>CM073595.1:67076138-67561138 GCA_037074705.1 Zhengitettix transpicula | reverse complement strand
ACTTAGCAGTTGATGTGGCAATCTTATCTTATAAATAAAAATGTGTATATGTACGTATGTATGTTCCTCATAGAAATCTATGAGCAAATTTCACCAAATTTTGTACATGTGTTCTTTGCGACCAGGAGACAGTCACTGTTGGGGTGAGGCACATCTACAACCCCCAGGAGCGGGTGTTGACGGAGGTGGAAAATTTCATACATGCTAAAACAGCCGTTATTAGAGCCAGGTAAATACTTTTCAGTGTCAAAGAGATTCAGTGTTTCTAATGATATAATGTGTGTATAATTTCAACTCCTAACAGCATGGGAAAGGAGCACCCTTAGCAGGGGGGGTGGAGATTCTTTACAGGAAAATAACGCGAATACAACCGAGGTTCGAGTCCAATCCAGTGTAATGGATGTCAGTGAGTTCAGTTATGACATTCAATTGGCCATTTAACCCCCATGGCAGGGGGTGGAATTTTTCAAACATGATAAATGGTCGATATTTGCCTGGAATAAATATTTGTCGGGGTCAATGACGTGGATATTATTTATACCGTGTTGTTTGTAAAATTTCAACCCCTTTCACAGCATGGTAGGGGAGCACCCTTAGTAGTAAGGGTGGAGGGGCTTTTGATATAATTAACAAAAAAACAACCGAGATTCGAGTCAAATTGGGGTTATGGATGTCGCCGAGCCTATTTATGACAATCTGAGAAACGCACAGGGGTGGGTGGGAATTGGCGGTGATGAGAAGGGGTTGACGGGCGTTACAAATAAATAATGTGAATAAAACCAAGATTGGAGTCTAATATAGGGTTTTGAATGTCGCTGAGTTTAATTATAACATTTATTTGGACATTTAACTGCAAGGGGTGGAGGTGGATGGGGGTCGGAATATAGAAACAAGAAATCACGGCCAATATTAGAGTTGAATAAATGTTGGACGGAGGTAAGCGGGGGTTAGAAATTTAAAAACATGTTGACCGGCAATGTTTTGCATCAAATAAATAAATTTTGGGATAAAATAAAATAAATAAAAAATTTCTCTGTATGTTCTCTGTGTTTCATTTCAACCCCTTTCGGGATTTTGAGGGTAGCTCCGCTTAGATACATAAAAATATCGCAAAAGCAAACGAGATTGGAGTCTAATCCTGGGTTATGGATGTCACCCAGTTTTACGTGACATTAAATTGGCCGTTTAATCCCCTGGGACGGGAATGAACAGGGTGAAATTTTTCAAACATGTTAAATCGTCGATATTAGCATGAAATAAATAAATGCCAGGGCCATTGACTTTGATAGTATTTCTAATGATGATGTTTGTAAAATTTCATACGCTTTCAGTGGAGAGGGGAACACACTTAGGGGTAGGGGTTGAAACATTGTAACATAATAAGAAAACAGGTATTTAATTCAGATAAATATTTTAAGTTGCCTAAGAAATTGGTAGTATTTTTACCAATGTTATTTGAGTATAATTGTAACCCCTTACAGCATGGGAAAGGAGCACCCTTAGGGTGAGGGTGGACGGCGTTACAAGGAAATGACGAGAATACAACCGAGATTGGAGTCAAAACCAGGTTTATTGATGTCGCCGAGTTTAATTACGATATGAGAGAGCAACTTAGCCGCCAAGGACGGACCAGTCCACCCGGGATCCAAAAACAATTTATAAATATCTTTACTCACCATTAACAGCTCTCCGTTTCAAATTGCATTATTTTCCAATGGAGAAAAAGGTATATAAATATTTTAAAATGATGAATAGTAGGATACTCAAAAGTATGTGGCCCGCAAGAGGAAAAGATCAAAATCTTATCAGGATAAAAACTTAATTATACAGATAAGTTGAAATACTGAAGATGATACAGATTTTCATAAAAGCAGGGACTTAATAAAACCAAATTAATGAATAAGAAAGATAGCCAATACAGACAAAAATTTTGTTGTATGGAAGACGAGAAAGAAACAGTTCTTAAATAAAACAAAAATTACAGGCTCATGTCAGAGATGATTCACATTAAATCAAAGATCACACAACAATTAATGTACAAACAGATCCTATGAAACTCGGCAATTGCTGCGATCCCTTATTGTTACGCTGAACCTTCTGTTTTTCTCATTATCGTTACTCACTTATTGTTACGCTGAACTGTCTGCTGTCCCTTTGTCGTTGCATATTTGTCGCTTTTGAGTTTTGTCAACTGTCACGTGCAGTTGTGTCACTCTAGACACCTGACGAAAGGAACAAGGATCCCAGAAACGTTGTGTGGTATTTATATTACCTTTTAATGTCTGAATTGACTATCTTTCTTATTCATCATTACGTCAATCAGACATAAATATTTTTCACTTTAAAACCAAATTAATATATAAATTAATCAAGAGGGAAACCAGTTTAGCTGAGAAGCAAAATTGTAATAGAAGTTACGGGGTTTAGGAAACAATAACCCATTTACGATTAACATTTTGTATTAAAAAAAATTAAGCTGCTGAACCAGATATATATATTTTTAAAAACCTGTGTAACTAAGATGTTTTGATCTGTATAATTATTCTTTATTTATTTTAAAAGGAATAATTATTTTGTTTTTCTGCAAATTGTCAGCTCTTTATACTGAAATATTAGTCATATATTTTATTTTCACGTCTGTTTTCAACAATGAATATCCTTAACGGCCATTAACAGACGATTTTTATAATTTAAAATAATTATTAATAATAAAATCTTTAATTAACAACACAAAAACGTAAAATATTCAGGCTGTGTGAGTGGACGAAAGGTTTGTTTTGATATTCTCAACGTTTGCTCAGTCTGATTTTATTTTCATGTTGAAGATCGTTAAATATATCTTCTTGGTCACAGTGTAATTAATCTCAATTTTAATATTGATACATTATGTGACATATGTGGTATATTATGACTACTAATATCGTCTTATAATGTAATCACACCATGTTCCCCATGTTCAGATTTCTCGACGTTCACGTTTGTGTCGTTGTCTCCACACTGTTGCGCTGCGGACGTATGCGAGCTATATATAGTGCCGGACAAGCTGCGACCTGATTGGCCGCTGAGGATCGCCTGACCACAGCGTCAAGGACACATGTTTTTCCGTGTCGCGTAGTAAATGTCAGGCGATCCTCAACGGCCAATCAGGTCGCAGCATGTCCGATACTATATATACCTCGCACACGTGACGCAGACCCACAGTCTGAAGACAGCTGCAGAACGTCAACGTCCAGACGGTGAGTAACCGTGAAAAAATTAGTTAATAATTTACACCGGGAAAGCTGTCTTTCTTATTAAAATTATTTCCAGTTTGAGAGTCTGTGCGTTATTTAGGAAGTTAAATTTATCAGTTATTTTATTTAAGATGCATATCTTTAAAATGAGAACAATAAATGCACGTGAATATTGGGAACTTGGCGAAAATTGCATTCGACACCTACTTTTTTCTTTCATATTACAGACAGCCAATTAATTGTGTTTATGGGTATTAAATATGGACATTATCTGAAAACTTATGGAACAAATAAATAAACGACTGACTATAATTTTACATTTGTAATTATTGTAAGTATAGTAATTATTGATTTAAAAATAATAATTACGGAATACGAAGAAGATGAATATCGGAACGCCAAAATCATTCCGCTTAAAAAAAATTTATTTGCAGAAAAATAAATAAAATTAAACATAGTTTTTAATTTAAATAAAAATTAATTATTTAATTTCGAAAATTACTAAATTAAGTATCACATTATTAATTTAATTTAGTGAATTTTTCAATGCAACCTGGCCGATAACACATTTAGGGATAGATGTAGAGTTGTAGGGGGTTACTGATAAATGACATCTCGGGCAATGCCGGGCACCTAGCTAGTAAACAACATAAATTTACTGCACATATTTTGGTTTTGATATTTTTAATTTGGTCCTGTTATAATACTCTAACAGTGGACACAATAAATGCAAATTACTTGCTCATTGACATTAACTAGTTCCTTGAATAGTTTTCATTTATTCTCTAACAAAATATGTAAATGACAATATATTTTAACATTTTCTGTAACAAAATAGAACAAATTTATACTCACTACTGTGTTTGCTTTGCTTTTCATTCTCAATAGTACGCGAAAATTGTTAAATAAATTTGAATGTTTAATGAGAATAACATCCACACATCCATCACCAAGGTGACAGTATGGAGAAAGACCCTGTGGGCTTCTACTACAAGCACAGGAAACATTGGCTCCATTGATCATGAAGAATTTTCCTCTAATTGTCTTCCATTCTGAAAAACAAGCATAAGGTACAATTTTGTAGGTGATACTAGTATTAAATTATTGCGTATGAATTTGGAATTTGTATAATTTGAACAATGTTAAAGAAAACAACTAACAGTGACATTTGATGCTTACAAGAAGCTATTAAATACAAATATATAATAAATAGTATCGTCCCATGATATAATGAGTTACCTGGCATAAGTAATTATTATTTAGCTAAACTAATGTTTATATTAAATTAATAATGTTTGTTCACAACTCATAAAAACAAAATAAAATGGCCAATATAACAATGTTGACAGTTGACAATTAAAAACACCAAAACACTAGTTTATATTTCTACAAGACTGTTCAACTGTCAAATTTCCTTCAATATTTATTAAACTTTTAACCTTACAAGGCAAGGTTAAATTCTGTAAACAGGTAACCACTGTATATACTTTGACGTTATATAAACTACAATGAAATTTCATTATATTTTTAATTAATAACCAGGAAATTGGCTCAAACTTACATGAAGCATTATTAAAGCATCAAAGTCTCTAAAACCACTATTTGGGAATAATTCTTTAAACTGTCTGTAGTATTTATCGGTGACACACTAACACACATGCATACAAGAACACACATGCACACACCTAGGTTTAACATCTTATCATTGTATCCCCACACAGACAATCTGAGACCAATTTCATTTCAAATCTTTGACATTCAGTTCCAGAGTCGTCACATGCAAACCAGCACACCACCAAACTCAATATAACTTTGGTATAGGTTTGTGCCAGAATTCTCTATTCCAGTATATAATTTTATTTACTGGTGTGATGACAACTTATTGAGTAGGAAATAGATTTCACATTCCTCAACATTATAAATCAACATCACAACCATATAGTCACAACATACATTTGCTACTCTCAAGTTTCAAAGATACCTTTAATAATGTAAATCAAATTATTCATCTGATTCTCGGAGTTTCTTCAAGGTTTCTATCAATGTTTCACTTTCTCAAGTTTCTCCTACCGATTTATTATTTCAAACTGAACATTTTGAGGTATGTCTTTCTTGTAATTCTTTTACTTAAATTCTTCCAAGTATTAAGGATTGACCTTGAATTGTAACAAATTGATCTATTTATAATGATTTCACAATTTATATAGGAGAGTTTGACTTGAATCATGATAAACAAATCCAAAGATGTTTTTGTGCATACAAGGGAGGTTTGTGCTAATTATTTGAATTCTAATTGCATATAATACTGTAATATGAAACACTTGCAATACTATCAGATCATATACTTGTATTGGACATTTAGTTATATTGAGAAACAGTCCCGATTACTAAATACAGATAGAATTGTCTTGGTTATTACAATAAAATCCAATTCAATAAATGAAGTGAGGTATCTAAATCTCCTAACTAAAAGAAGACTTCAATACAGAATCATTTACGTATATAATAAATATCTAAAATATTACATTACATTGGTTCTCAAAGTATATTGCTTCCACACATATATGCAAAATTCTTTCTCCTGCAGTCTAATGTAAATAAGGGCTACACCTAATTTTGAAGTGCTATCAGCACAATGACTGTGAAATAATTTCAATACTTACAACTAATTTTAAGGGTAATCTCTCCCTTGGATTTCAATCAACACTGTTCAGATCAGGAAGTTTTAATAAAGGTTGAGAGACACTCAATAAAGCTACCAATTTCTATATTGTTCATATTAGGAGAAAAAAGAGGAAACATACACTATATGCATGGAAATAGAAAGAAATTCAAGCAATCATTCATAGAAGTTGAGGTTGAAACTTTCCGATATCTATTTACATATGAAGCAGATATGGCACTCATGTATATAAAAAATATTCAGTACATTGCTATGCTTGGCATTGAGTTTTGGGTCTTTTGGTTTGTCTAATGCAAGATATAGTGCAATGACTGTATTTTGGAAGCTAAATTGTGCAGAAAGTGAAGATACAGAGTGGTCTCTTCAATTTGGAAATTTCTGGAAGGAGAGTTATAAATTTAGGGATGGTTAACGGCCAGGGAACACATGAAATAAATCCCTACATCATGCATGTTAATTTGTTAGGTAGAGAAGTGTGATGTGAAAGAGATGTGTCTTTTTGATAGCTTTGAGGGTACCTGAACCATGTGTGACTGTGTATGTACTTTTCCTTGCTAGAGCAATTATTACCTTTATCAATGTGTGGTTTCTGTTACAGTGATAAATTAGAACAATATAAAAATGAAAATGTAAAGCACAAAATATTCTAGAAATCTGACTTTTCAAAACTTATATGTTCCTTGGATTTCAGCCATAACTATCTACTCTACAACTAACTGAAGTGCTCCTAATTGAGCTGCTGAACGGATATAAGTCTCAACATTTTTTGTGAGGTCATGGTTTGTACCTACCAACACAACCAGATGAAACATTCGTAGTGTTTATTTTTATTCCCCTGGTTCTGAAATCTCCAGAGCATCATTTGTCACCTTATCTTCACTTGTTATATATATATATTGTAACATGATTGTTGCGAGGTACGGTCGAGCGCCCTTGGCGGGGATGACTGCAGTGGTTGTGTTTATGCAGGTGCCGGAAATGCAATGTTATTTTAGGCCGGCGAGGGGAGAAGTGTAATGGTCAGTTCCAGACTGGACTCAACCACGGAAGGACGTGGTCCAACTAGATTTAAAAGTTTTATAACCACGCCCTGGAGTTTATTATATCTCATGTTCGAATAAATAAATTTATGAAAGATTAAAAAGTTGTTTTGGTGATTTTCTCCAAAAAATTACCTGGTGCCCAAACATGAATAATCGATGAAAAAACGCAAGGAAGGTAGCGGAGCAGCTACAATATATATATATATATATATATATATATATATATATATATATATATATAGATAGATAGATAGATAGATAAACAGGAAAAATGGACAGAGAGCAGCTGACTTACCTTAAATCGACAGTTGGCATAGTCAGGCTGGGAAGAAATAGCACGTCAGATTTTTGAGGGCCTATATATATATATATATAAACACACACACAATGTTAGGAACTAATTTGGTGATTTGGAGTCACATTTGATCTTGGATAGTAAGGAAGGATAGAAAAAAATAAGAGAAATGATAATTGGATAGTGAGAAAGATAGAAATATAGGGGACAAAGATTGGGAATACCCTCTGAAGAAAGCATATGCTTTAGACATAGTAATACGCTCAAAGGAAGCATATGTTCCAGGTGTAGAGAGGATGGGCATAAGAAAGAACAACTGGAAATATTCGGGAGGGTTGGGAATTGCTTTGTATGCAAATGCTCTACCGAGCTACTGTGCCTTTCCCCAGACCTAACAAATATATTCTTATTATGTGTAGAGGGTGGAATGGATAGAGCAGAGGGAGTAAGCCACAACCTCTCTCTCTCTCTCTCTCTCTTTTCCAAACTATTTTAATTATTTTAACAATGTTACATTCTTACTTGCTTATAAGCAATTAAAGACATTGTGACATTATCAAAATAATATTGATAAGAAGCACAGAATTACATGCTTACCTTTAATTGTGGGCTGGTGTCACCACATTGAACAAAAATTTAAATACTACTGCCTGTCCAGCATGGCAACACTGGACCTCAATTTAAGGTAATCCTGTGATTTTGAGTGTCTCCAATTGTAGACAAGTTTAGTATTATTGACAGATCACACACAGATATTTAGCATGTTTTACACTAGGTCTGTCAATATCTTTCCTTTACACTAAATACTGTTATGTTGAGGTAAAATCTGAGAAGTTAGTCCTGCATGTCCAATGCTTATTTTGTTAAATATATCTTGAATGATTTGGTTAAATGAAGTCACTTATTCAAATAATTCTTGTATATTCGCCAATAGTTATATTAAATTATTATTTCAACATTTACATTATCAGTTTGCCCTAGTTATTTGTAGAAAATAAGACAAACTTCAAAATAATGGTCTAACCTATTCATAACTACAAACAATAAATGCCCAGGTTACAAAATTTTCTACATTGTACCAAATATAGAGACATCTATAATTCAATTTAATATTCTTTTTATTACATACCCCAAAATTGTTGTGTGTGTAGCAACTCCCCAAGCACAAGAATGAATGAAAAATTGTTCTACAAAAAATACTTTTTTTAATGTTCTGAATCCTCCATTGAACTACAGAGAAATCTAAGATCTACGGTTAATGAGGAATAATAGGAATACCAAAGGTCCATAACAAAAGACATTCAGCTCTACACTTTGACAGTAAAGGTATAGATTTCACCCAATGAACCTTTACAATTAGGTATGTGAGTAGTAATTAACTCCATGCTGTTACAGACCTTTAAGGTCCCAAGCACCTGCTTTTATTGCCAGCCAAGCTGACATCGTTTAATACACAATAATGGAGTATTATACAATTGACACGTCTTGTCAATGAAGTTATCTATTTGTCCTCATACATTTTGGCTAGTCTCAATCCAGAGTGAACCCCTCCTGAAAAATTCCAGCAGTAGCCAAATAATGGATGCAGATACCACAGCATACTGGTTTCTTAAAATCAGAGTAGATTCACTTGTGTGAATAAGACTAAATTAATGAGTCACCCAAAAAATCTCTGCAATCAAACAAATATAAACCTGACATGATATGTTGATAAATTTCTTCTGAACATTAGAAAAGGTGTCTCCATTCATAAATCAAACAAAAGCGAATATACATCAGTAAAATTTCTTACCTGGCATTTGAACATCTTTCTCTTCTTTGCTACAACATCTTTGACAGTTCTCCTGACATTTTGGGCCAACTTTTGCACTGCAACTATCTGGCAAAAAAGATATCTCACATTCATATCCCTTATTTGCTACAAACTTCTTGAATCCTGCAACACAAAAAGAGAATATAATTTAACTCTCAAGATAATTACAATAAAAACACAAACATTAATAAATAAATTCATATAGATAGATAGGAAAGAGAGAGTGAAGTAGAGTTACCTGGAATCAATAGTTGGTCCAGTCTGGCTGAGGTGAGAATATTATAAATTTTCGAGGACCAGACCCCTCCTTCATCATGATGTCTATATGTGTGTGTATGTATATATATATATAATTCATTCCCATCCAGCACACAGTTCAGACGTACTTCCTGACGAAGGTGGCTCAGGCCCTCGAAAATTTGTAATATTCTCACCTCAGCCAGACTGGGCCTACTATTGATTTCAGGTAAGTCGACTTTGCTGTCTCTCTTTCCTATCTAATATGTTATTTACTTTGACATCATCAAATTTTCCTTAAGTGTTATATATATATATATATATTGGTATGGAAAGGATAGAGAGATAGGTTGTGGCTTACCTGAAAGTGAAGTGTGGTGTCGCCAAGAGGAACTGAAGTTTGTTCTTCAAATTTTCGGATGCTCTCAGCCTCCTTCTTCAGGAAGGAGTGTTACACCATTCTGTGCACTGGCCGGCTGCACAACCTTCAGTTCCTCTTGGCGACACCGCACTTCACTTTCAGGTAAGCCACAACCAATCTCTCTATCCTTTCCATACCAATATTGCAAATATTTTTGACAATGTCACATTCTTACTATTACAAGGACAAGAGCAAGTTCTTCAAATTTTCAGGTCTGTTAGCCTCCTTCATCAGGAGAAAGGACATGTGCCGGATTGCAGTGGAGTGTAAAGTTTTGACTAACGCACAGCTAGCTGTTATCTGAAAAGAAGGAGACAGAGGTTCTGGCTTATCTGAAATTGGTGTTTGCCATTGTGATACAGTACAGGAAGAAGTTCTTAAAACTTTAAGAACTTCCTCCTGTCATGTAAGACAATACCAAATGTCAATTTCAAGAGTGGAGCGTCCAAATACGGCTGAAACATGGAATGATTCATTTTTCTCCTGAAGGAGGAGGCTAACTCCTGAAAACTTGAAGAACTTATATATATCATCTAATGCCTTGGATATTTCAATGACTATGCAAACTTTTTAAAAGTTGGGTAGTATTGCTCTTTTAATATGAAAACCATGAAAAAATGTACAAACCAGAGTATTCATATCTCTTTGGTCCCATCCAACGAAACTTTTCACTTTCCTTCAAAACATCACCCAAAAATCCATATGAAATAACACTAGAATAAAACTGGAGTAGATTTCCATTACTATGAACACTGCATAGGTCTAAACCAACACTTCTACCTAAAAATAAAGCAACAATCATATTTATAGATACAATTACATTTAGATAAAATTTGGGTCGATATCAATAAAAAAAATAGATATAAAAGGAAATAAAGGAACATAACTGGAAACTTTTGAGAACAATTAACATCAATATTGGAGTCTAAATTCTATCGTTAAATCGAAATCTGTGTTTTGTCCTTGTGCAAAAAGGTAGGATAAAGACTACTTTAATGAGTCAGGATCCTATCTTTGAAATCTCTAGCCTGAAATTCTTAATTAAATTATTTTGAAACTGTTGTAAGTAAACCCACAGAAATATAGAAGAACCTTCCAGTGCAAACAAAATTCAATTCTCAACTTATGGGTTGATATCAATTAACAAAAGATTATTCTATTTGTTTTCATGTAACTAAGAAAATCATGTGGATATATCAACATAAAGCACATTTAATCCCATGTTGGTCATTAAACAACACTAAAAAATATAATATTAATACAAAACAAAAGCTACTTATTTAAAATACATTATTTACTTTTCAGCTCTTCAAATGTGCTAAAATAATGTAAGTAACATAAATATACATCATACATAAACAAATGCGAGAACTGATCATTTAAATGTTCAATGTCCAGCCACTTAACAAAATCAACAAACCAAGAAATTTATGTCTATGTCAGGTTATAATTACATGGTCAGTTAGTGGATTTCAGGTCGAATCATTCTTAGAATAATTATTATTTAGAATGAACATTATAAGGCCCATTTCTTATCCTTTATATTCCAATCTTGGAAATATTTGGAAAAGAATTATTTTTTAAATTGTAGTCATTTTAGATTGAGAACATACAAACGACAAAATAAAGGTAATATAGGAATATATCATTTACTATGTCTGGAGTAAGGGGGAACACCATTTTTAGTTCATTTTTATCAAATAAGTAAAAATATAGAAACTAACAAGTAACACACATTCACTCACCTAACACAATGTGTATTGCGGCAGTCTGCACATCAGTTGTGCCATGAAAGCAATATGCCATTGTGTCAGTACTTCCTCCAGGTATCACTCCAAGCCTTAAAGATGGGTGTGGAAGGCACACTTCAGGATCATTGGAATCTATGCCAGCATCTCTTATAGTTCGGAGCACGAGGCCATTAAAGACTTCAGCAAATGTTCCATCCCCACCTACACAAGCTACAGCATCAAATCCATCCAATGGATGTGTTAGGAGGGTCTCACGAGCATGATACTGCCGCTGTGTTGTAATAACTTCTGTATCCACCCCAGAAAGGATCAAAAGAGGTTTCACTTGTTTTTCAAATATTTTCACACCCTTCTTCTTTCCTCCAAATGGGTTTACAAAAAATAATATCCGTTTTGGTCGCCACGGAAGTCCTGAAAAGGGGTAAATATAATGGATATATCACAATGGAATATGGAAGCTAATTTTAACACTCAGGTGAGCCACATCACATTTCTCTTTTTCTTATCCATCAATTATATATATATATATATATATATATATTGTCAAAATAATTGTGATCATTGGTATGGAAAGATAAGAGAGATGGTTTGTGGCTTACCTGAAATTGAAGCCACATGGGACCCATATAAACTTTCACCGAAATGGGACCGAAGGATGTTCTTCAAATTTTCGGAGGCACTTAACCACCTCCATCAGGAAGGACTGTTACACCATTCTACCATAGCCACAAACTCTCTTTTTTTCCTTTCCGTACCAATGATGGCATATATATATATATATATATATATATATATAATATTTGTGATGATTGATATGGAAAGGAAAGAGGGATAGTTTATAGCTTACCAGAGAGAGAAGTATGGTGTAGCCATAGGGAACCTAAGGTAGTTCTTCAAATTTTTGGATGCTCTCAGCTTCCTTCTCAAGGAAGGATCAAAATAGGTTTCACTTGTTTTTCAATTATTTTCTTCAGGAAGGAGGCGGAGAACCTCCGAAAATTTGAAAAACTACCTTCGGTTCCCTATGGCTGCACTCTCAGGTAAGCCACAAACTATTTCTCTTTCCTTTCCCTATCAATATCGCAATTGTGTGTGTATATATATGTATATATATATATTTATAAATATTACAATAAATTAGTATGTCTGGACACTCAATTTATTGTATCATTAAAAATGTTGTTATAGTACATAAAAATTACCTAAGAGATAATTTCGTAGTGTCTTCACCCATGAGGCCACTTGTCTAGGATCAGTATGTGTCAAAGTAATAGTTTGATAACGCCAACGGTTTTTGGTACTTCTTACAGCATAATGGACAGTAAAACTAGTATGGCTTTTTTGATCATTACAACACTGGGTGTCATCCACTCCATGAACATAATGCACAGCAAGAGCATCTGCCAGTTGTAAACTTGTGCGTGCTTTATCAAGCAGAAATAAAACAAAACACTTTATATTAAATGGAGTCAATAAAACATTATACACATTCATAATCAATTTTATGTTTGTAATATTGGTGCTTAGGAGCATGAAAAATTTAGCCCCACTTTTATCCACCACATCCATAAGCCACAGGTGATTAATTACAAATATATATATATATCTATATCTATCTCTATATATATATATATCTATATATACATATATATATATATATATATATATATATAATATTTGCTATGTATTACATAAAATATTATGGAAATGTGAATCTTTAAAATTGCCAAAAGTTATCATATGCAAATCAAAAATATGGTACATCTATATTAAATTTACGTGAAATAAAAACGAAACTTACCATAGGTCGAACCTTCAACTTCCCATGTCAAAATTCCTTTGTGAAAGTAAACACGACACTTTTTCCTGTGTATTAAAAATGTATTCAGTAGCACAGGTTCACAAGGTTCTCCGAAAATGTCAGACATCGTGTGATAATTTCAACTCGAGTGTGGAGATATTTCTGGTCTTGAAACCTTAATCGAAATAATTGTGTGTTCTTGGTTTTCCGATAAGATGAACGCTCTGATTATTCTAACCCATTATCAACACGGGCAATATGGTAATCTATCTAACCTTACTTCTGTTACCTCATTCTGTCCGATTGTAACAGATGGCAATCTTAAGGTCATCAAATGTTGAGCATTATCGCAGTTATCATTATGGCGTCACACATGTCTTACTTTCAGGGCCCCCTCAATTTAAATTCTTATTTGAAATAGCTTACAACTATATATTATTATGGCCAGCTAACACTAACATATTGTCTTTAACATTGCAAGCAGAGTTCAACTGTCAGTCGACCAGATGAGAAGTTTGTGGTCCAATGTCTTCGCGCTTGTCTTACTATTACAATCAGTATTTGTATTGCCCCTTCAAGACACGAGAATCTTTCAATCAAATTAATTTAACCCAGAGAAGATTTTAGTCCTTATGTGTGACTGTTTAATACATTATTAAAAAAACATTGTTTACGCTCTCTGTGAATAGGTCAGAACCAAAACTGATTTTCTATCCCGAGAGTTTCAAATCTGCTCACTCAAACTAATTGGAACATTTTATTATTTATAAGCACGTGTACCTTTAACTATCATTCTTTTACAAATAGGTTTTCATATTTGGTTTATGTATATTAAACTGCCCATCACCTATGATTCCAACCAACAATGAAAGAATACCTTCATGAAACAAATCCGTCTAAGCTGACCTAATACAGAAATATGGAATTTGTTGAGAATAAAGTTTACGGGTTACAAGCGCAGAAGTCGTTGATCTTTGTGCCTTCAGGGAGATGAAAAAAATATTTGGGGAATACGCGGTGGTTCAAAACATCCCAATCAAATGAGTCGAAGAGCGCCTTGGTGACTAAGGCTGAATGAGGATGGGCGTTGTCGTGCAACAAGCACACTTGTCTCGTCAGCATTACCCTCCTTTTGTAATGATAGCTCCTTATGAGTGTTTTAGGTTCTCACAACATCGTTGTGCATTGATGATCTCCATCTCAGACAGAAGAAATTCGACCAAAATGATGCCTTTTCGGTTCGCAAACACTGAAGCTATGTTTTTTTTTTACCGAAATTGTGGTTCTTAATATTTTGGGAGTTGAGGAATTGGTGTGACGCCACTGTAACGACTGTATTTTTGATTCAGGCGTGTAATGAGCCACCCAAGTTTTGTCTCCAGTCACAAAAGACCTTCCGGTAGGTGTTATTTCTTCCGCCAGTAGGAAGCGGATCGCAGCACGTCGATTGCAATTGGCGGGATTTCTTACCGACAGTTTTCACGCAACTGGACACTTAAACTTTACACCTTGAGTTTACGTACTAGCGTGTTTCTGCGATGCTCGCTCTGTCAGGAGATCCCCCTCCACCCATCAGTTTTGCCAACCCTCTAAAAACATAGAACTACAGCCCTTTATGGTCACAGTACACTTACTTTGTGAACATGCCGCGTAGAATTTTAACATCATAACTCATTTACCTTATATGTAGCTTTACTTAATAAATAATCCTTTACACTTATTTGAAGTGTTTGCATTGCAGCTCTTTTACGTTCAGTGGTAGTTTATTAAAAAGAATCGTACGCTTAAGTTATTCTCAGAAATTTGATATTTATTCGTCTTCTAAAATAATCTGTAATTCCCCTAATATTATGAAAATTAACCCTACTTTGCCCTAGAAATTTTTTATTTGACTTCTTTATCATTATAATAGTTTTAAAAATGTATAAAAAGTAGATAGATAATAATTTGTTGCTCCGAAATATGGGTTAATGTCTTTTACATACAAAATTTAAGTCTATTTACGATTTTTTTTCACAAATTAAAGGCCTATTCATATACTTTAAAGCAGTACATCCCCAAATTTCAATGCCATAACTCATATGGCAGTAGACGTATCATTAATGTGTTACGCGGTGGAAACCCTGGAAGCTTTTCCTAATCGCTATAGATATATCAGATATGGAAAATTAAATTTCAGTTTACTGAGTACGCCGGAGAATCTAATCTCGATTCATTCTCAAAACGTTTTCGTTTATTTCTTCTTAATGCTAAAATAAAATTTATCGGTGAAAGGTTTATTATTTATTTTGAGTTTCCTTAACTCACTTTTTTCATTGCCCGTAAATGAATAATATAAACATGCACCTAATATGACATAACATCGTTGGTAATTCCGTCTTTGACAGCGATTTCTTGTGTATATTGCCCCTCCCCCTCCCAATATATAAACAATAAGAAAAACAATTTTTATTATATTGAAGTTTAGTGTTCATTAGCAACTGTTAGAAATGGTGAGTTGGGCAAACTGATATTTAAATTTATTTTGCTAAGGGTTTTACAACTATCAAATTCCTAATCTTACGGCAATAAAGTTATTCTTAACTCTATTCCCTTTCTACCTCGTAAAGTAGCGTTCAAGGTCATATGAATAGTTTAAATGTGTGGTTACTAACTAAACCGAGATACTTTCTGATACCAAATATTTATAGTTAAAACAGTAAATCATATAAGAGTACTGTTAATTGAATAATTGGAAGAACTGGGTTGTATTTAATTGAGACGATGGTGTACCCACAGAAACATCATCGAAACAAAACTCGTATCCCTTTCTGTGCATCGTGAGTAATCAAAGTACTTTAAACTGGTTTAAAGTTATTAAAAATGTATAAACTGTGCTACCGATTTGGCAGCGGTAGTTTGAACTCCTATTAATGACCTAAGCAGATATGTAGAATATTGGCCTGTCGGTGGAAAAAAAAAATGATTTACGGATATTTTGCAAACTTATCCGTATACAGATCGTCATCTAAAGGATTATTAAATCATGGACACCATACATTTACCATGTACTTTACAGTACATTCATCCGTGACATACTACTTATTTATTGTGTCATTTTCTGGAGATGTTCAACAGCACTGTTGCTTTCCTATAGACTTCATGTAGATCACTATATCGATAGAATTTACCATATTATAATGTTGAAGAATATATTTTGCATGATCACTTGATTTTATGCTGTATGATTATGATTGTTAATAAATTTGAAAAAAATGTTTCAATGAAGTTATCTTTGTAATTAGTTCTCCCAAAACCTGTTATTTATAAATAACTATTAAAAAGTAATATATATTGTTACATTTTTTATCTTAAATTTATGTATATTCTCTTTATATTTTTACCTGTCTTAAATCAGTTTGTGAGGACAGTGTGTAATCTGGCTATATTTAGCAAAGTAATTCTCCAATGACTTTTCCATTAAATTAATTCCCTGATTTTTTTACTAGACCAACTAATTATATAATGATTCATTTCAAACAGAGCTTTCAATGATATGTGACAGTTGGGCTAAATTGCAAACCCTTTTGTAAATATGGTTAAATACTTAATATGTATGAACAAATATTGTTGAAAAATAGAGTAAGGTGTTTTTTTTATTGCATGATGATGGAGGAGAATATAGTACTAGATAATACATGTCAGTGAAATCTTATTTTTAAGAATATATGTAAGCTGTTATTCATTACTAACTGAATTGTTTATTTATTTATAAATTGTTTGACACCACAGCATCCTTGCAGACAAATATCTAATAGAAAATTTTGAAGTTCTTAATGTGAATTAGTAGTCTCTTAGTATCTTCCATAATTTTTAATGAGTAGCATTGCAATTAAATTGGCCTCCATATAAGCTAAATAAGATAAATATCAAAGACACTAGAAGTGCAGTTATTGGAATATTGCAGGATACAGGAAGAAATTATGCTGAACTGCTGCATAAATAGGTGTGGCTCCATAGGATAAATGATGCAGATATCTATTAATGTTTTAGAACAGTTAACATGTCTGGGAAAACCCACTGTAAACTGTATTGTTGACAAGGCATCTATCTAACTCCCTGCATTTTGTAATGAGAACTTCACAAGCATAACTTAGGAATTTGCTTATAAATCATGTGTACATCCTGTACTAAGAATATATGTAGGAATAACGTCTAGAAAAGCAACAGAAAAAAGCTGTGAAACATGTGGATAACAGAATAAGAAAGTTCAGGAATTAGAAAAGAAATTGTTACAAATGAGGTGTACAGAAGCTAGGCTTTGTACTATGTTGAAACCACATTTGGAACCTAAAAAGGAGACTGTCCATGTATGTCTAGTTGATAAGATTTTCCTTGGCAGGTATGATCATAGATTTAAAATAAAATTGCAATAATGTTATTTGGGAAAGTTTTCTTTCTTTCATGAACAGAATTATATCAGATTGAAATAAATTAATTGCAGCAGTTTTTGGCACATTTCCTCTTACTGGAGTGAAGCCCATTGCAATTGTAAACAAGTGGAACAGTCTGTGGGCCCAGTTCTACTGCTACCCAATAAAATTAACAAATCACAAAATATAGTCAGTCTTTTTCAGAAAAAGTACACACCTGGCTTACATTTTTATGAATTATGAAAGTCAGTTTTTACTTTTAGAAATAGGAGACAATTTTCCTCACTTTTAACATTTTTGGAAACTTATAGGTAGTACAAATGTTGTATTTTGATCCAGATTCTTCTCCACTAGTTCTGTTACTGTTAAAAATGAAATTTTGTATTTCTTTAAGTAAATTACACACATTTTTTCAGACTGAACCACATCTAGATAATGTCCCCCAAGTTGACAGTGGACAATTATTACCTATACTTGGTAAGCAACAGGGAACAACTCCCAATGAATGTCATGTTGGTGAAAGGCAATGTCACTCAAGAGACGAAGCCTCCATTGGTAACAACTATACTTGCAATGTTTCTATTTAGAAAGATTATTTATTTACTCTTACAGTCACTAGCAAACTTACTCAAAAGTTCTGTATGAAATAAACTGATAGTTGGAAACTAAAAAAATCAAGTTAACATATTGTTAACTGTTAACACAAATATGATAAACTTATTCATTTAAAGGTGCTTAGTTTTTAGTGACAACAAACTTGTATGAAAACATTAAGTATTTTAAGATGAATGTATTGAAAAAGTTTTCGTGTTATGAAATTTTAAAATCATTTTTAGGGATTAATGCTTTGGCCCGGGACCTTGATTCAGTAGAACACTTTTTAAAGAGGGTAAGGCAAATACTTTTATAGAAAATTTCTGAAATATATATAGTTAATTTACATGTTGGTCTTGTTACATTTCTGTACATTGATGGTGGCGAAATGGAATTTCATGTGCTTGGCCAATATTTTTGGGTGATCTATGATTAGCAGATTGCTAACTAGGTAAATCCTTCATTTACCAATAAATTTTATTCTTATCAGTTTCTGGCAGTCATATGATTGGTTAGCTGCTTGTTTAATTTATGACTGTTTTCATTTACTATTTTAGTTTTTCAACAGAAACATCAAAACATATCCAATGTTAAAGATCTTAACTGAAATGTGCAAACCATTCTGTATTTATCAATTAGTTGCATCGAACAAGTATGCAAGAGTACCGTTCACCTTATTCCATTTTAATAAGTGTGTGCACAATGTACATAAATAAACTTCATTAAGTAATCAATAGATTCCTAATCTTTAATTATATAATCTGCTTACATGTGTCTTCAGCATGTTGCATGGTTGATGTGTAAATAGGAACATTTGCATTTATCTATATTTCAAAATTGATTCAAATTTTCTGGGTACTTGAAAATCATAGATTAGTAATATCCACAGGTTACATCCTACTTCTCGTTGCCATTTTAATGTATGATAATATTTGAAGTTGAAGTAAAATATTACTTTATATTTTGTGTAGTGTTAGTCTTTATATGACTACTTTAGCCATAAGGAATATTCCTTATGCATTGATATTGGGATTTTATGGATTTGCTATTAGACATGGGAAATATTGTATGTATATGCAGTACCTTCTTTAAAGGTTTTATTTACTTTGTTACATGTAGAATATATGCCTGTATGTGTCTAATTTTTGGCACTGAATGCAGTATATTGCTATGACATGCATTTTCCCCTAAGAACTGAAATTACAGAAAAGCCTATGGATCATTTTAATGATATGGTATTCTCGCTGGTATTTGATGACAGTTCTGTCCTTTTTCATTTCACATTTCCAGTCTTTTGGGTCAGATTGCAAATCAAAGACCTCCACATTTGTCTATCTGTCCACCACTCTTTTCCCACATTCTGTATTTATTCTACCTTTCCTCCCCACTTCTGTATGCTTTCCATCTTTGTATCCATCAACCTGTTTCTGTGCATTCCCTGTAGTCTTTTTTTCCTGCTGCTTTCTTGGCGAATACTTTCTGTGGAACACTATCTTCTTTCATTCTCATCATATGTCACAACCAATGCATCTTGCTAATCTCTATCTCAGCCTATATTTTCATAAACCCCATTTTTCTCTGATATCCTGATTTATGGTCTTAACTCTGCATGACTTCCCTATTATTCCTCTCAGGAACTTAATTTTGGTTGCTTTGATTTTACTTTCTCCATTGTTGTTGTTGTTGTTGTCGTCCATGTTCCTGCTGAATATGTCCATATCAGTATGTAATACATTGAGTAGAGGACCTTTTTACATTCTCGTGACACTTCTTTGTTCCACACTAGGTCTTTCACAACTTGATAAATTCCATTTTCTTGCTGAATCCTGTTTCCAATTTCATATTTATCTTTCCAATCTTCAGTACTCCTTACATACTTGAAGCCTTTCAAAACCTAATGGTTTTCAATTTACTGTTATATTACTTAACTTGTCTCTTTCCTCTTGTCATCACAACCATCTTACTTTCCACCACACTTATTTGCATTCCATATTCTTCTATCCTGATTTCAGATATTAATTTGTTGTTGTACTTTGCTTTCAACCTCTCCACACACCACTACGTCATTTGAGAAATGTCTTTACCTTGTTGCTTCCCATTTTTTTCTTTACCCTTTTATAGATTTCATCCATTACTGTTATGAATACTCTTGGGGACAATACACTACCTTGTCGAAGTACTGTTTTAATTTGAAACTATTTCATTTGCTGCCTTAGTCCTCATACTACTTACACACTTTTCATACTATGCTTTTATAATTTTAACTTTTGCACTACCTATCTTCTTTTTTATCAATGAATCCCAAACAAATTTTCATCTCTATGTCTATAAATGTAATCACTAAATCTTTCCTGAATTCCTGACTATTCTCCATCTTATTCTTTATTGCGAAAATCAAATCAAAAGTTGATCTACCTTTCCTACAGCCATGTTGTTCTTCCCCTCCATTTCTCTTTCTACTTTCTTTCTCAGTATTTTTTCTAAAATCCTCACAAAAATTCAGGGTTTCTGAGAAATTTTTCCAGCACTTTTGTTTTTCTTCCTCTATTATGTGCTTTCTTTGTTACTTTATACTTTTGCTCACTCTTTTAACTACCACCTCCAAGTAGTTTGTTTATCTTTCACTGTATCTCTTACCCTGTTATTCCACAACCTCATTTACTTTTCCTTCTTTTTTTCTAGATGTTCTGCCTGTCTTTATTCTGTGGAATAATGTGAGGGTGTATGGGCTTAATGTGTGTGATAAGTTTCTGTTAAAACTTAGTTGCTTCACTCTTTCGGTCTTACTTGCAGCTCAATCTTGTGTTACTGTTCTTGCTTGATATTTGTGCCTAATTCATAAATGATATTGTTTGTTGTGCTTTTATTGTTTCATTTGCTTGTGAAATTGTTGAAATATGTAACAGTCAATTGTATACAACAACCAAGTGATTATAAATTAGCCTTAAGCATTAACATAGAAAATATAGAATTTAATTCAATTTCCTCACATAAATATGATCTATAGTATGGAAACAAATTAGCAATTTATTTTGAATATTCTTGCTACTGTGTTGTATATCAATATAATTGTATATAATGTTGTATATTTAATTTATCTGTTAAATTTTTTTATAGGATTATACCTCCATGTCAGCAAACTGTAATGAGAAAGAAGTTATAACTATGTTCATGAATTTATTACTTCAAATTTCACAAACACCTGGACAATTTATAGAAACCTTTAAAGATTTCTTTGACAATGCAGAAAAATTTGGCATTACAGAGTCAATAACGTCAAATTTAATGCATATTATAGTTGACCAGGTAAAACAAGTAAAATAATTAGCTTTATTTTAGAAACTTCCATAATTTTTGTATGCATTATTTAAACCCCTTTTATGCTGAGCAGGTACCGATTAAAATACAAATCACATCTTCATTTCAAATCATATGATTAATTTCAGCCAATTTATACATGAATATATGTAGTAACAACTTTTTATTGAACATTTAGTGTTGTTACTTGACATGTTTGAAGTTAGTATATCTTTCAGATCAAACCACAAGATGTGCTGGAATTAAATGAATATTTGTACTAACATTCTGGTGTATACATTGATATGATTAAAGTCCAGCCAATTGATTAGTCATTTACTTAAGACCCTAAATTGTTATTTTAAAAATTAACATTTATTTATGTAAGTTTTAAATGCCTTAAGATTTTTCATAATTGCAATGGTATGGAAATTGTTAAGTTTGTTTGGTATTTACACAGAGTTATTTAATTTAAGATAGTTTTCATTTATCAAGTGAAATTTTCATCAAGTATTACCTGAACAATTATGGAAAATTAGTGAGGAAATTGTGATTTCTTTCATCTATCCTGTTGTGTACAAATATGTATATATATATAAGGATGTGACATTTTCAAAATGATTGAGATAATTGGTTACCATGCCAATCTCCAGCTCCGGCAAGTATATCCACTCGTAGGTAGAGGGTGGAATGGACAGAGCAGAGGGAGTAAAGAGTTTGGAGCATCCATTATTAGGGAATAATTACAAATTTTAAGGATTTTTATTGTAATTGTTTAAATTTCAGGTAAGCCATCAACTCTCTTTTTCCTTTCCATACCAATCTTCTCAATTATTTTGGCAGTGTCACATCCTTATTCGCATTTATACATTTACATATGTATATAATATGGACAGGAGATTGATAGTGGATGACTTACCTTAAATTGAGAGTTGATGTCGACACGCTGGATAGTGAGGAGCTTGTTAGACTTTCAGGGCCACTGTGTGGGTTGGTTGGCATGAGGTACTGTCTTGAGGCCATTGAAAATTTGACAAGTTATTGCTTCCCAGCCTGGTGACTCCAACCGTCGATTTAAGGTAAGTCAGCTGCTCTCTATCTCTCTTTTTTGTCCAACTGACAATGTCACATTATCTTTAATAATATATACATACATATAATATATATATATATATATATATAAAACTATAATTTTATTCCAACAGTCTGTCTATGAAAGAAATCATCATGTCATTGGGGCAAAGTTATGTCAAGCAGCAGTTGAGTGTGCTGAATTTGAGAAAACAAAATTCAGATACTATTTACACTCTAGGTATGTGTTTCAAAATAATATATATGAATGGTTTTTTAGTTTTATTGTAGAAAATTATTTCAAATGACTAAAATATTTTTTTTGCATAGAATTATGTTTTCATTTAAACTAGAAAAATACATTCTAATAAACTTTTCCTTTATTATGTGCCTTAATTTCCAGTAAATTTTCATATTAGTAAGTTAAAATGCCAACCTAAAGGTTGGACTTAATAAAGAGATTTATCAAGGCCAAAGTCATGAGGGAAAACCTGAATTGCGCTCTGTCTTTCTTCCACAATTGTTCATGTAAATGCTAGAATAGGAATTACAAAACATTACTTCTAGAAGCACAATTTATGAAGAGTTTACATTTTCAATAAATGCTAATAGCTGTCAGTAATAGTGTGTGTACAATTCTAATAGTTTAATAACAGTCAGTTATTATTTGAGATTTGTAAAAAAGTATGATGTATGACATGATTTGATTGTTATTCACAGTTAACTTTTGACAAAGTGAAATTAGTATAATAAATTTTATAAACACAATTATACATTGTGTAGAATTTTTATTTGAACAATCCACAAGACCTTGCATAATGCATTGCCAATAATCATGGCATACTCAAATCAATCAACACACTAATTCTACTGATAGTCATATTGCTTAATTATTTAAATACTGAATTTCATTGCAGGAACAATTCTTCCAATGTCCAAATTGAGACAAATCTCAGGATTCTACTTCATCTATCTGTAATTATTATTCCCTAGGTTTCAAAGTATCCCTTTTTCCTTTTCTTCCTTATCCCTACTTCCATGTCCTATGTTAACTCCTTTGTTGTAGGCGTTACTTAGGTGATATAGAGAGGAAATTTTAATTGTTGGTGTATAACATATAACAGTTTATATTTGTATTTGTCTTCAACTACACTCTGTCCTGCCTACATTTAAATGAAGTGCACATATCTCCTCAATACAGGGCTGTGAGGTTAGCTGGAATGAGGGTGGTGCCCGTTTTGAGGAAGGATATATAAATAGATACATAAATTTTTATTTCAATAGAGAGTATGGAGACAAAGTGCAACCATATAACTTGTAATTTCTATATCAAATAGATGGATAGAAGAAGTGAAGTCTGCATTTTGGACTGTGCAAAATGATTTTAACAAGGCCTGCAGACTTTTACTATTCTCTGGACAGTTGTTTCGGAGGTTGGAAGATGGTTATGTTTTAGCAAAAGATATTTGTAACATCATGCAACTTATGGTAACTGTTGTGAATAAAAAATCCATGAAAACAGTGTGCCAGATATTGCAGGTACCACCCAAACCTTTTAAGCATGCTTGAATATTTGATAAGTTTCTACTTCCTGATGTTTATTTACCTTCATGAAACATTAATGTGTAATTTAATTGTTTTGTACTTATAATGAATTAGAATTGTTTCTTGTATTTTAACATATAAATTAAAAGTTAGAATTTATCTTTCCACTTGCAGCTAAAATTTTAATATTTAATTAAAATGAAGGACAAAGAAAAATCACATTAGTTACTTATATTTATTCTCTTCTGAAAGATTTTTCAAAATAAATCAATCCATATTTTGTAGTTTCACTATTATCGAAAATTGTTTAAATGCTTAAGAGTAGTTTTTCATGGCATTGATTTTATGGGAGCAGAGACTGTGTGAGGGAAATTTTGTTCCTGTATTTAGAATATTTTGGTTATATATACCAATGTTTTTAATCTAATTGCTTACAGAATCTTAATAGATATTTTATCGTTTTTATAGATCTCTTGAAAATATATTAAGAATAATTTAATGATAATTTATTTTGTTCAAGTATAATTTTTCAATATTATAGATTATTGTGTTTAAAATGACTTTGTATATTTGTTAGACAAAGTCTAACATATATTTGTTTATGAAACTTATAGGTGTCTGGGAAAGAACTTTATTGGGTGGAAGAACTGCAAATTCTGAAAATTGTAAAAAAATTGAAAATTGTAGCTCAAAGTGAGAAATTTGGCCAAAGAATGAATGAAACAATTGCACGTGTTGTCTACCTTTCAGAAGAAATTTGGCCCCACATACAACCTGATCCACCACTTGATACTATACTGGTTTGTTTTATCAACTTTGTAATAAGAACTTAAATTGTGCTTTTGGTAACATACTTAAAGTGAGAAACTTTTCATTTCATCATTTCATTGCATTAAATAAGAATTAGTTGAGGCATATAATTCTGAGGACATTGGTTCATATGGTAGGCATCTTTGTTCGAGGCGTAGAGAGGAAAGGAATAAGAAGTAAGACTGAAAATATTTGTAAGGACCAGGAATTGAACCCAGGTACTTTTGATTTATATGACATATTGTAAAGATGATACAATACCATGCCTGTGCTTAGGTACACTCAAGATAGAAAAAGATTTTGTATGCATTCTAAAAGTGGACAGTAGGTAAAAACCACTTCATTCAAACTTACAAGATACTTTGTGAAGTGCCGTGGTTTATATGCAATATGCTTATTAATTATATAACACCTAATGTTAACCAGAATTGCTATAAATTGCGTAGGTTTTCCCGGTGAACTAGTTGTTGAAAGAGTTCTTGGGTTTCCAACTGGGTGGCGTAGCAGAAACCCGACGTTTCGTCGACTATCACCGTCGACATCTTCTTGGTGGAATGTCTAGTCCGGGCGAAGTTACTGCCTATTTATCCAGGTCACTCTGGTGTGACCGCCCTAGCGCTGTGCTATTGATTGGCCACTGGCGGTGGTGTGGAGGGGGGGGGGCGGCAATACACCCTCCACCTATCTCACTATTCTGCGCCGAGTTCTTGTCTACGGCGGTCCTAGCCGTTAAACAACATTCGCGACTCCTTACCGCCGGGTCTTAGAATGCGAATGCGGCTCCATATACATCGGCCAAACAACTAGAACGGTGGAAGAGAGAATTACAGAGCACAAAAGGAAGTTACGTCTCGGCCAGCCTTCAAAATCAGCGGCTCCTGAACACGCCATCAACACGCGGCATAAAATAAGCTTCAGTAACACCAAAGTACTTAAAATTCGTGGGTTCTGGGTCAGCGTGATACTTAAGGCTCTGAAAATACGTGATAAAAAAAAAAACAGAAAAAAGAGACACCGGCTGGTCATCTCAGCCACGCATGGGACCCCCCCTAGTGAGGCCGGCTAGGACCGCCGTCGACCAGAACTCTGCGCAGAATAGTGTGATTGGTGGAGGGTGTACTGCCGGCCCCTCCACACCACCGCCAGTGGCCAATCAATAGCACAGCGCTAAGGCGGTCGCACCAGATCCAAAATAGGCAGTAACTTAGCCCGGACTAGACATTCCACCAAGAAGATGTCGATAGTCGACGAAACGTCGTGTTTCTGCTACGCCACTCTGTTGGAAACCCAAGAACACTTTCAACAGAATTGCTATATTTATAAGACACATGCAAAATGACATGTGCTTATTCTGAGAGAAAACTATTTGATTGTATATTAATAATTTTGAATTGGAATTTACACCCCAATTGTGATTATCAACAATTTCCTTTTTCTTATATATATATATATATATATATATATATATATATATATATATAGTCCCGCCTGGGTCAAATATTTTCAGTCTTTCCTTCTTCTTCCATCCTTCTCTCTGCTTTGAACATATGCTTTTCTATGTGCGTAATTCTTCGCCCGAGCATATGAATTCACATAAAGCGCAATCCTCCTATTTCTCCTATTTATTTTCTATCCTTCCTCACTATCCAAGTTTGAATGTGAATTAGTTCCTTAATGGATTCTACTAATATTGTGTATATATATATATATATATATATATATATATATATATATATATATATATATATATATAATTTATGACTAATAGAATAACTTCAAAAAACATAGCTGGAATGTGAACAGTTGAATTGCCAAGTTGATGCGAAATAACAGTTCATTTTTAAGATTATGATGAAAGCTTGGTTTTCCCCAATGATCAATTTATAAGATTAAGCCACCAAAAATATTTCATGATTGGTGAATTCCCAAATTTTCCAAGAAGTTAACACATGCAGCTGCTTTATCATAAAATGCATAATAAGTTAATAAAATAAAGTAAGTTTGATCAATACTAAAGTCTGTAACCCACAAAGTCCTCTCCGTAACATACCATTTTGGAAGTTACCTTTTTTTTTAGCAAGAATGATGAATTTGTACTGGTTTGTGAAAGTAATGTTTCTTCAAGAAAGGAATATGTCTTGCATCATAATTAATTCAAGGTATCATAAGGAGATGATGACAAATAAATGTAAGTTACTGTGAATAAGCTAATGATTACAAGCAATGTATATTATTGAAAGAAAATCTCAGGATGATACTGTTAAACTCATTAATAGGATACAATTTTCATATATTTGAGCTCCGTTGTGTGAGGGAGACTGTTGCTTTGTTACAGCCATTCCTGTCAGATTTTTATGCCTCTCTTGACTATTTGCATCAATTATTTGTCCGATTGTCATTATTTTTATTTGGTAATAAAATTGTAAAATTATAAAGGCATTTCTCTTACTACAGTGGTATTTTGTACTTGTATTTTGTATTTGATTATAAAGCTGTTTAAACTAAACAAAATTTCAGGAAAAAAGTAAAATATATGAAAACTTAACCAATGAATCTGGCAGTGACAGACTTCTTGGATCAATTGATACTAAGACTTGGGGATTATATCAGCCCAATCGTACGTACTTTTCAATTTTATTAGGCTTTTTAATTATTAAATATAGATTCCATAAGTTTAAACATTTGAAGCAAAATTTATTTTTTAAAAAAAGAAAGTTATAACTAAAACCTGTCCACATAAAAGTTGCCTACTATTATTAAATTTTTAAAGAAGGTTTTAAGCATCTTATTGAAACACACAAGACATTGTCAAGCCCAGGAGCAAACGAATTCTGAAGTAACACTTAGGCAGTCCGCATACTGCAAGCACCAAAACTGTCTTGAGACACGTTGCCTTTAGTCAAAATGTCTGAAGGCAGAAAAGCTGTCAGAAGCAAGTTGTTATGATGCAAATGCGTCAAGCTGCCTGAGTCTGTTTCAAGCTGTCTCTAACTACCAAACTCATTATATCAGTCAATATGGAGCGTGCGACAAAATAGCAGTTATTATTATATGTCGGACAAAAATTCTCAAGATTTATGGGTACACCGAGTTAACATTAAAGAAATAGAAATGATTTTCTTAATACATTACGATCAGGCAAAAACAATTTTTTCAATTTCACAAGGATGAGCTCAAAAAGTTTGGACTTTCTTATGGATTTGATTGATGAAAAAACAACAAAAGGAAAAGACTAATTTTCGGAAGACTGCTAATTTCTCTCTAGCTATACATACTATACAGCCCGCTGGCACAAGGTACAATTCATTTTACCTCTTTTTTTTAAAAAAAATATAAAAATATAAAAAACTGTAATTCTTTAGAATATATTGGATATTATTCATATTCATGCATTGTAATTATCAGCTGTTCATAGACATCTAGTAAGTTTAACAAGTCAGTTTTTTATATATATAAATAAATAACTTTAGTGTATATTAGTTTTATAAGGTATTTAGTTTTCTTATTTGTGAAATGATGAGATTTTAAAATGTGAATAAATGTAACTATTTCGAAACATTTATAGTATTATGTGATACTAATTTATAATTTTTTGTTCCATCAACAGGTCCAAGGTCTCCCCCAAAGCCATATGAATTCCTTTTGAACAAGGTAAAGTACATATATGAATTGAATATATGTCAAATATATCATTGACTTGTGTGATTGCAATGCAACTCTGGCTGAATTATAATTGAGTGCAACTTTTATTTTCTATGATCTATCATTGTCTATCATCTATCATTGTCCAATTATTGTCATACTGCATTAGGTAAGTGTTCTACAAATCCAACTGCTGTCAGGTTCTTTGTTATAGAAATTTAATTATTTGATCATGTACATGTTTTCTTGTTGAGATACTTCACCTGTTTAACAAAATTTTGACATCCTACTGTTTGTACTCTTCTGAAACTAGAGATTTATTTTATCATCTCAAACTTAGTTGTCTAGTTGTGTTGCTATTTTCGACAACCTTTCTCTGAATATGAATTTTCAGCAAATGTTTTATTCAAGATTACTTATAAAGTGTCTGAATTGAGAATGAACGAGGAAATGAGATTCTATAATGTAATGAGACAACTATAAGTTACCTTGTTATCAGTTCAATATATACATAAAAATTAAGCTGTATTATGCGTAATCTAAACACACCAAAAGAGGCTGAGACTTTCAATATGTAGTCAGCTTTACTAAAGAAATTTTCACACTTGCCACACTTGAACCCCGACAAAGACGAACAAAATTTTATTGTGATAAATCACACCAAATATAGTGCACTACATTAATATATTACGTGGTTAATTAAACTCGAGGAAGCTCTGCCAAATGCAGTGACAGATTAAAGACAAAAATATTGGGAAAGTTTGCACAATTTATAAAGTTCATGTTATTACCTTACCTGATGGGTAATATGTACAGATTTTTTAAAAAATTATGCACATATATGTATATTCTAATCACTGCTTTTTTGAGAAAATATTGTATTTCTAAACTGTAGTCACATTTGTTTAGGCTCATTCATAGTGACAAAATTTTAACTGGCAATGTTGGTATGCGTGTATATTAAAAACTGAAATGGACAGATAGTGGCTAATTCTAAATACTAAAGTTGGAGGTAATACCTTAGGAATGAGAAAAGTACAATGACAGAAAACCATCTGAATACTCGTAAGTTGGATGTAAAACTACGTAATTATTGAATTCTGGTATTCGTCCGAATATATGAAGAAATTCCTTCTGTCCTGAATGGCAATGCTGAGCTATAATTTCAGGTAAGCCACCCTCTTTCTCTCTTTCCTTTCCATACCAATAACAATTTGAGCTTCAGTTTCTTTAAACATAATTGGATAAAATTATTGCTCTAGAATTTAATTTGTATAAAATATATTAATAACAAAAATTTTTGTGGTGATTTACTTGTATCCAATGTGAGTTTATTTTGGAGTTGCAGGTGTAGGTTACTTATATTAATTTGATACTTTTATATAATTTTGTACACCGTTTAATTAAATTTTCTACTTTTACATGATGATGAATATATTTGTGACATGAAATTCATGTATCTCTTTTTTCGGTTGCTCTCGTGTGATCCTGAGAACATAAAGGAATTTTCTGAATGGTTTTTCAAACATTTGGACATCGTCTATGGTGGTGAAGACGACGAGGAGGATGATGAAGACTACTACGACGACGACGACTATGAGGAGGAGGCAGAAAATGATGACGACAACTACGTTGATTTATACGACGATGATCTTGCAGAACCTCCAAAACCTGTAAAACGCAATAGGAAGAAAGCAAAAGAGGTAAAATGAAATATACTTATTTCGAACAGTTAATTTTATTTTCATTCTGCTGTGTAAATGCTCGGTTATAACCTTTTACTTTTAAAGTAAACCATTTACAATTTCATTTTACCACTTTCAAACGTGGACCACTGTGATCTCGTCAATTTTCTGTGCATGTCGTCTCCGTGTTACAGATGATGTCGTAACGATGTGAATTTTCCAATATTATATTGGCCATGTAACTTAATTGGTATAGTGTTTATTTCTAGATTGAAAATTTATTGATTGATGTAAATTGTGTCTATAGACTTTTTCCCCTCTTATGTATACAGAAAGTTTAAACAAACCATATTTTTATTACTTGAACCAATCAGAAGTTATTTTACTATAGAATTAATATACATCTTGTTCATAACTAAGAATGTAAAAAATTCATTGTAATAAAATTGATAATTAAATCTTTATGTGTAAACATGAACATATAGAGTCTGTGTCACCCTATTCCCCACATCTGTTGAAAGTGTACATGAATAAGAATGTGCACATCACAAAGTATGGTTAAGTTATTAAATTGCAAGAATTGTGTCCTGAAAGCAGTTGTTGCAACTATAGGTATACAATACACAATATTTGGAACATGTGCAGTAAATTAAATGAATCTTGAATTAAAAGAAAATTGTTTACCATTTTGCGTTTTTTAGAATAAGAAAGATATCATGCAAGTGTGATATAAAATGCAAGTACGTACATTATTACACGAACTTTGAATACGGAAAGTGCTGCTGATGTCCGAAAAATCGTGTGACAAAGTCCTCCACCCCCACCCCTATCATGCCTACAAACAACATCGGTAGAAATACTATCAACGTCAATGGTCCCGGCATTTATTTATTCCGCGCTAATATCGATGATTTAACATGTTAGAAAATTTCCATCACATCCACTCCCGCCCCTATGGGCTAAATGGCCAATTTGATGCTATATTTGAACTGGGCGACATCCATAACCTTGGATTTGACTCCAATCTCGGTTGTATTCGCGTTATTTTATTGCAGCGTTACTCCACCCAACACCTAAAAGTGCTCTACTGATAAGCCCGAAAGGGGTTGAAGTTATAATGTGTGAAAATGTAGAGAAATCTCATTGATCCGAAAAAATATTTAGTTGCGAAGTTGATTAACATGTTTGACAATTTCCACGCCCGTCCCTGGGAGGTTAATTGCTAGTTTATAGCATAATTAAACTCGGCGTTATCCATAACTTTGCTCTTGACTCCAGTCTCGTTTGTATTCGAGTTATTTTTTTGTAATATTCCTCCACCCCCACCCCTAGAGTTCTCCTTTCCCATGCCGTAAATTTGGTGAAATTTGATCCACCGGTATAGATTTGTATTCTACACCCCAAACGCTAGGGGTGCTCTTTCCCCAGGGTGTAGAGGTTGAAAATTATATTCAGATATCATCAGTGGAAAGACTATAAATATCTTTGACCCCTAAAAATATTTATCCGACTGAAATATCGACTGTTTTAGCATGTTTAAATATTTCCACCCCCGCTTCTGGGGGTGGTAGACTCGTCTCACCCCGGCAGTGTTTGTTTCCTGGTCGCAAAGAACACGTGTATGAAATTTGGTGAAATTTGATCCACCGGTATAGATTTGTATTCTCCACCCCAAACCCTAGGGGTGCCCTTTTCCTAGGGTGTAGGGGATGAAAATTATATTCAGAAAACATCGGTAGAAACATCATGAATATATTGGACCCCCAAAAATTATTATCCGACTAAAATATCTGTTGTTTTAGCATGTTTAAATATTTCCACCCCCGCTTCTGGGAGTCGTAGACACGTCTCACTCCGACAGTGTTTGTTTCCTGGTCGTAAAGAACACGTGTACGAAATTTGGTGAAATTTGCTCTACCGTTGTAGATTTGTATAACGAACATACAAACATACATACACACTTTTTTATTTATAAGAAGAAGAAAGAAGATAATATATGTATATATAGGAAGGTTCGCGTGCAGATATATCTAATTACTGACCCATGTCTTCCCTTCCTATCTTGTCTATAATTATAGAGAATAATATAAAAAACATACGATTGTTTATTTTGTTTAACAGGCTTTCTACCTTTACAGCCACGTACAAGACATACAGAACTCGGTCGATGGTGTGGTGTGATCGTATCTCTCAATTATAATGGAATATAAAATTTTATATATTTTGACCTGATACAAAGTGCGCACCAACGGAAAAGAATTTGCTTCCGTAAAGAATACTATACGCCGGGAAGCGGAAGGGACAATATTTTTTGTCTTGGCAACGCGGCGGGTGGTCAACCCAGATGTTGAGAAATGACAGTTAACTTAGGGCACGGCGAGGACGAGTGTTCGTAAAAACCGAACGGGACGGACCGATGTGTGAATTGGGGTCTCGTAGCACATCCACTCGGGATAAATACAGCAAGGAAGCGGGACAGGACAACCAGCTGGATGAAGGGAGTTTTATTTGGATAGCTGCAAGAAGAAGGGACGCTGCTCGCAATTTCCGGGTGACACCTGCTCATTTACGTAAACAAATCCCGCGATTATCTGTCATAACATTTCTTTAAAAAAGGATTTAATTGCCACTTCAGTATTTGTTCGACTTCCACCATGAGATTTTCAAATTGAAATGTGCTTATTTTGTTTGTCTGGAAGAAAATATTTTTGTGTAATTATGAAACAAGATAATGATCATAATAAATTGAAATAGTTGTACAAACTAAATTAAAATTTCGTTTTTATTGAAATCAGCAAATCTGTGTTGTTTGCTGACGACGTAGAATCCCTTCGTAAAAGTTGGAAACGCTATAAAAACAACTTGAAGCAGTGCCCAGTGCGAGGAAGTACACACTATTTTGAAATAACTGAATTAGTCCAATTCTGGTTGACTATATCAACTTGCAAACATAAAATTATTAAAACTGAAAAATTGACCTCAACGCTGCGAAAATGGTTTATTAAGCATATTTATTCCAATATGTGAATATTTATTTGGGATGAATTCATTCAAATCTCCGAAGTATGCATACCGCCAAAAAATTAAATTTTTGCATTATATTTTTCCTGCGTTTCAAAATTAAAAATTCTACAAAATTTTAATCTTAGTATTAGTCTATTCTTATGTAACGGTAAATATCAGAAGAACGGAACTAATAAATACGTCACATAAATGTAATGTCCATTTCCAAAGAAGTAAATATAACTACAACTTTTTTTTTAGATATTTCAATTTTTCCATTAAATTGAACAGCCTGTATGTATGTATGTATGTTTGCATGTTCGGCATAAAAATCTTCACCCGGGGAGAAAATTTAATCAAATTTCGTATACGTGTTCCTTGATACCAGGAAACAAACACTATGAGGGTGAAACACGTCTACCGCCCTCAGCAGTGCGGGTGGAAATTTTCCAACATGCTAAAACGGCCGATATTTAAGTCGGATAAATATTTTTCGGAGCCAATGGTGTTTATACCGATGTTATCTGTGTACAATTTCAACCCCTTAAGGCATGGGAAGGGAGCACACTTAAGGGTGGGGCTGGGCGGGCGTTACAAGAAAATAACGCGAATAGAACCGATATTGGAGTTAAATCCGGAGTTATGGATCTCGCTGAATTTAATTATGACATCAGCAACGCCGGGCATCCAGCTAGTTACAAATAAATAAAATTATTCTAATATAATTCCAATTGTGCTGCGTCGTTGATTTTTAAATATTCGTGTATTTATCCGTCAATAGACGAATAATGGAATCAATTACTCAAATGAAATGTCAGATGATGAGTATTCTAAAATATCCATCTTGAAATTTGTAATTTTTCCAAAGACAGTTTCTGGTGAGGTGTCTATTCTTTTCTCATGCCGAATCTATGGCAGAGAAGAACTGTTGTATAGGATTAACCTGCAAGTACACCACGTGACTGTTTTGTGGACATTTAGGTACTATACTTACAACTGTTGATCGAATTATAAGGTTCCAATTTAGTGTAAATTTTTATTGGACTAGCACAATCGTGGAAGAAACGTCGGGCTTCTAAGTATTAATATTAAGTTTTTTTTTCTGCAAATTACATTATCAAATATATATTTAAAAAGCCAAAATAGCTGCAAAAAATGAATCTGTACTATTATAGGTTATTGGTTTAGTATAAATACATATCTGCGGCGAAATCCGTTAAGTCTATTGGGAACCAGTATTGTTATTGATTTCTAGTGGGAGATGTTTTCCTTTCGTAATTCAGGAACCCTGAAGTTTCTTGTCTTAAATATGTCGGTTTCTTGGATCTCTTGAAATATATGTTCTCAGTAACGCATATAATAATAAGTGAATAAATAGTGTAGAATAGTGTTTGCAAGTAATTATTCGTTTTAGATGATTTTTATACATTCATTAAACACTTCCTGAATGTTTGTCTTAGCTTTCATTAATGTATAAAATTGAAATATTACTCTTTATGGATGTGGCTGGAAAATTATGGAATAATGTCAAATAGATTTTTACTGTATTTCTATTATTACAATTCCTTTACATATTTAGTTCATGTATCTCATTGCTAAATCCAATGCAAGTTACAATTTTAAATCATTATTACGTCTCCACAGGAATATATATACACACATACATATATGTTTATATATGTCTTTGGATATAACGGAGCAGTATTATCTTTGAATAGAATTTTGGGACCCTGTATGGTAGGCTAAACCATATCTGTGGTTTCGTGGCGGTGTTGTGATTTGATTGTTTTAGGGATTTCGACTGGAAATTACAGTTTCGATTAAGAATTGATTGATTATGGTAAGCTAATGAAGCATTTATAATTTATTCGAAAAATAACGATTTAATACATCACTGAAGCTTTGTTCTGTCTTGGTGAAGTGTTAGATGGATACTATGATCAATTTGTTGTTCTCTTTTGAAGTGTAAAATGATTGACATTTACGGTTATTCATTTAAACTTTGTGTTTGAGGAAATAATGCTCAATTTGATTTACATAGGTTATTGTTTGTATTCACATCATAAGCTTTGTAAATTAAATAAATATAATGGCCAAACTATCAGAAAAAGATTCATAATTGACTATGGATTTAAAGAAACCTAGAACTATATATCACTGTGGTTCGTCTGTAATTTGAGACTTCTTCAGGTGAACAATAGTAAAAAGAAACATAATGAAGATACACAATTTTATGATTAATATTACAGTAATTTTTTTTTCAGTGATTGTGAATGTTATTATTCTAAAATAGTAAATTATTGTGCATGATTGGGCCTTCATTATTAGACTGCAGAAAGTCTTTTGAAAAGCTATGCAAAATATCAATCAATGCAATTATTAATGTTAAAAATATTTTAAATAATTGTTATGCATCTTTCGGCAAATAAAAATGAATTCTATTTCATTTACTATAATTCTTTCAACCCTGGTTTATCAGTCGAAAATTAAATGCTTGAACTAAATTATTGTGTTATTGTTCAGTTTAGACTGCATAAACATCTTGATAAGATTAAATAAAAAAATTAAACTGAAAACCTAAAATTCATATACATAATATATAGTTAAAATGATTAAATCTCGTACAGATAATTAATGTCTTATTGTACACACTTACATGTTAGTAAATTAAGTAATAATACAATACAATAATTCAAAAATGAAATCTATAATTTCAGTAAATGGTTTCAGTTATCTTTCACACTTATAATTGAATTCTATTCATTTCATATATAATTTTACACAATTGATGCAGATAAATTTTATAAATATGTCAAAGGTTGCTAGACCTGAAAAAGTTCTATAGAATCGGGTAGGATACATAATTAATACTCCCCCCTCGTTCAAGATTTGGAAAATAAATATTTTTATATGAATAATTGTTACATCATGGGAACAAGGCTTCGAACAAACATCACATCATAGTATCAATTCCAACCTTGAAATTTATCTTAAAATAATTAGTTGTGTTTAGAAAATCCCATTCACATAAAGCATTATGTAAAAGTAACTTAAATGGAATAGATCATAACCAATTTGCCAGCAAACTTTTTTTCTTGGGCAGAGGTCTGTTGTTCACTTTTAAAACGTGGCGATATATGAAGACTTTCTTGAAGAGTTTCTGTTCCGCATGTACAGGCAAAGTCATAATAGAACTTTAAACTCCTGCAAACAATTCAAATGAATATGCACTGAAAGAGTTTGTTCACCAGTGCTAGAATGAGTCGGAAGTTAAATGTACTTGGGGTGCCCCACTCAATATGTGGTTATGTAACACATATAACCAATAAATTTTGGGTCAAAATACACAGGTTATGGTATCCAAAGTCCAGGATGTGTCTTTGAATTTTTATAGTCTGATAATCATCTGAGTTGCGGGTGGTATACAGCACAGCTTTTTTTATATATTATTTCTCTTCAAATTATTTCATAGTTGCTTTATATATTTAATCTGATTCAGTCTGAAGCACCACCAGGAAGGGGAAGAGGGAGAGGTAGAGCTAAAGATAAACAATTCACCGGTAGAGGACGTAGCCGTGGCGATATTCATGAATGGAAAAAAATTGCCAGAACACCTGGAATCCGACAACCACATAATCCTGTACTACATCCAGGTTTGTATTAGTATCTGATTGTAATTTACCATTAATGATGTAGTTTCTTTAATGGTACTTAATGTTCAATTTAAATTTTTTATTCAAATGAATAAAATATAAGGAAGGGCAAGTGGAGCTGAAAAAAAGCATGAGAAATAGCTCTTATATCACTGTAAAAAACTGTTTTCACAGCTTATTATAATTCTTGTAATTATATTGATAGTAATTTGATAAAACTTGATCCACTAGTTTGCAACAAGTTTCAGTTGACATATTTCCTGATAATAATTGTAGTAGTGTACATTTATTTTAAAAAAATATTGATGGTTTCTTTGATTTTCTGAAAGGAAAAATTTCAATCTCCCTTTTCAATCATGACGTTAATAATAAGGATAGGAAAGAGTGGGGAATGGGTTTCCGTTTTGTTTATAAAATATGGCCACATTGTTAATTTTACATATATATATATATATATACAGTTATATAGGACAGAAACAGCGGAGTCGACTTACCTGAAATCAATAATAGATTTCAGGGTAAGTCGACTTTGCTGTCTGTCTTTCCTATCTAAATGTGTTATTTAATTTTACCTCATTACATTTTCCTTAAGTGTGCTTGAGAACAACCTGTTAGCGCCTAGGTCGAAGTCATAATTCTGTATAGTTCAATAAAGTGTTATGTTACAGCTTAGGTGTATGTCGAACTATAAATGTGAAGTGTATATATTGTAAAAACTTGTATCTTGTTAATATAAGTATTAGTGTGTGTGTCTAACTATGTCTAAATATTGTATGCAACCCAACAAATGTACAGTGACCCAGATACAACAAGAGGATCATCCCTATCATATATAAAGGGTTCCTTGCAGACAAAGCCTCATATTTAGTATTTTTAGAATAGATATGTTGCTGAATGTGAAAGTTCAAGGAAATTTCAAACTATAGTTATTGATTTATACAATTGAAAAATCTCATAGTTATGGTTTCCTTTGATTGGTTACTCTTTTCAGAAGTTTCTGTCACTACTGCACAGGCTAGCATTAGTACTGTGACACCCACTGTCACCTCTGCTGCGACGTCTATTGTGTCCAGTTCTACTTTATCACCTGGTGCTGCAGAATTCATTCCACAAAAAGTTGCTTATTTGGTAAGAAAATATAGGGATTATGTTTAGGTGTCATATTATCTTTAACTTGAAGAAAAAGTTCTCGGGTTTCCACTCAGGTAAAACAGCAATTGTAACGTGATGTTTCAACGCCCAAATGCACTGCTGTTATCTTCCAGACGCCTAGAAGATGATGGCAGTGCATTTGGTCATCGAAACGTCGCGTTACAGTTGCTGTTTTACCCGAGTGGAAACCCAAGAACTGTTTCTTCAACAAATACACCAGGAAAGCCTTCGATCTTTGATAATATTTAACTTGTTATTAAATTTTATTATAATATAAGCATTTTACAGTACCTACGGTTATTAGTGTCTATTATTTTGTCCACTATTTTGGGACTTCATAAGATAATGCAAAGACTGAAACTACCTAAATAAATTTATTCTTGATGTTATAGTTTTGAATGTTTGCATTTCAATATATATCTTGTTAAAATTAGAGGTCCAAATCCAAATTTTGTGTCATGCCTATGCCTATGATGGATATAACTAAAATGTGTTTTACTGTTTATTTATTAAATTATAAATTTCAGATTTACTTAAATATTAAATAATTCTTAACAAGCCTATCTATATACCACAGTATCATTTAGGTGTTAATACAGTGTGAGAAAGTTTGTCTGAATCTGTTTGATAGATCAATAGTAATCCTAGCAAACAGTCTTGGTTAGATGGTGTATAGATTGTATTTGTATTTTGAATCTCATAATCAAATTAATTGTGATTAGAGATGGGTCACTTTTGAGCGAGTCTTTCAAATGAACGACTCCTTCCTAGGAGCAGCTCTCTGCTTGCCCTGAACTAGGGACTGAATGGTCTGCAGAGCTTTGCTCTTTGAGCGACATCCCTTCCACCTTTGTGCAACAGCTCAAACAGGAGCAGAAAGCTCTTTCAAATGACTGTGCACAAGGAGAGAGAGTTGAAAAGCTAGCTCCCATCATGGAGCAACTCTGACCCATCTCTAATTGTTATCTATGGAGTAGTAATAACATAGGCATAGTTTCGAAAGTGAATCCAATTTTTTAAATTTAATTTATTTCATCTATTAGTTCTCAGGAAAAGTAATAAATACCAATATAAATATAGTAATAAATTAGTGATAACAATGCTAAAATACTTAAAGCTACTCATATAAGAAAATACAATAGTATGTAAATGGTAGACTGGAATTTTTTGTAATAGACTCAATCAATGAATATAATTACTGCGATGTTTGTATAACAATGGTTCTAAATATAGGCTTTGTATTCCAAGAATACTTCCTGATATTTTGTAAAATATTGTAATCAGCTGTATCCATCTGCTGCTTATTTTTTTTATTTTTTTATTTTAGGCACCACAGGATCACTCCACAAAAGAATCCCAGAACGAGAAGGAAGTTATAAATCTCTTTGTGTGCTTAATGACTGACATTACATTGAGTCCTGGACGGTTTATTGTTCTCACTGAGAATTTTTTTAGAAGTGTAAAGGCATACAAACTTACAGCGTCTACTATAACAAAAATGGTGGATCTTGTTGTTGACCAGGTACCACATACCAGTGCTACGAAAATAATTTCAATATTTCTTTAAAATAATAATTTTAATTCCATTTTCTTCCACATATCTTGTTGAACTCATGATCTACATTCATGTTTTTTTCCTGTTTCTATTAACAGTCCATATATGAAAGGAACTTCCGTTACAATGGAGCAAGATTATGTCGAGAACTGATGAATTCTGCACTGCTACAAAAAACCAATTTCAAAGTTTGTTTGCTAGAAAGGTAAGGTTAATTGTAGCATATTTCTGTAATTGGTTCCAACTATATTGGGAAATTATGTACTACATTTAATTGGTTTTTGAAAATGGAGTATATTACATGTAGATTTCTCTGTCTTCAACGCAGTTTGTATTGTGCAGAACATAATGTTTCAACAGCTACCTCTGCTATTATTCCCACCTTATGACTATGGCATCTCTAATTGTTCCACATAAGATATAACCGAGGTTGAAATTGTGTTCTCTATAATTATCAAATTCAACAGGAAAATCTACATTTGATGGAACATTTTGCTTAAAATAGATTCATTTTGATACGGTCTTCCAAAACTATGTATATTGAAAGGAAGGATGGGGGAAAGAGAAAGTGTCATGTGCTGTAGACAACAGGTCAACTAAAAAGGAGCTTATCAAATTTATAGAGGCCTAAGATCCCTTTTCAGGTCAGATTCTGTCTCATGTACTGGTTGACCACACATTGTTGAATTGTACTCCAGAGACCAGCTGTTAACTATGACATTTGACACCCAACAGAGCCAAGAACTCTCTTTCAAGGAAAGGTCACGAGCAAAAAACTTTGAGAGAAATAACAGAAATATACATACCCTTGTACATATAAACGTGTATATATTCATATTCCCCCCACACAAATATATAGACATTCACACTCAGACATATAGGTGGAAGGTAAGATGTAATGTAAAGTCATAGAGTAAGGGAGTGTGTGATTATGGAAAGGCAGTTTTTAGAGAATTTGAGTCCAGATCTTTGCCTGAAGTGTAGGCAATGTGGTGGAGTTCAGCATCTGATGAATTGGGGATTGGGAGGTAAGGTTTTAAGGAGGGCCTGTATGAAACGCTGGTTGAAATTGTTGTTCTTATGGCTCTGGACATGACCAGCTATTGACAATTGTGTTTTAGACAGTCGTGTGGAGATTAGCAATGTGGTCAGGAAGAGGTCATTTTGTTTGGCCAATGTACAAAGAGGTTAAATCTGGTAAATTATGTGTAAGGAGGCACAGGTAATGTTTCCATTGATTTTGTAGGTGGCTATGTGAGAAGACTGACTGATTGTAGTAGATTGAAGGATAAAGGCACCTGTTCCTACCGCAAGGCTGACAACCTGGATTTATGGGGGGAGTGTGACGCCTACAAGGGTGGACGAGAATGTTGCAGAGGTTTGTGAGGGTACCTGAAGGCAACTCTTGGGCAGGTTAGGAGTATTGTGGAAAGGATATTTTTATATCTGGGGATATATATAAAGGATGTGACATTGTCAAAATAATTAAGATAATTTCTATGGAAAGGAAGGAGAGATTCTTGGTGGCTTACCTGAAATTGAAGCATTGACACCCAAGAACAACGGTAAGTTCTTCAAATTTTCAGAAGCCCTCAGTTGCCTTCTTCAGGAAAGAGAGTTATGTTCCATACTCCGCAGCCAGCCAGTGAACAGAACATTACTCCATTTCCTGAAGAAAGTGGCTGAGAGCATTTGAAGAATCTTCTGTCACGAGTAGATATGCCGATCTTCAATTTCAGGGTAAGCCACCAACTATCTCTCTTTCCTTTCCATACAAATTATATTATTATTTTGACAATGTTACATCCTCACTATGTATATATAAAGATAATTTGTGTGGAAAGGAAAAAGATAGTTGGTGACTTACCCTGAAATTGAAGATTGGCATATCCACTCATATATATATATATATATATATATATATATATATATATATATATATATATATATAAACCAACAATTGGTGTAGTCAGGCTGGGGAGAAATGGTATTTCAAATTTTTCAAGAAAGGTCTGAATGGTGAGGTAACTGTTCTCTCAGTATTGTTATAATAAAGTGAATTCATATTGATAAGGCAGCAATGGAAGTGGGAGAATTAATGACTTGCTTGAAATTAAGAGCTGGTGTCACCATGTCAGAGGAAAATTTCCTTAGGAGCAATGCACACTGTGTACAGACTATGCTTTCCTGCATTTTTCTCTCTTAATATTTTGTCAGTGTTCTTATCAAGTTTCACTGGTAATATTTGAATTTACTTATTATTAAGTGAACATTTCTCACTTATAAATTTTATATTTAACAGATGGAAAGAAGAAGTTCAGTTTAGCTTGTGGACTTTGCAAAATGATTCAAACAAAGCATTTGGATTCTTATTATTTTCTGGTGAACTCTTTCTACAGTTGTATGACAGTATCCCAGAAATGTTTTCTAAAGAAATCTGTAAGATGATACATTTCATGCTAAATGAAGTGACTGAGGAAAATATAAAAACTGTTTGCCAACTATTGAAGGTACTCAATCTCATTAGTAGTATTTTTCTATGTATAATAATACACACTAGGCCTAACATGTATTGTGATACCTCCTGTCCTGAATGGTGGTGCTGAGCTTCAATTTCATTTAAGCCACCACCTTTCTCTCTTTCCTTTCCAATTATTTTAATTATTCTGACATCTGAATTATTGTTTTATATGTATATATAAATAAATAATTTGACCTTGTCACATTTTCCATATATGCTCTTATATATATATATGATAAATGTATTTTTTGTTTACTTTTACTTTCCTGTAGGAGGTAATTTAATTGTCATTAGGAATTGTATTATATTTTTCATTTTGTGACAAAGTTGAGTTGATATGCTTATTAGAGATTTCTCAAAGAATAATTATTGTTTTTGTTCAATATGAAAAGAATTGGCATTGAATTTTAATTTTTGTTCCTATAATGCCTCTACTTTAGTAGAATAAAGTACAATTCAATGTCTACTTCTTTAACACAAAACTGCACTATGATGGTTGTAGACTGTGACAAGGTATGAACAGATGTTTGATAACTATCCACACACAATCATGTGATATATCTTCTAATAAATAAAATTTGATGTTTGGGTGTGAAAACCGAGAACTGTTTATCGAACATTTACACCCGGAAAGACTTCAATCTTTGAATTTGAATGGCTGTTCCATAATTATAATATGAAAACAACCAAGATTGGTGTCCAATCCAGTGTTATAGAATTCACTAAGTTTAATTCTGATATTCAATTTTTTAAAGTCTCTTAGGGTACCAAGAATATTTTTTACTCTCTCAATACACAAGGAGTATTGTTAATTATCTTAAGGTACAAATAGTATTTTTATAGTATCTGGTACCAGGAGTATTTATGCTTCTCTAAAGACACTGGGAGTATGTTTGATTCTCTTAGGAAGAATACTGGAATTATTTTTTATTATTTTTAAGATACCCGGAGAATTTTCCTATTTAATTAATTTTGACACACTTAGGCCAATTGCATTATTTTCCCCTTTATACAGTATCGGAAGTAATTTTGACACTTAAAGTGCTGGCAGTGTTTTTGGTTGTCTGAAGGTATTGGGAGTATCTTTTTATGCTTTAAATGTGCGGGAATAAATTTTGATTTTCATTAAATATCAGGAGAACCTTTAACTCTCTTGAGGTATGATTAGTATTTTTGACTATTAGACACCATATCTTAGTGTACTGAGGATGTTTTTTTGCTTTTTTAAGGTGCTGGGAATGTTTTTTACTCTTACGGTACTGGGAGTATTTTAGACTCTCTTACGGTCCTGGAAGTATTACTCTATTGGAGTATGGGGAGTGTTTTGGGTGGGTTCAGTGAACTGGGTATATATTGAACTTTCTTATATATTTGTGACAGTTTCATGCAGTTTGGACTCGATTAAGGTACAGTGTGTCAGTGTACTGGTTATTATGAAAATAACATTCCCTCTCCAGAAGTAGGTTAAATAACTTCATGAATAATATATTATTATATCATTAAATACTTATTTGGGTTTATATAAATAAATACCCAGGCAACATCAAGCACCAAGCTAGTAAATTATAAAAACAGCCAATAAATCCAATGATATCAATTATTCTTTTTTGTTTAAATAGTGTATACTTTTAACTTACTCAAATTTTATCATTGTCTTATCCTTAAATACTTTACGCTTGAATGACAACCAAGTGATATTGGTATAAGTGTAAAGATTTTATACTTCCTGGCTATATATGCTTGCAATTAAAACTATAATATAATTTGTTTTTTCTCTCTGAAATACATTCCATGTATCTATCTATGTATTTATATGTGCTCAGGAAAACTGAAATTGATTTTATTATGCTTATAACATTTATTTACATGACTGTTTTTATAGTTGAATTAGAAAATTATCATTTGTTAATCCAAATTTCAGATGGCTGGCAAACAGCTTTACTGGGTTGACCGAGACGGAGTTGTCTCTGTTTTGGAAAAACTGAATAATGTAGCAAGAAGTGGAAAATTACTTGGCATCACATGTGAAATGGTGAATAGTGTGAAACAGCTTTCTCATACAGTGTGGCGAGAGCCATGGGTTGTTACTTGGCCGACAGACTCCACACCACCTGTTCCCTCTCCATTATTGGTATGTGTGTGTATGCATATATATTAATGATATTAGTAAGGATTAGACATGGTTAAAAATAATTGCAATTATATATATATATATATAAATAAAATATTTGAAAAGTTAATATTTTCTGTGAAACTGTTTTGTGGGAACTTTGTAAAATAAGTTTAAAAATTATTGGTCTTACTTCAAAGTGTATTTGGGAATGAGGGAATAATAAAAAGGAATAGCTTAATAGAATTTGTATAATAAAATTAAGTTGAAATAGAATTGTGCATGTAATAAACTGTGTAAATATAAACATGCATTAATATTATAGGTTAGAACTAGACTTGCCTTGGAAATGACAGTATGATTTCATTCTACACTTGGATTCAGCTAAATCAGCAAATCACTGTTGTTACAATATTTTCTATGTGAATATTTAACAAATTTCTGTTAAACTAAAGATTATAGTATCATGCAGTAATGCTCCTCAGAATATGAAGTTATGAGTTACATAGTGTTAGAATTTGTGTCATATTTTTTCCCATATTGGAAGCTATCTACTGTACAGATAAAAGGGGAAGACAGTCAAAATCCACAGTACAAAAAAAATCAGAAATAGCAGAACAAATATAAATTAAACCTTGTACAAAAATTAAAGATAATTTGCATTAATTTAAGGAAACAACTAATTTTTCAGAATACTGGAAATAATGAATTTCATAATCATACTGTGCATGGTTTAATTTGTTCTCCATTGATAATTATATCTTCCGTGTCTGAAATGGTAACTTAATTAAATATTTCTGAAATGCATCTTGTTCAAATTTTTGTCCTATTCTGCAAAAAGTAGAAATATTAATAATTTTTTCTTTCTTAAAAAATTAATTTATCCACTAGTTTATTTGATTCTTGAATTATTTTTATGAAATTATCATTAACTTGCACTTACTTTTTGATAATATAAGTTTTTTTTTCAAATTCATGTGCAGCAAAATGAACCAGTCTTTTATGGACCGGATGGGAATGTTCTAACACAAGAAGAAACCTTGTTTCTACAAAATGAAGCCAACTTAGACCCAACAGATGCTGAGTAAGTTTTCTTTTAATTTTTAAGCATCCATAATTTTAGAATATTGTTGATTTTACATACTTTTTTATTGCAGGGAAGAGGAGGATGAGATTTTTTGGGGACCTGATGGTGAGGAGGAGATGGATGAAGAAATTGAAGCAGCGTATGAAGAGTTCCTCAAATTATCATTACAAAAGTAAATTTTCTATTTATTTCTATAGACTGTGTTAAATTTATAGTAAATTTTGCTGCCAAGTTTGTACCTGGCCATATGAGTTACAAATTGATATGCAACTTGGAGTTTGAACTCTATGGCAAAAGGCCATGTAACTGGTATTAATTAAATGAATTTTATGTTAAAACAAAATGTTCTATAACAGGATATTCCTGTCATAGTCTTTCATTGGATCCAAAAAAACTGAAAACAAAACTGACTTTTTTAGACTTGTATACATTGGGAAACTTCTAGTGATTGTTGTATCTTGTGAAGTGTGTGCACTGCACTCAATTTAATAATATGTGGTTCTTTTGTTTTGTTGAATGATGGTGAAATGTGATACTGAAAAGTGGGCAATATTATTTAAGTATTCAAATGTTTATTTTACTTTTATAGTTATGATGTAATGTGGAATTGGTGTAATGAGTGATTGGAACTAAGTTTATGCACTTCATGTGATAAACACATCCACTTTTTCTTAAATTTTCAAGAATACTGGAATACCTAGTAGAATTGCCTACAGGAAATCAAACGGTATTCATCATGATCTCAAAACTCTGTCGTAAACTATAAGTTCTATAAATATGTTCATAGAGTGTGTGGTAAAAACAATTTATTATTAACCTCAAATATTCTTAATAAAATTTTACCAGAAATATTTGCAGGTAAACAATACTTTCATTTTACCAGGCTCGCTGAAAATGTCTAGTATAAATGCAATTTGTCATTGACTCCAACTGCCAGTTATTTGACTATGTTATATTATACAATTCTCTTAACATATAAGAAGGTTAATATGACATTATCAAACATATTTTTCTATTATTTATTCACAATGTTTTTTTACAGTCTCAAGTAATGTTTATATTAAGCATTTTTCAGCCTTGGTTTGTTTTATACAAATTATTATAACAATTCTTAAATAAAAATTTCCATGAAAGCTAATAATTTTTTATTTGCATTATTTCTTAATAGTCTTTTCAATTAATAACCCATGTCTTCTTACATTCAAATCTTTAATTTTGATTACCTTTTTCAAGTTTGAATTGCTAATCATTATAATAATGCTCAGTGGTTTGTGAGAAATGAAAATCTAAATGAATGCAGTTTTATACCAAAATTAATGTGACTAAGAGACAAAGCGTACCACAGGAGAATCGTATAAATTCATAACAAAATATGGAAACATGATAGTCCATTGGGTTGTTGCTCTGATAAATCATTTACAAGTTACTATCCAAGTTATATGGCATGATGATCATATCAGTATGATTATTTTGCAATTGTAATTTAAATTTACACTTATTTGGAGATGATATTGTAATACTTTTCAGTTAAAAGCAAACTGTGTTGTAATAATAATAATAATACCCTGTTTGTATGCTAAGAATGGTTTATTATTCAATTACATCTTGAAATATCAAATTTAAAATTTTATAAAACTTTTGAAAACCATTGTGGACAGAAAAGGTCTGCAATCTCAATTGGAGCTTTCTCTCCAACACGAAATGAATTTACCGGACCAGCTTTCTACTTTGTGAACAAGGAAAGTATATGCTCAGGCATACTCTTGGTAAAATGAAAATAAGATTCTCAACCTTATCTGCAGGTTTTCTCAGATTTTATTGGCTCGAATCTCTGTTGTTTTTATGTAAAGTGACGCCACCCCTAAGGGAGGTCCTTTCCCATGCTGTAAGGGGTTAAAATTATACACATCTATCAATATCATCCCTAAAAGTATTTATCTGTCTCAAATATCAAACACACTTTTTTTGGAAGATAATATATTTTTAAGTATAGATAATTTATTTAGTCTTGAGTTCTCATTATTTAATGTTAAATTTTAAATTATTATACTAAATATATCAAGTCACTATTTACCAAAGTTATCTGCTAATGAAATTGGGCAATTCAGACTACAAGAAATATGCAGGTGTAATTATGGGGATAAAGATTCCATGACATAAAACAATTATTTAAATGTTATAAAACTCGAGAACAATTAATTTACAAAAATCTACACTATTTATAATATAATTCTCTTAATTGCTTAAGATACAATGCAGAAATAAATTCCAACTTTGTTTAGAAGCTTATCTGAAATGTCATCAGCATGGGAAAGAGCCAACTAAAGCATTTTGGTTTGAAGTGAGCTTTCATTTTGGTTTATTTATTTTAAATAACCATTCTAGAAACAATGATTGAATTTCTTGGGGTAACTCCACAGTATAGAACATAAGCCCAAAAACTTGTAATTAAAGGAATGTGTAAATAAGGTGAATTACATACAGCCTATGCCTAATTTTTGTTGCAATTCAGATATTTTTCAAAGCAGTTTCTTTTACATGAAAGAATAATTATTTAGTTTTAAAACTCCAATTGAATAATAGCAAGAAAAGTTCCTTTATATATGGTAGAAGAAAGCATGAAGGGGTTGCAAAATTAATTTTGCCTAGTTTTGAAGAACCGTGGAGACTTAGGTTTAAATGCAGATTTAAATCAAGGAAACAGACCTTTTACTTATTGGGCCAGTCAAATAAATGTGAAGCTTATGTATAATTGAGTTGTCAATGTTGATGGGTAGCAGAGTATTTAAGAGCTTTTCTCTGGTGGTTGCACTAGAGCAACAACATTAACAATTCATAAAAACTGTTGTTTTCAAAATTGACGGGATATGAGACAGAACTGTAGTAAATAATTACCCTGCGCGAAGAAAACAAGGCGATACTTAAAATATTCCACCAGTCCCATTAGCTATAATTATTTTATTTAGAGTCGGCTTTATAAAAATAATTATATAAAGAACGCAAAATTGTTGTTAACGTGGATAAAGATGTGATGTAAAGTTATCTACAAATGATACAAAAATAACGGTATACTAAATGCCACTTGATTATTCATTAAAATATCTTCTTTCTAAGCAATTATTTTTAGTGAACCTTGATTCTTTGGCTGCCTTATATTTCACTATACAAATAAGATGAATGGAACTTATTTTTTTAATATTTTTTCGAAATTATTTCAAACGATTTATTCTTTCAATATCAACTAAACGAAAACTTCCTTACTTAACTTCATTTACATTTGAGTGTGTATCTATGGTTTTATTATCCATCTCATCCATTGTAAATGAACTAATTTGATAGTTTCGAAAAGTTACTCCTATAATAAACCGTGTGCTATTTCAGAATACATTCACGTGAAATATCTTCCGGAGTGCATAGCTTTGCGTCTGTTCTTCTTTCGTAGAGCTGGGTAGTGGAAAGGAAAGCCAGAGAGAAGGAAGAAATTTCTGCTATATTCAAGGAATCGAAAAAAAATCAAGTAAGGTTATAGTTATCATAAGCCGTAATATTTAAGTATAAATATTTATTATTAATTTAACAATTTCGTTTGAAAAAACAGATTATGGCTGGCGACAGTGTAGACGATGCGAACTTGAAGGGCTTAAGCAAGTACTTCAATAGTCAAACTTCCAGAGGAAGAGCAAATGTAAGTAACTTTGTGGATATATTAAGATTCACAGTTATAATCCGCAGTTCTCAACGAAAAACCGAGTGTAGATACTAAATCTTTCACTAGAATTTGACCTGAGTAATAACAGGATTTATTTTTAATAAATTGGCCACAATTGTGTGATATTTTGGACATATTTTGCTACTATTTAAGAAAGTGATGTAACAAATATCCCACAATTAGAACACTCTTTGGAAGATAGATAAGATTTAATGTTGTAGAATCGCTGAGCAATTGTAAATGAATTAATGGAAGTATATTTGCGTGTATTAACAGTTTTAACACTTGTCTGCTCCGTACAATAAATCTGAAAGTGCCTGTACCTCAAGATGTTATTCGTACTGTCTATAAATTATTTCAATTTCTTGTAAGTTGGATAATCAAAGATTCTGAAAAAAACTTGCATCAAATATATATAGATGTAGCATTGAACCATAACTATCAAGCCTGTTTTAACAGATGATTTAGATTTTAGGACACAGAAGTTATGGGAGACCTTTTATTGTTGCTGAACATATAGTTAAGTAGTTGATATATATTAAGAAATGAGAACTGTTTTTAATTTCAAACTTCACAATTGTTCTAAAATATGTGAATTTCTCAGTATAAATTGGGATTACGTGCAGAATTTTTTCATTTTAGATATTTAATATTGTTGTATACTTGCAGTATAGTGTACTATTATGTAAAATTGTCTATCTGGTTTTGAAGCTTTTGTGTTAACAAAAGAGTAGTCAACTGTAGACATTATGAGAGAGAGGATAAGGTTGCGTATTTAGGATAATATAACAGTTCAAATAAGGTGTGGATAGGATAGGAAAGAGGAAGAAAAAGTTTGCATTAATTTTTGATCATGGTGTTCTCCTGCAGCAGAAGTGTGGACTACTTATTTTCTTCAGTTTCAGGTAAGACATGCTATTCTTGCTCTTTCTTTATCATATATAATTGTTATATTGGTATGGAGAGGAAAGAGAGATAGTTTGTGGCTTACCTGAAATTGAAGTATGGTGTAGCCACAGGGAGCCAAAGGATGTTATTAAAATTTTTGGAGGCTATCAGCCTCCTCCTTCAGGACGGACTGTTACACCATTCCGTTCACCAGTTGGCTGCAAACTGCAAGTTTTGACGACCATGTGGCTAGTTGCCCTTAAACAACCCATCTGGTCACTAATTTTCTCTCTCAGGAAAAGGTCGTGGCATAGAAAAGTTTCTGATTGTGATCATTCATACATAGCATTTTATACATACATACAAACATGAACATGCTTCCACCCACATACAAACACATGTATGTGTACACATACATACATAAGCCTGTTCATACATACAAGCATGAATCATGCAAGTAGGGGTGGTAGGTGGGAAGGGCACTATTTAAAGGATGTTGAGTCCAGGGCTTTGCCTGGAGTGTAAGACATGTTGTAAGCAGAGTTTCCTCAGGTGGGGTTAAGCCTCTAATGAATCGGGGGAGTAGAGCTTTAATGATGATGAGTGCAAAGCATTGGTTGAAATTGTTTGTATTGTGGAATGGGAATTGAATTTTGGAAAGTTTGACGGTACTGTGGTGGTTTGCGTTTTGTTCAGGAAGGAGGCTTTCTGTTTGACCTATGTAACAGCTTATTTCTTATATTGTGGTGTTAGTGGTAAGATAGGGCATACATGGAATCTGTCCGTACTTGCAAGGTTTGAAACCCAGCATAGGTGGGTGGGTTTTGCAGGGGTGGACAAGTAAATTGCGAAGGTTGTGTGCATGTCTGAAGTCAATCGTTAGGCAGGTGGGGAGGATAGTTTAATGTCAAGGTTAGATTTCAATCCAGTGTATGCTAAGCGGAGAATGGAACCAATTTTTTGTACTCTTGGGAAGTAGGTTGTTGTGAGGGGTGAACTATTTTTCTTGTTTTGGTCCAGAATGTGTGTCGGTGTTAAGAGATTTGATAGGTCACAGGTTATTTGTTTCTGGAGGAAGTCTCTGGGATAGTTTCCATTGATGAAGGCATTGAGGATTCGGTTGGTGTAAGAGGCCAGAATATTCCCCTGAGGGCTGGACTGTATGGAAGGGAGAAATTTGTGAAGTGCAGGTATTGGGAACGTGTTCATGGGTTTTATGAGTCAATCGTGCCAGAACTCGGGCATATGTCAATGTCTAGGAAAGTCACTTTGGTTGGGGAATGAACTTTACTGGGTGTTTGGAGTTCAAGGTGTGGAGGAATTTGGATAGGGAATGAATATGGTATGTGGGTCCATAGCATGAAGTTGTCTTCTATGAACCTTGAACAAGGTTAGGCAGTTTCAATGGGGAGGAGTTTTTTAGGTGGGCCTGTTCTAGGAGTCCCATGAACAGGTTGGCATGGGGGGGGGGGCATTTGGATGCCCATAAGTGTGCCACTTATTTGATGGTAGAGTTAGATGTATGGTATGGCATGGCTTCATCAAGGAGGTGGGGGGGGGGAATAAGGCACAGGATGGGGCAAATAAACTAAGTTTATATGAAGACTAGCAAATTTTAAGCCTGGAAGTGCTTAAAGTTCCCAGATATAGTTCTAAGAGGATATAGATTTAGAGGACATTAAATGATTTAATTGGCACAATGAGCCAGCTTATTAAAAGTGGTAGACCCTTTGTATTGTTTGTAACCATCTATTGGAGGAGTGGTTTGATGGATTATTAGTAAGTACAGAAACAATGGAACAGGCCTGCATTACTTCTCTATTATAAACTGCCAGAAATCTCTTAAATTTGCATTGTGTAGTGTACAAAATAGTTTATAGATGTGTTACAAAGAAAATGACAGAATAATGAATATGAAAGATAGCCAATTCAGACAAAAAGGTAATATAAATACCACACAATGTTTCTGGGTCCTTGTCCCTTCTGTAGGTGCTAAGAAGAGCATAGAGAAACACAACTGCACTGGTCAGTTGACAACATTCAAAACTGACTAGTGCAGTTATTTTTCTCTAGGCTCTTCTTAGCACCTGACGAAAGGGACAAGGATCCCAGAAACGTTGTGTGGTATTTAATTACCTTTTTGCCTGAATTGGCTATCTTTGGTATTCATGAATTTCAATCAGACATAAATTTTTATACTTACAATGTTCTTGTTTTGTTTCAGGTAACAAAAGCAACATATGCAACCATTGGAGCCCTGATATTGTATTTTACTATGAAACCTAAGAAAAAGTGAATGTATTTGTTTATAGTACAAAATTAACATAATTTAACTCAAATTTCTTTGAAACTGTCCTATAGTTTTGCAATAAATTTATTTGAAAGTTTTTGTTGGCTACACTTATACTCATGTAATACAGTTTCACATAGTTAAGAAAATATTTAAAGTAGAATGTATGAATATGAGACAGTTTAAAAATCATGCAACAATTTTTCTCAATGTAGAAGTATTAATTTTTGGCACACCAAAACATTACAATTAGAATATAATTTAATTTGGAGAAAAATAAAATATTGGAGACAGATTTATGGCTCATTCCATCAATTCTTGGGCATGCTTCCACAATATTAACAGTTTTGTTGTATGCAGTCCATAATAAAATATTGTTAATGCAGACAGTTCCACCACCCCTTTTCTCTTGACTTTTCTGAAAATTTTAAAAGAATGTTTAAATATTTATACAGCAATAGACTGCGGCTTACATGAAATTGAAACTAAGCATAGGCTCTTGGCCCCCTTCTTCAGGAAAGAGATTACATATACTGGCTGGCTGCTTCAATTTCATGTAAGCTACCACCCATTTCTTTCATTTCCAAACAAATTATTTCAATTATATATATAATTGATGTGGGAGGAAGAGGCTAGTATTGTCAACTATCATTTTAAAAACTTTAATTACATTATAACTAATGGAAATTAAAATAATTGTTTGACAAAGGTGGTGGCTTTCCGGATATTAAAGCTGTGTCATCACTCAGTACATGAAGTTCTTCAAATTTTTGGAGGTGTTAAGACTTCCTTCTTCAGGAGAAAATACCTTGTGTTGGCTGGCACAGTGATGTTTGCCTTTTTCTGAAGGACTCCTATAATTTGAAGGAATTCCTTGTCTTTAATGACAGAGCTTTTAGTTCAAGTAAGCCGCCATCTTTATCTTTTCCTTTCCATACTAATTGTATTTATGTATAAAATTATAATCAAACTTATTAATGGTTTACTTCACTATTTTAGCAAGAAATTGCACTTTTATATTTATATGAGATATTTAACATCTTATTAGGCTAAGACAGTTCCTACAGTTTATTTGGTGACACTTTTCCTGTTGATAAATCATAGAGATTATGGCACATCTGAATTATAATATAGTCTGTATACATTTTGTTAATAGTATGCCTTGTGAAATGTTACGTGGGAGAAGATGGAAGGGAATATTGTTAAGTGGAGCAACACAACTGTCATTCTTAAACACATGCATTACATTCTTACGTACAGGATACATAGTCAGCAGAAAAGTATTTTTATCACACCCTGTACGTATCTCCTGAACTGAACAGAATATATTTCCTTGCATAAATGTTTTCATAATAGTTGCTATAACAAAGATTTATGTTGTACTCATATCTGGCCTATCCCTATTATAATTACAGGACAACGGATCATTGTTCATAGTTTTCAGACTAGCCATTTCTCTCCTACTATATTTAGAATTGTTTTAAAATTAACTGCACTTGTACTTTGATAGTCTTCAATGTTGATTACTGGTGGAGAAATCTGGACTGTGATCTTGGAACCACCATAAAATTGCTAATGTTTCACTCATTATTTTTATTTACAAATATAACAAACTGTTTATGAGCAATGGCATTATGGTATAATTGGAATATACAAATCAATAGAAATTTAATTTTTTATTCCTTCAATTGAAGAGCATAACACATTTGCCCAGACTTCTGTTTACCTGTTTTGTCTTTAATTAAGAAAGTCTACATAAGACAATATTAATGTTTACAATTTTACAAAACTACAGTAAATGGCTTACCATTCTATTAATGTCACCAATACAGGACCAGGGTTTACTTTCATTTGATGAAATTGCCCATTTGGAATGATCTTTTGTAGATTTAAATGAAATATTGTCACTTCCAATGTCACATGTAATTGCTGCGATATTTTCCACTCTGTAAAAAGCACAAATTCAAACTTTGGTTGCAATATTGTGTGTTTTGTACCAACAACTTGCCTCTTAAAATCAGTATTTCAAATAGTTAGTAAGGGTAACAGGAATGGGAACCATTTATTTATTACCAAGAGGTTGATTGTGATGTCTCACATAATAATTTGTCAGAAATTTGAACTCCTGTTATTGTTTGATACTTATCCTTTTATGTAAATAGCTAAGAGCAAAGTAATGAGAGTTGGGAGTATTTTAAAGAACTTCATATGTATGAAATGTTGAGTTATAAACACACTGTGTGTTCTGCAGGTTGTGGCAGAACCAATTAAGTGGTTTGAAGTTCAAAAAAATGTTGCATCACAATCACAGGTGGGTATTATTTTAAAAATATAGCCATGTGGCAAAGCCTTGATCTTCTGAAGTTCAAACCATATTGTTTATAGAGTTGTGGAGACTGGGTTCACTTGCCTCATCACAGTCCAAGAATATTCATTTCTCAAAACAGCTCAGTCCGATCTTCCACTACCCATATAAATAACCCCTTTAATGAAAAGAGCTCAACTTACATGTACTGGTTGTGACAATCTGATGCAAGTCTACCTGCTCCATTTGGCCATGTTTCAACATATAAGCCAGTATTTAGAATTTCAGCAACAAAATCTGCATACAGATCTATAATGAGATTATTATATTTTAGAAAATGTATATGGTAAGAAGTATGAGAATTAATTCCATCATGAAGGATCTGACAACAGTTGATATTTTAAGATATACATAATATGAAATAATCTCTAGACCTCGAAACTTAAGTTTTCTGTGTTGGGGTCGGATGAAGTGAACAGAAGGGAAACTAATACAAGAAAGGGAGTTCTTTGTTAAAAGATGCATTTTCCAGTATACAAGAATAACCCATTGATCTTCAACAAGTACTACACCTACAACACACATCAAAATGTATTGTGAAATTTCAGTAATGTTTGTTTTGAACTAATACTTTAAAACCATAGAAATAATATTAAGCACATAGTATTACCCACATGTTAATTTGAACATCTGTTTATGTATATAATATTTTACAATTCATAATTCTTCTCTGTTAAAAAAAGTCACGCCAACAATTAAATTAATATTATAACGGTAAGATAATACCTTTTTCAAAATGGGAAGATTTTGCAAAACTAATGAATGATTCCCCTGATACAGAATTAATTTGCACATTGTTTGACCAAGGAGCATCATGGATCCATTCTTTGTGTGAAACTGCAACTAAATTTGGCACAGACTCCTTCATTGATGTAGGAATGTTAAAGTTGTATATATCAGGCTCATTGAATTGTAGTTGCTTTCCTACAAACATAATTTTTATTACCCAGATTAGAGCATGTATGGAAAATAAATTTGATGTAAAAAATTACTATTAAATTTTAAGTGTAATATGTAAAACACTAAATTCTTGTAATAAAAATGGACACTAACAACATTCTTAAATTTACTCAATGCTAGAAACGTTAGAAAGAATGTATCACAGAAATCAAAGGATTTTCAGATGGCGTATAAATTAGAACAAAAATTCAGCTCTAGTTATGGTGTTCATATTTTATTTATTCTTACAAATGGGTAGTTTCCCAGCATACATTTAAAAATCTGTTGAGAGTTTATTGGCTTGGCTGACATGCCACTCCTGAAACCTATCTCACTACCACCTTCTACAAGTACTTTTGGGCTCCCACTTAGTTGTAGATAACCTGCACTCTTTGGACTTGTACAAAGGAATCTAAATTAATGGCAGGTTTAGTGTGGACACTTGGCACCCTAAGACGCAGCCTACAAGTAGCTCAATTGTGTTAGCATGCTACAACTCCCAACACACATGTGGAAATAATATTCTTACCTATCTTCACTACAATCAGTATTGTTTTTTTAAATGCATATTTCTTTGTTAACCACGTCTAACATACCTACTATATCTAAATGCTGTGTTTTTAAAGTGATACACAGAAAACTTTGTCCATACATTAAGCCTGTTTCTGGGTATTTGTATTGTTGATGGTCTCCAGGTGAAGTTGGAAACTTGGGAACACTGTGAATCAACCAGAAGCCCAAGTCACTATCGGCTAGAATGGCACCTTTAGTATGTCCCAACTCAAAAGACTTCAAATTTTCCGGAGGCTCATCATTATATAACATCCATAAAATGTTGCTGGTCTATCAGGAAACCAAATTATGAACACATTTGTGTCAATACTAAAAAATAAAAACTTTCTTGATGAGTAATAGATTCACAGAAGAAAATAATTATTTTTGTACTTGATAATTTATTGTTTACAATTGAACAAAATATATGCAACAAAAAGTCAAGAGAATTTTGATTAACCATACACTCAAAAATTGATGCTTTAAAAAAATAAAGAATTTATATATTAAGGAAATTTATTTTTAATACTATTTTTCTTTGATTGCAGCAACAGCAATGTTAATTCATACAAAACAACACAGGTTGTCAGTCATAAATTCTGACAACCTAATATTTAGGTTTAGAAAGAGAAATAATATTAAATGGGGCTACAGAAACTATATTTAAGCATGTTGCCCTGGGTTTGGAGGAATCCCTCTGATGGTCAGAATATATTTAAATGTAAGTTATATAGTATGCACTTTTCTTAAAAAAACAACAGGAGAATAGTTCTACATTAACTTAAACAGGACGGAACAAATTTGACTCAACCTATGAGAAAATAGTCAACTTCGTGTTTGGTTTTATTGGATAGAAGTTTGTGTAATATGATTATGCAAGAATGATATAAAAAAATTAAAAGAACACTAACATAAATCATTATCTTTTATGGAAACTTAAATTTATAATTGTCCATAAAGGTATATTTACTCCACTAATACTGATCTTCAAATATCAGTTTCGTCTTTCCCAGTGTTAATTTTAAATTTTTGTGGACAGATGATACAACTTTCAATTTTTCTAAATATTTCTCTCAATATACAGATTTTGGTGGCTTGAAACTGAGTAAATGGGTGACATGCTAAAATTTTTTATTTTAAAAAGTTACTTACCAAATTTGTTACATTGTCAAATAAATGTTTGAGCGTTATTCCAGGAATTGACCTGTTGCTTGTTATGGAGATATCAGAAATACGCCATCCATTTTCAACAGTGCTCGATGTGATATACATATATGCGCACCCATTTTTCATCAAATCATTGCCGTGTTTAAGCTTTGGAAGTTTATAAATTACAAACCTGAAATAAGTTTAATATAATTTGGATGTTACAAATGTGAGTCATACAATAATTTTAGCGCTTTTTACCAATCAACTGGTTCATCATTTTCAGATAAACATTGAAGACACCCAACACTCGTTAAAAAATACAGGTTCAAAACAATTATCCAGCATGCTAAGATTGATTCTTTCTGGAACTGGAAACTTATTAGCGCACACATTTTTACCATGAACTCTCAAATGACATTAGTCTTTAGCGTTCACGCCTGTTTATTAACTTATTTGTTAGTTGCTATTGCACATTATCGCGTTACATACGAATTAAACATTTTTGAAGTGGCATCGTTCCGCCCAATTTCGTAACTTTCAACGACACCAAGTGAATTTTTCATAATTCACGAGGTGTAGTCAAATGGCAACCTTTTAGCAACAAACAACTTTTATATACAACGTTATTTTGCATGTTATTCAGCTACGAAAATTTTGTACGAAAGATAACCCCGTTGAAAATTTATTTTCTTACGTGAATAACTTATGGTTTCTAACCAGCAAAAGTATATTTTTAGAAGACAACAAACAGACTTTTCCGTGGTTATGACATGTCCGCACCACTCTGTCTGCTTTTAAAGTTTGTTGTCCTGAACAACAAATTCATCTAAAATGTTACAATATTTCATGTGTTATTCCACCCGAATTAAGAAACTTCATAAATGACCGGACGGACAATGTTAAGTCTATATTGTTTACATAGGGACGAGCATTAATATCGTACAAGTGGGCATAATGGATTCCGATGAACCAAGATTTTAAACGAGAAAGATTTTGCTTTTAACACACACTATTGACCCGTTTACTGCATAGAGTGATCGAAATGTTCTGCTACTGCCCCCTATAATATTGTTACAAATGCATGTGACTTGGAATGATGTTCATTGTGTAGAAGTGGTGGTGTGACACGTAATAGAGGTTCATTATTCAATGTTATTGAAACTATCACACATTTATAATATTTGTATGAACATTTCAACGGTTAGACGGTCTGTTAGCACCCCTAGGAAATTCTTTCCTTCATTATTCCCCAGCGAATTGTCGCAAGACGTGAGTTGGTGCCATCCTCGTCCTATCAATGTATCACGAAATAATTAATTTAGGTATTCTCTGTCAGAGATGGATTTGAACTCCGCCTTGAAAACAAACATAACTCACATTCAAGCGATGGAGGTAGAACAAACCACTCCCTTAAACTGATGTTAACAGCACCGGTTAAAAAATAGGGTCATATCAAGAGCTTCCTTGAAATAGCAGGAATGATGCTTCTGCTCAGAGCTGCGTCGTGGTTTCTATTTGCTATACGCAACGATAAATGGCACATTCATAGGAGAACAACATTACAACGTCGCAGGATTCTCTTAAATACATCAAGGAATCATTCATACGCGTCTAATTTTTTGTTTTCATACACAAGTTTACAGCTAAAATATTTCCAGCCTAACGGAGCGAGTTTTCAAGTTACAGTGGCGAATACTTCTCACGATAACAAAACCAATATACAAATGTTATATCAATCACACAAATTAATTTGACTTACAAGTTTCGGCTGGAAGTAACTGGAAAAATATATTTGATCAACTTTTTTAATATATATATTAAATATGTGGCTGAATTTTTACTCCAGTGATCGCAATTCTTAAATCAGTTGAAGTTTATAGCATCAGTATTCGTTTAAACTACTTTTGAATGAAGTTTCAAAGTTGTGATGAAGTTGAACTCGGTAAATTAAGGTAACTAACAATTGAGCCCAGGAGAAAAAAATTGCGAAATTTGTTCTGTAACTTGTACATATATATTATATCTTACGTACTTGTATTACTTTACACTTGTCATAGCTTCTAATATATCATTACTGTTATCAGAATTACTATATATATATTCTATTATTAATAACACTAAATCGGAATAGACTCAATTGATAGTTCTCGAAGTTCCCCTATCGACTCGAATCATTCTCGAATGAATTAACGAAGTTTAAGACATATGTTATGTTAGAGACTAAACAATTGCTCGTCGTACACTTTCCAGGCATTTGCTCTACATTTTTTTGTTAATTTACAAACGAATTATGAGCATTAGTGCCTCTTTGGCATTAAGTAATTGTGATAACAGTAACGAAATAGTAGAAGCTATGCCAAGTGTAAATTATGACAAGTACGTAAGACTAATCTATTGAACTTATTTTGGTGCTGATTGTGTTATCCGCCATTTTATAAATCTTTAAATTATTCCTTCATGGAAAATGAATATGGTTTGCTAAATTTGTTTTTAATTTATTCGGCGAACGTCCCGACAATATTAATAATCGTATCATATATTCCGACGTAGTGAGCTAGTTAAAATGGACCAAAAGCGCAATTTGACACTTCCAAGTTTACAGCTGATTGCCAGTACGCACATAGGAAAGTTATCGTCCGTATACAAGATTAATAACATAGTATTTAGAAAAAAAAATGGGAAATGTTGGCAAATTACTTTTCTCAAATGTCTATAAAAATTGTCCTATTTAAATATTTTCATAAACTTTTAAACTTAATCCATAATTATTCGGTAAATTTCTTGATATCCTTAATTCTAATTCCGAATGGCATCATATTAGTTTGATAGTTAGCCCTTTAAATTTTTTTACTTATATGTAGTAATCTAGCCATTTAAACAGTTTCATAACATATACTTCCATGTTAAATGGTGTGTAACTCTTGTTTGCTAGATCAAATTGATTCTCAGTTATACATTTTACACATCAAATCATTTTATGATGTAATTGTGATCTGTTCTTTTGCGGAATTTTATCAGTTGACATTTTAAGTTATTAATGTTTAATTGTGAAAAGGGTGTAGCACTAAAGCAGGCTTTAATATGTTTGAGGGATATTGTCTTATTAAAGAAATCACTTAACATTTGGAAAATAAATTTTTAAATTATTTAACCATGTTAAGTTTCATAATTTTTTGTAGGTGAATTGTACTAATGGTCTAGGATTTAAAGTGTTATAACTGTGTTTTAAGATGTGCTATATGTCAAAGAAAGCTTTCAGAACAATCTGCATTTTCAAACATGATGTATTAATGAAATAATTGTAAATTGATATTATATAACAAGGGGTAAAGCGTAAGAAATAAATAAATTTCACTGGCATATAGTTACAATTTATACTCTTAGTTTTAGAAAGTTACATTTCCAATGAGACCTCAAAAAAGTAAGGACGTTCCTTCATTTAATACTTGCAAACCTTGAAAAATCATCTTACATAAAATTTTCTTGCAGTTGAGATGGGGTTTTTAAGTGTTGAATGAAGGAAACTACCTTTGGAATAGTGTGTGGTCTCTGTGTCAATATCCTATCATCATGTCCTATTTGATGATCCATTTACATAAACTTAAGCCAAACCAATGACTCGAGAGTTTTTTTATGTGCAGCGAACAGATGCAGAAGCCCAACCCACGATACTCTGTGACGCTGGGAGCATGGCCTCAGTGGTGGTCCTGATGCCCCCCATGCCGCATGTAGTGTGTCTCCTAGCACAGAGGGCAGCGGTGTGGGGAAATTAAAGGAGCTCTCTGTGAGCCAACCATATGAATTAATTTGTTCAGTAAGTTCATTTTATTATATGGGTACATTGTTGAGGCTAGAACACAAAGTTGCATTAACCTGACAGATCACATAAAAATTATTAAACTTCAAATTCTCTCTTATACATATATAATTATTATAGTCCTAAGAAACCATGTCTATATTTTACCAGTTGACCTGTCCAGTTCAGATTTTATCATTTCTTAAGTAATAGTTTTATTAAGTTATCTATTTGCAATTGTTTCCATTTTTATGATCAAATTTAACAATTTCCCTAGGAGAAAGAATTATTAGAAGTTGCTAAAAGTGAAGTATCAGTACGTTTAAGTTTCACACTTCAGCTAACAGAGAATACTCAAGTCATCTGGGAAACTTATCTTTGGAAAGAGCGCTTGTATATTCAAGTTCCAGTATGTATACTTCCTGAAGGATCTAAGGAAGGGTAATAGTTTTTTTTGTCACTGTCTTAGTCTTAAGAGTTGTGTAAATAGGTAAAATTTAGTCTTGTTATAAATATGTTATAACTACATTAAGTTATCTAAATTTTGGACCTGTCATAATTTATAATTAGCTATATCCATGTACCTTGTGAACATATATACAATTATACCTTGTGTTTAGTGACTAAAAATTTGCTGTCAAGTCTTCAGTGGAAATTTATGTAACATAAAATTTATATAACTAGAAAAATAAGAGTTCAGTGTTGTATATGTAGCTTGTTTTTGACATGTTGAGTGTGAGGGGTGTGCAATAAAACAATTCTAGGAAAGTTACTGGAATTATTTCCTAGAAGAAAATCTCTACCATTATTCATAAAATTCTCCCAAATACTTGCCTCCCAATTGATGGAATTTCTTTGTAGAAAGACACAGGATCCTTAAAGTAATGAAAAGTTTTAATGAATTTGCCTTCATTCAATATTTTAAAAACCAAATAAATCTTTCTTATCATAAATTAGATTGATAGGTTTGTATTGGTTTATAATTATTTAATACTGGTTTGTTCTTCACAGTGAACTTCATCTATAATATTTATTATTGTTTGGCCTTGTTTCAGAATGTTGAAAATTTAAGAAATGTCATTTGTATAAATTCTTATTTGTTGTTGCTTTTTTCTGTTTTATTAATGCTTTGTATTTTTAATTTTTGTCTTGTGTTACATTTTTTGTACAGATTTGTCTCACTGCTGGAATTTGCTGAAGATATTTTGAAATGTAAACAAATAATAGTTTGTTTCAAGAAAGACCGTAATGATAGAGGTAAGTGAATATTTTGAGTGTTTTATTTTATTATCTAACATAGTTTTTGGTGTGTAACATGGGGAATTTAACACATTCCCTGTGTACTAATAGCAATAATCTTGGTAATCCTCAATGAGCCATAATGTAAAATATGAACCCTTATCTCTACCTTGGCATAAATACAAATTTTTTGGAGGCTCTCAGCCTCCTCCTTCAGGAAGGAGAGTTACACCATTCTGTCCACCGGCCGGCTGCGGAGTTTTGACTGCCGCATGGCTAGAGCCCATAAACAATAAACACCCCACCAGGCCACTAACTTGTATTATAGTGTTTATTGTTTATGGGCTACTAGCTGTGCGGTGGCTAAAACTATGAAGTCTGCAGCTGGCTGGTGCACAGAATTGTGTAACACTCCTTCCTGAAGAAGGTGGCTGAAAGCCTTCAAAATTTGAAGAACTTCCTTCGATTCCCTGTGGCTACACCATACTTCATTTTCAGGTCTTTCTTTTCAATACTAATATTGCAATTATTTTTGACAATGTTATACCCTTATTAATATTATTATAATATTATGAATATATATATATATATATATATATATATATATATATATATACATATATATATACTCATTAACTAGTTATAATAAAAATTAGCACATACCTATTTTGGGTAGTATGCAATGAAATTGAAACCAAAGTTTGTTTGCATGAGAACCCTGACTAATGTATGTGGTTATATTACACCATACTCTGAAAAGCTACTTCATAAATGGTCTGAAAACTATTTCAGTTAAAAGATGTATGTGTAATTTTAGAAGTTCACAATTTCTATTTCGATGAGAGCAAGGTGTTAAAAGGTATAGCTTTCTATTAGCCATATAATAACCCACCATTTTTTATACGTAAAGTGTTTTCTTTTAAATTCTTTCAGCACTCTTGGTTCGCACCTTCATGTTTTTGGGGTTTGCAACTTTAGGCCCAGGAAACCAGTTGATCCCGAATCCTGGAGACTCTGGTAACCTCTACATGCTTTATTCCACTGAATAGCTGACCAGATATAATTGAACAGTTGTAATCAACCTTGCCACTAAAATCTAGCTATATTGAATTTTAGTTGTAATAAAAATTTAATTTAATTCACATTTGGTTGAGACATTAAGTTAAAAACAAAATTTATAATATGTATTTGAAACTTTAATGTCATTATATTGTTAGATCACTAGTAAATAATTATACTACTCGGCCACAAAATTTTGTTAATATTGTAGTGATACAAAGATTTTAAGTGACAGTACCTATTAGTACTCTAAACTGATAATCATGGCCTCAAAAACTGTGGTCTTTTAAAAGAGATCTGGCTTGGTATATTATAGCTGCTGTTAGTATGAAGTTTAAAATAATCTCTATAAAATTAAAAAAAAAATATTTCCACAAGGTTTCCCCACACCTGCTGTAAAGTATCAGTAAACATTGTTATTCCAAGTAATTAGTGTTAAGATGATTTACTTATTCTCATCTCTTCAATCTTATCATTTATAAATATTCTTTGACAATGCTGGATGAAAGGCATATTGAAACATTTTAATGCAAATTTAAAGTAGATTAGTTTTCATCTATTACCATTTGTTCTTTAGTAGCCATTGCATTCCTAAGGAAAGTGTCATTAAACTATACAAAGTTATATATGTCACTAGTAACAATATCATATAATGGGTTATGTTTGAAATAGTTGTCAAGATTCTAAAGTTTTTGTACTTTTATTTAACAATCTGGAATTGGGTAGTTGGAGTGAATTTTGATTCTTATGTTTAAGAAATTAAGATAATTATGTTGTATTATCTAAAATGTAATAAATCAATATTTAGTTGATTATTTCTTTTTACTCATCTCAACCTCATTTTCTGTGTTAGTGAATCAGTTGCTTTGTGTAAAATTCTCTCTATAGATGTAAACAGGATGTGTGAAATTTAACAATTTCAAAAGTTCAGGTTCTGTATCATTACTTTTTAATATTACAATAAAACTTAAGTATGCAATTGTAAGTTCATATATTGTGGAAAATGTTTTTGCAGAAACTTCAATGCAGAATAAATTGTTATGACAATGAGTGGAAAGCTAAACAATTATATAAGATGGTAGCTTTGATTGACTCAGTTGATAAACTGAGAACAGTTTATTAAATCTTATATGTTAGTTAATGGAATTTGTATTTGTAGGGAATACAATTTTGCATTTAATTTTATGTTTTTCAGAAGACAAAGTCGTTCATATAGTATTTAAAAGTGCAGTTAGTTTTATATTTTCCTATGCAGAATATTAGAATTGTATGAGGTGGACACATGACTTTTGGATCTTTAAATTTAGAATGATTGACCGATTAAACTTTGCATATTTTGTTTTGGCATGACTCCAGTTTTGACATATCTGGTCATCCAGAATGGATGAATTACTGAACATGTACTTACCTATATATGTATGCATGTGTGTGGAGTTTCTTTGATACAACCACCTGGAACTTTTCTTTTAAATATTCAAGATTTAGGCAGTAAATATCACCTTTAACACATTTGGGGCCTATATATCTGCTGAATGTTCAAACTTATTGTACCACCATTCAGTATGCATATATATAGTTCAATAAATAATTGTGAAATTTACTTGTGATTTTGTGAATTGCACATCTAATCGATAAAAGGGCATGAGAAATTGTTGACTGTTCAAGAGTGTCAAATTCATCTTTATGAATTAATTTACCATAGTTGCAGAGTTTGTGTATTAAATTTGACCATTATCATACATGTTGTTTTCATCATCTTGAGCAGTAATTTTGCAATGTAAAGTAAACTAAATTTTTCATTTTCAATGACATCTGAGATTATCTTTTACCTGATTTTTAAACAATTTCCTCTGTGGAAACTGAAACAACTTCTGTATCAATGTTTGTGTTAAAAAATGGGGGAATATTAAAATTACAGTTGAATCTTGGAATCTTTTCATTTGCCATACAAACTTTTTTAATCAGACTTCAAATTTAAGGCCATGTTCTTGGCCAACCAAGTGACGTTAACATGCTTACACCGTAAGTTAAGCGTGTACACACTTCAAACGTGAGCCAAATTCAGAGAAGTTGAAGACAAATTGTCTTACCAAATTTGTACGCCGACAATAAAAGCGAGGACCAATTTCGATGGACTCTCGTAAAGTTATTCACGAGTGCTCAGGCACGCAAAGAAGCCTACATGTAATACAAGTGACGCTGGCTAGCAAACTACAGAAGGGATTGAACGATGATTCAACATCCAGACCTAAAATGGACTGGCACGAGATAACGCCCAGTTACGATTACCGAGACTTTGAACGCTGTAGTCAGAGTTTATGTGACACGAGGAATCACGTCCGAGGTCTTCGTAGTGTCACGGGCTGTCACTCGTATGTCAACTTCAATTTTTATTTTATCAAATGACACTCTGCCATCTTTAGACCTCTACATAGTGATTTATGTATTATCCTTGACTTGAAAGTCCTATTCAACACAACTAATCCATTATAGTTTACAAATGGCTGTTGTAGTTTCTTCAAACCATATAAATTAAGACTTGTGCACTTTTATTTTGATTATACTATAAATAATCGGTGATCAAGTCGCCCCTTACAGAAATGCAAGTAAAACATTTACACCTTCGCCATTTCACGCTTTTAAGGTGGCGTAAGGCGAAGCTAAATTTGGTTGAGGTAAATTCATCGTAACTTTTACACAAGACGGCGACACGTAAGGTATTTTTTTTAGTGACTGGACAAGTGTGAAGCTCGGACGGAAAAGTTGAGCAAGCTCGAGAGATTTTTCTGGGTTGTGGGCGACCTACCATTGATGTGGTATCATCCGTCTTTGGACATGATTGGCTTTTCGTAAAGTCTACGCGTGATGGATACCGAAACGTGAAGTGATCCTCACTATTCTTGTATCTCATTTACTCGCAAGCATCCGTGACAAAATCACTCGTGCCAATTGAAACCAGCCGAACACTTTTCAAACAATTTCAAGTTCGAAGCGGAAATCTTGTATTGGTTTCATGTGTCGCACGCATTCCTGAGTATTTCAGAATTTGACGACCTTAGTAGAAAGTGTGAAACCAGGTCAACATGGAATGGAATCGGCAAGGTTAATAGTTGTCCGTACCGCAGCTTTTGGCCGCAAACCTGTTCTTATTTGCCGGCGATTGCTAGCCACATGAAGGTTAACATTAAGTGTTGCAAGCTCTTACACGAATTGGAATCCGATAAAGAAGCTTCAGTTCATTTGCCACATTCATTTCGATAATATCTTAAAATTTGATACGGTTTCCGTGTTTTTCTGTAGCATCCATAAAATGCAAAATTTTATGTTGCTCTATGGGTCGTCAACTCAACCAATATAAAGCATTCCAACGGACAGCACAGGAAGAGTTTAACTTTCAACTATGGTACTGGCAGTTAATTATTAAATAAGCACTCGCGAGCTGTGGACTTTACAAAGGGGGAGGGAGGGCGTGCACCATCAACGTGATTTGCCGTGAGAAGACGTGGTAATAATGAAAACTTTACTAGTTTCGGTTTTGTTCATTTTATCCAGTTGGTTGTTCTGCTAAAGAGTTGTTTCTGAGGCGATTTGTTCCATGACATTTTGACGCTGGATATAGTTTGATTTCAAGCTAGTTCGCCTGTCTGTCGCCAGGGAGCTCTGCGGCGATGTCTCATCCTTTCATTTTTTGCTGTCTGTTTATGAGGTTTACTACGGGATCAACCCAGTTTGGAATTTCTATTGTAGAGTTTGACTAATTGGGTTGAAGTGCTTTCCCAACTTGTATTATTTGAACCTTTTCTTTATTTTGACAAGAGACACGAAATCCCGGTACGATTTTCGGAATCATTGCAGGTCGGATTAATCACGTAAGCCTTGTAGCATAGTTTAAATAATAATCAAAAGTAAGTGTTCCACATTTGGAGACCATCCGGAATCTTTCGCAACTTAAGTGAAATGCGACTGAACAGCGCGCGTGTCCAGAAACCACCAAAAACAATTATATATTGTACTCATCAAGTGAACGACTCGGAGGTTGCACGTGTGGTTGTTACACGTCATTTGTTAATAGCGGGGAGTTGTCGTTGTGCAAACCACAAGCTATTTCCTCACCCGCAAGTCCTAAAAAAATTACTCTCTTTTTCTTGAGAGATATTGTCTAGTCATTAAGTGGGATATGTATTACACGTAAAATTTACTGCACAAATATTAAGAAATGAGTTAATATTTCTTTATAGAAATGAAGGGCTCACAGTTTGAAATTGTAACATTTTATTTACTTACAATATCTAAATGTCAAATGTTCATTTTCTACATTGGAGTGAAATGATCAGAATATGTGATTGTGACAATCTAAAATTTAATCAATATTGGCGTCATATATATTTCAATTGAAGATTGATAAAGCCATCTCTTCTCGTGATATCCCTAAGTGCTATATAGGAGACCCCTCGACAACTCTGGTCGTACAGTAACATTTTTATCCTGTTTATCTTTTAGCCGATCAACTTACGATATCCCAGTGTAATTATTCCTATCATAAATAATCCCATATTTTAATCGGGATATCTCAACGTATAAAACGCAGTTGAAGTAAGCTGTGATATCACAAATTTGTCCGAAGGATTTTAATTCGCGTTGATTTGAGCTTTATCCGAGTGTGATGGTGCCATTGCCCTACTCTAGGTAATTTCATGCACATCAAAGAGCTTTATTACTCGTCGTTCTTTGATCCTCTCACGGTCGTAGATGGTCAAAGAAACATTGAAAATCGCTTTGGAGCAAGGATGCTCAGGTAGTCCTACTGTAATGCCGAGGAAGGTCTTTCTTTTTGGAACCAATACCTATAATTTGTGAATTTTTATACGGAACATAATTTTCTTAAAAAAATTGAAGCAGTTGAAGCCTTAGGATACACGATAATATTGAAGAAAAGAGGAAGAGTTAAATATAATCGGATGAGACAGGTGAATGCTGCCACTCACATGAAAGCTGAAAAATCGTGTTCATACCGTGATGCAATTCGAGGGATGACTTAAGGTTGATTTGAGCAATGTCAGTAAGGAATTGTTGTTTAGTCGGTGGCTATCGATGTCAGCGTCTTGCGAAAACACGGCTTGTGTGGATGAAGTGGGAACGCCCTTGGCCTCAATTCTTTCCGGAATGACTTTTCCCCGGACGGGAATCAACAATTGTTTTTCAGAGAATCAAACAAAATTTAATTTCCACCAGATTTTTTTTTTGGTTGGGAGGGTGGGTGGGTGGGGAGGGGGAGAAGCGCGAGCCTACGACTGCAGACTCCATCCCCAGTAAACGTCTTTTGAAATATGTGGCCTGAAAGTTTGCAATTTCTACTATGTAATTTAGTTATTAACCGTTTCGACTAAGTAACCTATACAAAAACACATATTTTCATTTTTTTAAAAATATTATGTAATAATTGAGTAAAGTATCATTTCATACAATACTGCATTCGTTTTCAATTTTAATTTAATATTAGATAATGAATGAAAACCGATTAATTTTTATTAGTTAGAAGTATTATTTTTATGTGGATACATTCATTAAATTGGTCAGTGAAAAGTCGGTTCCATTTTACAATAAGATAAGAAGAATTTGTACTTCGCGTACATAAATAATATGGATACTATTTACTACAGGTAAAACGTATAGCCATTTTTTTTGTAGATATTTTCCACCAGATATTTTGACTAGTCCTTCAGTAACTTTAAACGTAAATGTAGCCTTTTTTCAATTTATATATAAAATTTGTATGTTTTATCATTGAATTTCTCCGTCATGGGTAGGCCTATACTGAATTTTAACGTTTCTCCCTTAAATTGTAAATTATAGATGAGAAGTATAACGACGTTACAAAAATGTGTCGGATGTTTCTTTAGTGAATCCAGAAACAGTATATTTATCTCGATTCTTCATTGGATGTTGTGACTATTACCCCACTGTAATCCTATAACTATACAGAAACATGAACATGAGAAAAACGACCGTTGATCATTTTAATGCACTTTAATACTTAGTAACAACAGATCGGCAATCATTAAAATACGTGTTGCAAATTTCTCGGAAGTACGTATGAAGTTACGGGATGCACTGTGTCTTCGAAAATTGACTTGTTGGAGTCTCACTTGGTTAGCTGGCACTGAGGTTTCTGGATTCGGAAGGAAAAGTGATGCTAGCAGATCATGGAAGTAAAAGATGACGTAATATCTATATCTGCTACGTTATAGGTAAGGCAGAATAAGGTAGATATTTACTATTTTGAGTTATAAAGATACAAATTTTATAAAAATTTCAAGCGAGTCCATAAATGTTAATTTGAAATAATAGTATATTTTCTTTAAATAAAACAAAATTATTTTTATAGTCGTGAAAGAAAAAAAAATGGTGACTTTTGTAGTGTAATACTGAAATCCTGGAAATGTACTTTATTAATAGGCCGCGAGAGAAATAGCTTGACTTGTGAGATGCGCATTAGGAGAAGGCAGAAGGCGGAGGGGGATATTGTCGTCAGGTGGGAACTCTCTCTTGCAAGGAAATCCACTATAATTCTTAAAAACATTCATTATATCCTTACGAACGCGATGTACAGACAGCTGCGAGGTCAGCCTATTACCTGTACTCACGCGGATGAGATTTTTGACATACAAACACAAAATATTTCCTTCCGTCAATGTTTTCAGAATAATTTTTCCGCTACCAAGTTGCCGTAACGAAAGTTCGTGTTAAGCTCAGCTCCGGCCTATCCCAGCTACAATTGCAGGGCAGTGAACCATTGCGCATCATAGTCAGTGACAGTTAACAGCAATTCGAGATTCGTCTCTAAAGCTCCCATTCGCCGTTTTTCATAGGGCAATTAATTAGTTTTTATTATTTAGATTCGGGTATTCCATTGTCCTGGAGTAGAAAGGTGAGCAAGAGAAGTGAGAAAAAGGCAAAGAAATCAAGAAAAACAGAAAGAAAGAGGTAGTTTCAAGAGATGACGTGAAAGATAGTCTAGAAGATAAGAAAAAAAGGTGTAGAAACTCCAACGTTTCGAACAGTGCAGAAAAAAACTCTGTCCGTCATCAGGTAGAGAACAACCGTCGCTCGTTTGAGTGTTACTGTTCGAAACGTTGGAGTTTCTACATCTTTTTTCTGATATTTTAGACGATATTTCACGCCATCTCTTTAACCTGCCTCTTTCGTTCTTCGCTTTTCTTTGCCTTTTTTTCACCTTTTCTTGCTCACCTTTCTATTCCAAGACAATGGAGTACCCGAATAATCTAAATAATAATGTTACCTCACCATTGTCAACAGTATCAAATCCAAATTAATTAGTTCTTGTATGCATTAATGGCGGTGCTACGCAAAGTGTATTACTCGCTCCACGGCCACAACTAGTATTATAGAGAGCAATCGTACTTAGTGTAGAGACAAAACTACATTTTCCACTGCCGCCTTGGGAAAATTTATGTTTATAATTATCGAGTCTGGTGCGGTGAGGAGATTCATGATAATGGTAGCTTGACGTATTAAAAACACGAACAACGAAATTTACTGTTCTTGTTTGAATTTACGATTCTACAATACCGGTAGTCCTTAGAGTTCTAAATGCAGACTTCCGTCCGAACAGAATGTTGTCGTAAAGGTTGAGTGACCAGATGCTTGTCGCCTGGAAGAACTGGACGCAGCCAAGGATTACAGCACCACCATTGTGGCGGCTTTCAACTCACATAATAAATGACCTGCAACGGACTGATCAATGTCCATGTAATTCTCCTGCTAGTCTTGATTCGAAAATGAAGAACAATAACGCTAAACTTCCGCAATGCTGATGGCTTCCTTCTTCCTTGCCACAACAGCCCATTGAAGGCCTTGGCTATGATAAAATGCATTGTCAACATCTATGATTTATTATCGGTTCGATTTTTGACTTGATACAACCCAATTATGATAGTTCCTGAAGACTCAATTATGAAACTTTCGTCACGTGACAACACACCTATTTAGAAGGCATAATTGTCATCGTAGTGGATATTGTAGCATAATTTACACTTACATAACTGGCAATAACCATCAGGCACGAAAATTTCAACTAATTTTATTTTCTTCATCGCGTGTGACAGACGACTGAGTTGATGTCATTCTTTCATTACGTCGTTGTTGATTCATTTATTGATTCCTTTGTTAATTATAATTAAATTAAAGACGCAAGCTTGGGATAAATTCTCAAACGCTGCTTGGTTACACTTGTAAAAGAAAAACTGGATTTATTTCCATGGGCTGGAACTCCGAGCAATTTTCAAAACAACAGATGTTATTAACATAACGCTTTATTTAATTCACTCAAGTCTGAAAATAGATTTTTTCCTTATAATTAACATAAAAAATTTTCAAATGAAACCAAAAACCATAGAACTCAGACGTCAATAACTTTATGGAATTAAAAAACGATAAATATGAAATAAATAAATATATAACTAACATCTCAGGATTGTGAATAGTAACATTTTTCAGACAATTAAATTTACGAGTAGAACTTAAAGGAGAAAAATGGAATACTTTCGGGCCGAGGTTACTATTATATGTTTCTAACGTCGACCCGGTTCGTGAAACTGGCGGAATGATTCCCTTCTTCAAAGAATGCCTCCCGAAGTTGTCTTCGACAACTAGTCCTACCTTCTTGCGATGTGGCCTTGACTCCACCTTAGACTACGTGTATTATACGCTTCCGTGTTAGTTGCCACTGTAAATATTGTGGTTTTGGGTGGTGTTGAGGATGATTTAATCAAGGCACGTGCTGATATTGCAATTCTCTCCACTGGTTTGGCTGTAAAGCTTACACGAAGGATTGTGCTATACGATAAAATTCATATAACAAATTGGCGGCTAAATCCTTGCGTTGTACAGGCTTATGTCAAACATTCTGATTTAAACTTTGATTAATTTCGCATGGATTTAGTACATGTCTTATCGACATAACCGATTAATACAAACAAATAAAACAGAGAGTATACGAATCTACACCCGTGGAGAAAATGTCACCAAATTTCGTACACGTGTTCCTTGAGAAGAGGAAACCAACGCTTTCGGGGTGAGACACGTCTACCATCCCCCTAGGAGCGTGGGTGGACATTTTGAAACCTGCAAACACGGCCGATATATGCGTTGAAAAAATATTATTCAGGGTTAATTAGAGTCATAGTGTTTCTACCGATATTATCTAATTTCAACCCCTTACAGCATGGGAAAGAAGCACTTTTAGGGGTGGGAGTGGAGGGGCGTTACAAGAAAATAAGGCGAATAAAACCGAGATTGCAGTCAAGGGTAGGGTTATGGATGCTGCTGAGTTTAATTATGACATTCAACTAATTATGACATTTAAGCCTTAGGGGCGGGGTGAAAATTTTGAAACATGTTGAATGGACTATATATGCGTCGGATAAATATTTTTCGGGGTTTATGAGTTTCATAATATATTTCTACACTCTGTGTGTGCATAATTTCGACCCCTTTCGGTTTGGGAGGGGAGCACCCTTAAGAGTTGGGGTGGAGCGGCATTACATAAAAATAACGCAAAAACAACCGAAATTTGCGTCGAATCCGAGGTTATGGACGTCGATTTGTTTAATTGTGACATTCAACTTTCTGTTTAACCCATGTAGCGAGGGTGGGGGGAGGGGTCGACGGGTGTGGAAATTTTCGAACAATGTAAAATGGCGTAACATAAAAAATAATCCAAAAGCAACTCATATTGGAGTTAAATCGGGTGTTATGGATATAAAACTACCCTGGCACCAAACTAGTGTAAAATTAAACACACTATACAATAATATATATGCCGTGCACCCAGCTATAGATAAATAACATACTCATGACGGGCGAGGTATGAGTTTAAATGTTATAGTAAGTTAGCGAACATGTGATACATTTCAGAGAGTCTCTTAAAACAATTATTTCTTTGACACCATGATGACCATGGCAGAGCTATACGTCGAATTGTTCGGGTCTTAATTTTTTAATATCAGGAACAACGTCACCAGTAAGATCGGAGTCATTTGTAAATTGAACGCGGAAAGGAGATAAGCACTTGGTTGTGCACAATAAAATTATGCAAGAAAGGGACTTGACACAGATCCTGTTTTTCTCGTTCCTGATGAACGAGTCTACGTAGTCGACGACAATGTCTCTTTGTGCTGGACAGGTGCAGTGGGCTGTCTTGGAATTCCAATCCTGCGACTTCCGCAATCGCGAAACTCGCTCCAGTAACAGCGTATTGGGCGCAGAAACCGAGCTCGTGCTGTACAAGGACTCGATCTGGCCGATGCTACTGGAAACACGAGCGTGCAGATTATCCGTCCAATAAAATGTGGTATCGATTACAGTAATTACATTTCAGGACACTCCTACGTGTTTCTGAATCGGAAAACAAGATGAGTATAAAAATGGGAGACCTCAAATTACGAGAACAAGACACTCGGTAACCCGATTTATAATCCTGGCGAGATGATTTCTGTAGAAGGTGACTGTAGTCGATGGGGATTACTCAGCTTCACGCTTGTGTATACTGCCCACTCTCTCTGAGTTATCTACATGGCAACTATCGACGCCTGTCTTTATATGATTTATTTTGATGTCTACAAATGCGTTTTATTACAAACTCTGGCTTCAAGTTTAAATAACCAGTATTCCTCTTGTGTCTCACTGACAGTCAATTATTGCTAACTCTCGTCTAAAAGATTAGCGGCGAGCTATTTTAAAAGAATGTCAAGAAACCTTTTAGCAGAGTTTCCGCCGTGCCGACTCATCCTAAAAATACCAAAGACCACGAACTTCCTTTTTGCGATGTGGTTTTTGTCTTTGGTTCCACGTGCATTCCACAGTTAAACCAAACACAAACATGAACTAAGTATATTTTTAATTATTAGCCTTTCAATTGCTATTCGTTCATTGTGGTATACAATTATATAATTAAGAGTTAAAGACTTAAAAAAACACTTCAGTAGTTCCTGAAAATAAGATAATTAAGTATACATTAGAATTTTTTTCCTTTCTTTAAATTATTACAAAAATGTGTTTTACTTCGCATTTGCAAGAATTTCCAACGATGAATCTAATTCGTTTTGGTTTTTTTACAGTGATATTTGATTGTAAGTCTAGAAGAGTCACAAATTGGTGGAATCAAGCCATCTCCAAACTCTAAATGAAACTTGGAAAAGAAAGGTCTCAAATCGTAGTGAGTGCTCTATCGCCTTATTATACTTTCAATGACCGACTAGCACCAATCACGTTACAGAGTACTGCAATAGTAGAAAATAATTAGTATTGTATCTTGTTCATGTTACCGTCTACAACGATTCGTTGCTTGTGATCTGTTACGACCTTTGTGTTAATGCATCCTGGAGTGAAACTTGGAGGTTATGCACATTAGAACTTATGATGATACAAAATATGATCCCTGAAAATTACAGGTAAACACAGCTTCGCATTCACTTTCGATCAAGGTTGAAAACCGCATATCAACCTTGGTACTCCAAGAAGCTACGCTTTAATGTATATAACTAATGGTAACCGTTTTTTTTTGTGCAATCTCATCTGGAAAAACTTACGAACAGGTTCAGAGCCTACTTACTTCTTAGCTAAGTTGACCGTTTCTCGTCTGTAACTTATTCCCGGAATTCAGTAATTATAGGTCGTCTCACAGTTTACCTACAAATATTGCCAAAGATTTAGCACTCGAGTCCTGCAAGGTCTTATTAAAAAAAACCGTCTTTAATTTATGAAAAAATTTTTTTACTTACATGATGTTCTGGTAACAATACATACATATGAAGAAATGAAAATTCATTGTATAGTGCGTTTTATTCTAGTTGGGTGCCCGGCGTAACCCGGGATGTTTTAAATCCGAAACCAACGATTTTACTCCAATCTCGGTTGCTATTGTGTTATTGTTATGTAACGAACCTGGAACCCTATTCCTAAATATGCTCACCTTCCATGCCGTAAGAGGTTGAACTCATTGACCCCGAAATTTTAGTTCGTCGAATATACCGATCGTTTTATAATGTACCAAAATTTCCATTCCCGTCCACTTCCACCCCTGGTGGCTGAATGGCAAGTTGAATTCCATAATTAAACTCAACGACATCCATAACCTCGGATTCGACTATAATTTCGGTTGTTTTTGCGTTATTTTTATGTAATGACACTCCACCCCAACTCTTAAGGGTGCTCCCCTCCCAAACCGAAAGGGGTCGAAATTATACACACAGCTTGTATAATATATTATGAAACTCATAAACACCGAAAAATATTTATCCGACACATATATAGTCCATTTAACATATTTCAAAATTTTCACCCAGCCCCTACGGCTTAATGGCAAGTTGAATGTCATAATTAAACTCAGCAGCATCTATAACCCTAGACTTGACTACAATCTCGGTTTTATTCGCCTTATTTTCTTGTAACGTCCCTCCACTCCCACCCCTAAAAGTGCTTCTTTCCCATGCTGTACGAAATTAGATAACATCGGTAGAAACACTATGACTCTAATTAACCCTGAATAATATTTTTTCAACGCAAATATCGGCCGTGTTTGCAGGTTTCAAAATGTCCACCCACGCTCCTAGGGGGATGGTAGACGTGTCTCACCCCGACAGCGTTGGTTTCCTCTTCTCAACGAACACGTGTACGAAATTTGGTGACATTTGCTCCACGGGTGTAGATTCGTATACACTCTATTTTATTTATCTGTATTAATTGGTTATGTCGATAAGACATGTACTAAATCCATGCGAAATTAACCAAAGTTTAAATCAGAACTTTTGACATAAGCCTGTACAACGCAAGGATTTAGACGCCAATTTGTTATATGAATTTTATCGTATCGCACAATCCTTCGTGTAAGCTTTACAGCCAAACCGGTGGAGAGAATTGCAATATCAGCACGTGCCTTGATTAAATTATCCTCAACACCACCCAAAACCACAATATTTAGAGTGGCAACTAACACGGAAGCGTATAATACACGTAGTCTAAGGTGGAGTCAAGGCCACATCGCAAGAAGGTAGGACTAGTTGTCGAAGACAACTTCGGGAGGCATTCTTTGAAGAAGGGAATCATTCCCCCAGTTTCACGAACCGGGTCGACGTTAGAAACATATAATAGTAACCTCGGCCCGAAAGTATTCCATTTTTCTCCTTTAAGTTCTACTCGTAAATTTAATTGTCTGAAAAATATTCCTATTCACAATCCTGAGATGTTAGTTATATATTTATTTATTTCATATTTATCGTTTTTTAATTCCATAAAGTTTTTGACGTCAATAAAATAACTATAACTGTTAAGTGCTTACTTGATATTTTAATTTCAGTATAAAATAATGTAGCTGAACAGTAATTCGCCGTCTGAGTTCTATGGATTTTGGTTTCATTTGAAAACTTTTTATGTAAATTATAAGAAAAAAATCTATTTTCAGACTTAAATGAAATTAAATGAAGCGTTATGTTAATAACATCTGTTGTTTTGAAAATTGCTCAGAGTTGCAGCCCATGGAAATAAATCCAGTTTTTCTTTTACAAGTGTAACCGAGCAGCGTTTGAATATTTTATCACAGGCTTGCGTTTTTAATTTAATTATAATTAACAAAGGAATCAATAAATGAATCAACAACGACTTAATGAGAGAATGACATCAACTCAGTCGTCTGTTGCACGTGATGAACAAAATAAAATTAGTTGAAATTTTCGTGCCTGATGGTTATTGCCAGTTATGTAAATGTAACTTATGCTACAATATCCACTACGATTTCAATTTTCAAAAAAGAGACCGATATTATTGTCGATTCTGGGGTTATAGGCGTCGCTGAGTTTATTTCTCGAATTAATTATGGTGGTGGATGAAATGTTATGTTCCTCTTGGTGGAGGTAAGCGCGGTTGAGAAAATATTATCCGGAGTTGTTTTGACCCTCGTAAGTTAGTGGCTAAATTTTTAATTTTCTAAGGGGTACCCACGATATATTTCTGTATTTATTCATTTATTTAGTCCTTAAACTTATCTGGGATAGTTTAACCCAGTCGAGATTTACGAGACACTTTGATTTTATATACTAGGGAGTTTCCCGAATACTGTCAGTCATCGTCGTGGTTTATTTGAAGTAGGTTCTGTCCTGAAGGGGACCGTAAATGGGTAAATTTTATAACACTGGCGCTATTGGTGCTGGATAAATTAAATATTTACCAAGAAGTTAGTGTCAAATCAATTCCTACTCTGGGTTAATTTAAAATAAATATCTGGGCAACGCTAGTTTTTCACTTAAGTATTATTTTTTTGTTTTTATTTTCCTAAAATACTGCAGAAAGGCTGTACAAAACGTGGCTTATGTAAAAAGAATAAATACACAGTGAGATTTGATGTGAAATTTAATGATAATGTAACTCAAGGGTAATCCTTTTTGGGAGTTTCATTGTCTGAATTTCATAGTTGTAATTGATGTGTTGTTTTAGGAGTGATATGGATCGAGTTTTGTGGCATCTTCTCGAAAACGAATCACAAACTGACATTTAATAAAGGTGATGAAAGATTACGGGGTATCGTTAGGTTGTCCAGGCAAAGAAAGGATACCTTTTCTTTTAAAATTTGAAATCCTGTTAATTATTTCTAAAAATTATTTCTTTGTTCTTTCCTGGAAATATATTCAACGTTTTGTGTTCTAAAACGTGCAAAACATTCGTATTAATTACACTCGCCAACTACTTCTGAGAAAAGTTATATGGAATATTTTTATTTTATTTTGAACTGCTTTTGCATTCAATACGCTGCCATTTACTTCAATAATATCGATTATATTACATTATCTTCAGATAGTTTAAATGTACGTTCGCTCATTGAAGGAGCCTCCACCGCGACGAACGCGAGGTTCTTGTTCCTGCTCGGGAGAAATTCCGTGTGCATCTCCCGTACATTCACCCAAATTCAGCAATTAAACATAAAGACCCACGCTTACGCGAGCACATCTTTGTGTACTCCAACGCCAAGACACTTCTTACACCATGCACGACAGTTAATTTTACACACCACGGGCTTACGCTTTACCTCTGGAATATACGGACAACTTTCCTGATTTTCTCGTCTTGTTTTCTTCAGAATTTTATGAATCGCAAAATTAAGTTAATTTTTACATACTGCAAATAATAATTATTATATTTCAATATTTCGGGATGACGGAAACAGGTTAATTTGCAGCAATTGAGTATTTTTTTGACAATCACTAGAACGAAAGTATTTATCTTTTATTACCGCAAGTTGTATTGAATGCCGGTGGCATTTCCAGTTTATGACATAAACATCTCATCATTTTACGAATGAACACGGCCGTTCTAATGCGATGATAAACGTTTTAAAACAGAAGTTCCACAATTAAATTTATGTTTGTAAAGACGACAGTGAAACGGTTACTTTAATGTTTTTCTTTGTAGTTTTGCTTTTACATTTATCGTAAGCTGTAAGGAGACGAAATTGCAACTATTAGAAGATGAAATCATAAGCGACGGCCGCAAGTCTATACTTTCTTCTCAGGAAATTTATAAAATGTTTTTTAGTCCAGTAATCAGAATGTCATCGGCCATTTTTGATAATACCTTTCTACTTTCCAATAAGGTTTCAAACACTACTCTTGCTAGATGTGAACGACTGTAACATTCCTATATGGCTATGTTGGTCCGGATCTTATAGATGGCATGAAAGATCAAGTTTTGATATTTCGAGACTCGTTAGAATTATAATACAAAACGAGGAAGTAGGGTGAACTATCCAGTGAATGAACATTCCTATCTGCAATATTAATAACAGTTAATAAGTTTCTAAGTTAATCGAGAATTAAAATGGTTCCATCGTACCCCTAAAGACGGAATTCAGCTCTCATTGAAGTCACTTCTCTTGATGAAACTAATAATACTGTTTTGAAAGAACATTGAAAGTGGTTTCAGTGTCCAATCGACACTGCGAATTAAAAATCTCGTGAGTGTCACAGACGATGAGCAGTGCCGTGACATGTAATTGAGTGAGTGAGGATGAGCTGACGGGTGTCGGCGAGACAGAGAAAGCGTCTTATCTGTGTGCGCGTCACGACGTCGTCGCAAAGCCAAGTGGGCGCAGCTTCTGGCGAAGTGTGTCACAAGAAAGCTACTTATGTAATCCCATAAAATACCATTATTTACACGCATAGAACAATCGCCAGGGAAAATAATCGGTAGATCCGCGGTTCCCGTTGTTGCCCTTGCGCGGACTACGGCCACACCCGCGACAGATGCTGTCGTCCCATGAAGTAAGTGACGTTGCTTAGATTCAATCTAAAAAAAACCCTGAAGAATATCTAAAAATGAATGAATTTCTTACGGTGACCGAACATTGCGAGTATTGAAGGTATATCTTTGGATATCGGAGAGTAGGGGAGGAACTGATCTTTGGAGGTGGTGAGAGGCGAAAGGGTGTTGTGTTCTTTTTCTGTGAGTTAGAGAGAGAGAGAGAGAGAGAGAGAGAGAGAGGAAATGGTGGTTTCGTAGATGTAGTGTGAGGTAGTTGAGAATAATAAATTAATAAGTCAAATTAATTACGGTAGTTTTCTTAAAAAGTAATAGAACAATACAACGAGACATTGGAAGACATCAGCACGTTAGCACTATTATTATAGTTATTTAGATATTTATTTGGCCGCACAGTTTTTTTATTCGAATACCCACTACCCAAAAAGGCGTTAAAGATTAATAACTCTAGTAATTTAAATTTGATGCGTTCATTATTTATTTAGATTATTAGACTACGATGAAAATAGCGAATTACGTCTTTCTAACTAACATTTTGCAGATTAGTACGAATTGTGGTCCCTAGGAATGTAATTTGCAACGTCAGCATTTTGGACTAAGTAATATAACTTTATAGCTTTAAGGTATTCACGATTTTTTGCTCTCACTGAGGATTTACTAAACAGTGAAGATTTTTGACATCCCGACATGTTATGCTTCAAAACGGATATTCGACTAAAACGTCTAATCCCATATGAATCTTCAGCCAGGAACTGCCATGATACGTTACGGCTTTTTTCAAACAGGAAATATCAGAATTTAAAGTATAAATGATGTCGACATTTCAGAAGCAAACATTGTTAAAGAACTGAAATTACGCATTTTCTTTTCAAATGAAGTGAACTATTACATTTTAGATCCTTTAACTGTAACCGGTTCAGAACTGCATAGCATGAAATAAACTTCGGGTGCTAAGGTATAGTGTGTGTGTGTGTGTGTGTGTGTGTGTATAGGAAGAAATGCGATATTAGATAATTATTACAATGTCCGGAAGGGAAACTTACGAAAGACAATGGAGACAAGTATGAATAATGGAATACGGAAACGAAAGTACAGTTTTTGGCTGTATCAAGTCCAATGTGATATCGCGCTGATGACATTAAAAAGATAACTTTAAGATGACTATCTTAAGGTCTTTCAAAGTCTTTGCTCCTTACAAGTACATTCGATATAAAAGGTAGCTTCCGATGGCCAGTTTAGTACTCAAAGACTTCCCGATCTTGTAAGCGCTTTGTCTCTTACAGATGATGCAGACAATACACCGACTTAGAACGTAAATAAGTCTCAAAATTACGTTAGTCACATTGACTGTTTGCTTAATAAGTGGACATAAGAAGCATTCGTACATTATTTGTTTCATCCAGTAGTCCACTTTCTTCGATAAAATTTAAATCAGTACCTTTATTTTTAACGGATTAACTCATGTTTAATAAACTGACGTTAATTTATAGAAACTAAATAATTATAAATTCTTGATAATTTAAAATTTATAAGAGCATCAATAACTCAGCTCTAAAATTCCCGTAAGCATTACTCCAACAATAATAAGTAAATCATAAAATTATAATTAACATAAGCAAACTTGGTATTGCAATTATTTTAAAAGGAAAAAATTAATTCAGTCGTATCTTGAAAAACATTAGAAATTGATACTGCTTTTCTTATAGTTTAGTAATTCGGTTAAGTTGATCTTATGACTGTATTCCAAGTGTATGATAAAATGACGATTTTTATTTTAAAATATTTTTTTCATTGAAATTTTAAAATAAGATGCTAACAAATAGTATATTTATTGAAAACAATAATTTATTAAAAGGAAAAACCTTTCTACAGGTACTTAATAAGACCAAAAAATTCACTTTTGTCAGTCAAACATTTATTTTAAAAACCAGGAACCTTCGACGTGAAAATTCTAGCAGAACAGACCTAAGCTCGAATAGAGCTAAGAGGGAAAACTAGTTTTTTTTGTTTTTATTTTGTAACGGATGTGTTCGGATGATTATGGCCTTGATACGCCGAAATCTCCTGGTTTTTCAAATAAATGCTTGACTGACAAATGTGGATTTTTATCTTATTGAGAACCTATAGAGAGAGCTATCCTTTCAATAAACTATATATATGATAAATTGGTCCAAATAGGCGTTTTATTGAATAATTTAGTAAGTTCATTCGTATAAAATTAGACAAATAACATAAACATGTCTCGTGGTTCTTATACGGGTTACAGAATCACAACAAATTCCATACAATAAATTAACAAATATAAATACAAAAATAGCACTTTCAAAGAACGTTGACTGGATTCGTGATCGTGGCGAGACGATCCCTGGGATGTGGCGTCGGCGGTCGTTGTTGTCGTCCACAACACCTGGGACCGGCGTCCGTGATGTAGAGTATTCTCCTCAGTCCAAGCCTCAAAATGTGTCCAAAATCCCCATCCAGGCGCGTTTATTTTATCAACTTTTATCGCCGTCTTTCAATTATTTTATTTTTATAATAAGATAAAAGCAGGCGGTATCATTTACAAACACCTCTATTTTCTTGTTGAATGACAACTATGTCTGTTAAGCAAGTTAATACTGACAAATTGGACAAAATGCACATAGAAAATATGAAATTTCCTGTGGTTATAAGTAGAACGCATCAGGTGCCAATCACATTTTGATACGAACCACCAAAGGAGTTACATAGATAAAATGGAATCATGGATATTATTTTATGTTAATTGTATTACCAACATCACCAACTTTAAAATTAGGATGGTCCTGTCCCAACGACGTTCGTTCATTCGAATTCTCATCCCTGAAAAAAAAATTAATACTGTCGTCTAATAAGCATTAATTTTCAGCAGATTGTGTAATTCCAGTCCCAAGATGAGAATTTAATGACAGCTTGCTTATGTAATTCGTAACGTTGGCACGTCCCACGGCAAAAAGTGATATGAGGAATCCGGTGGTAAGTTGAGTCCACGGAAAAAAATTTACTGCCACGCATAGTTGCTTGCTCTCCGTCAATATTTAATTATCGGTCCATTAGAATTTGTCATCCTTTCTAAACGGCGTATAACTACCCATGGAAAAAATGGATATGCATATGTAAAATTAATTTGCTCGCAAATTTTTAAAGAACATATTCACGAATTGAAATCGTCTGACCATATTCTTGAATTTCACAAACAGGTCCTTACTCAGGTTTTCTCGTTTATTTTCATCGATGACAAGCTGATAGATTTTTATTTACCATTGTTGTCAAGACGGAACTTGGGAGAGGAAGAATCGTGGTACTCAAAAGCAAAAACCTCACTTATTCGAACGAAATGTTATGTCACCATATTTTCAAGCAGGTTAAAGTCCTTGGCGAAGCTAAAGTGTCCTCTTCTTATCTTCATGTAGTCATAATTTTGGCGTACAGGTCGAACAGAAGTGGTGAAATTATCCTTGACTGTCGCCAAGAACAGGCCTTTGAGACAAATTCTGTCATTCAAAATCCATTTCTTAAAATAAATAAAGATAAAAAATTAAGAATGGTATAATAAATAAAATAATAGCCAATTTGTACAACTGCAGTATAACAAACAGAATTACAAACTTGGTCTGGATTCCGGCGGATGAAATGAGAAGACAAATACTCTGGCTACGATCACAAATCAACACCTTAATTAAATAGAGACCTCCACATGCACTGCATTGGTTATTATAAAGGATTGTTTACCGAAAATTGAGGTGATCTGGAAAACTAGGAGCTCGGACAACAACTGATTCTTTCACCGGAATGTACGAGTACCAGCTGAAACTCTGTCATATCCAAGAAGACATCAAGTAATAATATCAAGGATCAGATCGCTACATACACAACTTACACATGACTTCTGGTCAAGTTCTGCGGCCATGAAGGAAATCCTAGACTTCATAACGGTATCGAAATTATCAGATTTAGTCTGATCCAATCTTGATATTTTGAGTGTAATTTTAATAATATTATGTAACTAAATTGTAAATTTTTGAAGGTCGCCATTTACGATACTTGTTGACGCCACCATAATAACATTAATAGTAATGAAAAATGTCCTCTATTTAAAATGAATGTACGTTCATATTTAAAAGGAATAGAAATAGCAACATTTAGGACTTTTCACTGAAAGAAACTGTTTCACTCTACGTGGTTAAATTAGAATTTCGAACTTTATTACGAAGTCACACGGAAATAAATTGTTCGAGAGTCGTTTTGTACGTGATAGACGTTAGGTTCCTTTGGTACAGAAATGTTTTATTGTTGTTTAGTAGAGTCCTCTGAATTAGAAAGAAATTCTCGTAATCATGTCAGTTTACAAATAACCAGTAGTTGGCATTGACATCATTTTAACAATTTTGGAACGCGTCTTTAAGTAACGAGAACCGGGAAAACAAATATGTTGTAATTTCGAGGGATTTCACTTTGTTTTGTGTTACGAGGTATAAGGAAACGAGATAACCTCTAACTTTTACTGAAATTCTATGTGTTTTCCGTAAAAAGCACTTTCTTTTCTTTAGCCATAATAAATACTAATGTCATTATGATGTTATTGAAACGACCCTGACAAAGAACTCGCGAGAGCAATTAAGCGACGATAATTAGCAGGCACAAAGAAACTCTGCAACTCATCTCAAAATTATCTCGCAATAATAAATGGTATACCTTGCAAAGTTACGTTAATTTAAAATATGAAACAGCATGCATTGCAACTGCTTATCTCTACAATGAACGCCATTTTTGAGAGAACCTCGTGGAATAATTCAGAATGGTCTCAAAGTCACAAAATAAAGAAACACTGTTACTGATGTGAAGTTACAAATGTTTTCCAGTCGTTTTGCTTTTTTTTTATAGTGCTGAATAGATAAGGGAATGACGGAATAAAATGCCATTGATGCTTACATTTTTGGGACTCGGTGACTGTTCGGTTTTGCGTTTATAAAAGGCGGAAAATGAACAAAAACGTACCGAGTCATTTTTCTAAAATTTCTCTCCTAACGGATCCGCTAGTATTTTGCTGAGCTAAAGTAGGCTGGCGGCGAGACACAAAAAGGATTGATTGTTTTTCAAATCACAGGCTTGCTGAAGAAGCGCGCGTTGGAGGGCAAAGAGGAAGAACCCCAACAGTTGAAAAGGTACCAGGTTTCATGTACTTATGAGGAGAATATTGCGACTGGTAATCAATATAGAAGGTTGAGCTTCGGCATCGACTTCAGAAATCATCTCGCTGGGAGCAAAAATCGCTCAGTAACTTGAAGTTTGCCATTCTTATATTCATACTGTATTTCTACTTTGACGATCTGTCTCACAAGTAATCTGATTTAGTAACCAGCAAACGTATCCTGAGATGAAGTTCCACGTAATTCCGTTAAGTATTGTTGTCAATACAGAATACTTGTGTAATAACACATTTTTGTTCCAATCTTCAACAGTAAATTATTATTTAAGAGAGGAAATTTAAATCCTTTACTTTTTACACCCCTATAATATATTTCTTGTTCGTACTTCCTCTTAACAACTGATGACACTGTCGAACCGAGTAAATGACGTATCCCAGGTTAATTTGTGTTCCTGGTCCACTACTCAGTGGCGAGTGGTTATGAAAGAGAAGCTCCGAAGACATCATATTTGATGAAGAGCTCAAGGACACACGTCCAGAGAATCGCACACTTCTCCCTATCAAATTACATGTTGGCGTTCCAGCGTAAACAATGACGACGTACTTGTGAGAGAGTTACAACTTCTAGTTCCAGGAACGGTCTTGTATTTGAATTTGAACACACCACATAGCGTGTAAACTGCGAATTCTACTTTCTGGCGAACACCGTGCACACAAATCAACTTTGGAATGTCAAATAGCAATTCTGTCGCAAAGTGCTTCATTCCAATTTTTTTCCCCCCTTTTCGTTCGCTATTACGGCAGGCTGATTTTCTTTCGCCTTGCCTGAGTCGTGTGTGCATATAGACATGGATGTATTAACACATCAACGAGTAGAGCGTTTTATTTATTTACTTTAGTGGCACGTCGGCTCTGAGGCCATTGCTAAGTGCGAGAGGCGCTTGCAAGTTATTAACCTTGAAATTCAAGCTATAGCAATATTTGTTTGAATACAATCAAACAAAAAAATTTAAATGGGCATGCTCGCGTTTCCAGTCCAGGGGTTTTCCAAAACGACTGGTGTCATCATTTCTAAGAGCGAACAAACGACACTCATTTTATCTGAATGAGTACTGGTACTGAATACCTTTGTTAGAAGAACACAGATTGGGGGCAATTATGCAAATGCACTCAGAAAAGAACGAACCAAATATCTTGTTCAAGAAACTCGCAATCAAATTATGATATATGGTTAAAAAGTAGAAGAAAGTAACAAAACTGAAGTCTAACAAATCACGTGGACCGGAATCCAAAATTCCCCCCAAAATGGGATCTTTTTAACAATAAAAAATAAGAAAAAATTATTGACATCTTAAGAATCAGTAAATCAAACTATATAATGGTTGAAAATTTACTTTGTGGAGATCTTTCGTGTTTTCTGCTGAACTACGGTTGATAATTAAAATATTTTTATTCGACAATTCAAGTGTTCCATAATTTCTAATTGGTGATAATGTCTCTGTCCCACAGAGCTACCAACGATACATTATTTCGACTTCGTATTAAAAAGTATACTTTATTACAACTTGTTAGTAATTAATATGTGTGGTAAGAAATGTTATTCAATTTCCAAGCCAGGTCTTCTAACAACTAGTGCATTTTTAGTCTTTTATCATTGTTTTTGTAAATAGAAAATTGTATTTACATATTTTACTAATACAGTTGACCCATGAAATGGTTTGCGATATTTGAAAGGTTCGATGGAGTAGCTCCTCGAAACACACAAAATACGGTAGTTTACGTGGAATGTACGTGTAAATAAACGGAGGACTGTTTGCAAGTAGCGCTATTTTGCGGACGAGTAAATTCTTTGTCATGTCATCAGAGTCCATTGAGCAAGGCGGTGTGAAATTCCGTGTGGATAATCTACCGTCTCGTACTGTTCGCGATATCTGCCCTGAGAATTTTTCAGTTGCTTAATTCGGTGAACTATGGATGATTATTCCCGAAAGTGTATGGCCAAATCCTGCCTGGCAGGACTTCACGAATCCCGCAAGCTCACAAAAAATGACATGAAAGAACTCTGTTGGAATATTTGTTAGCCAAAGAAATAATCATTCTGGTCGTTAGATAAAATTATAAAAAAAATTAACTCATAATGTTTTGCATGCAATGAGCACATCAATGTCGAGTTGAAAAATCGTTATAGCGCAAAAAATGTGAAAAACATATCATTAACACGAAAAATTAAAAAACACAGATATTATCTCATCAAAAATACAAGAGGTTTAGCGCTATTAAAGGATAATGAGCAGTAACGGATTTAACTATTAGCAGAAACTTCGTGGCTGAAAAAATTGATTTTACTGGTTGTTCAAGAGTTACGTAACGATAAATGATGAAATACTAAACGTCCAGTGGTTTACATTTCTTATTCATTGAACAGCAACGAATGAAAGAAGCGTGGAAATTGCTTGTTGAATGCTGTTATTGCGAATGTACTTGGAATAGTCGGTAAAAATTACAGTTTACAAATTTTTATGAACATATATATTCTGTTCTACTTGAATATGAATGAGGTGGTGTATTGGAAAATAACTAATTACCTGTGGATCAGATTTGATGATAATGACTCTGAAAGCCGGCGATTGTAATGTCTCTTGATGAAATTTTCACTTCATACCGTAATTCTTTTACGGATCACGAGTCAGATTATGCCGAAACCTAATGTGTATTGCTAGGAACTAAAAATAGCCTGCGTATGCGTCATTGGGCCATCTCGTTGTCGTTTCAAGGACGTTTTTGAGTAGCTTCACGAATTTTGTCTTAAATATCTTTTTTATTTATTTCCGCGACATCTCTTCCCAAACTTACAGTGGCCTCAAATTTTCCAAAAAATTATTCCTTATATTTATTGATATTCCGACAGACGCGGCGCTAGTTTTTCCGAATTTTCCGAAGTTAACAATTCTGAAGTGGTGTACGAACGAATCGCTAATAACCCGTGGAATTCATTTTTTGCATGTCGAGGAATCCAGGCAGGGTTTCCCCAGGGTTCTTCGACTTGTATTATAAACACCGGGACAAACCTGTTATTTTGCTTCGGCAGAAAACAAGTTTAGGTTTTTGCTTGTTGATTATCTATGCTTCAACTAATATTGAACATTTTCCAACTTCAAAGGAAGTGAGAATTCCGGATTACGTTCGATAATAATATAGAATCTGCCTTCTTGGTTTAAAACAGTGGCATCCATTTTTTTTAAAAAAAATAGTTAGACTCTCAGACAGACGCAATTTGAAAACTATTAATTTCGTTTCGCGATTTAAGATTTACTAAACCAAACACAGTGTCCACTAGGCATATTGTGTAACGTCTCCAAGGCATTCGATTGTAATCGTAATTGTATTCTGTTTGAAAAATTGAATATCTATGGAGCTATTTGAACCTCGAACTTCTGGTTCTCCTCCTAGTTAAGTAACAGGAAACAAAGACCACTACTCATGCTTTTATCTCTCCGTATAATTTTTTTAAAATTTCTTTCTTTCTAATAATCTGTCATAAGAAGAGACATTTAGTTATTGTCTCTGTGTGTCCCCTATGCGCTCCTAAACCATCCGATTGCGATCAAATGAGTGAACGGCGTGATACAAGTTTCCGTTTACAATATTGAATGCGTAGACAAATTTCTACCAAACTTTATACACTTACGATCCAGTAACAAACACGGGTGATACGACACACCTACCGCCTTTAGAGGTGGGGGGGAAATTTAAAAAAATTCCTAAACGGCCATTATTACCGTAAAATAAAACGATTTCCGTGTCGCTTAATTTGATATTGTCATTATAGAATTTTTTATTGTCTCCATAAGGGTGGTGGTGGAAGGGGGTTACATAGAAAATAATGAATAAAAAGACCGATATTAGTGTCGATTCCGGGGTTGTAGGAGTCGCAGAGTTTAGTTCTGGCATTAACCATGGTGGTGGACGCGGTTGACAAAAAGGTTACCAGGAGTAGTTTGACCCTCTTAAAGTTACCGGGTAATCTTTTATTTTCTTATGGTGCGAGCTATATTTCTGTCTCTATTTAATTAAAGGTTGTATTTCGTTACTCCTTTAAGGCACCGAGAGTATTTTTAAACTTTATGAAGTTAGCGAATATTTTTTTAACTGTTTTGATTCGTCGTGATTTTTCAGGCACTTTTATTTTATGTAGTAGGAGAATTCCAGAATATCGTCAGTCATCATCCTGGTTTATGTGAAGTTAGATGAAAAGGGGAGGGGACCGTAAATGGCTAAATTTTATAATACTGGCGCAATTGATGCTGTTTAAGTGAATTGTTTACCAAGAGGTTAGTGTCGAATCAATTCCTACTCTGTGTTAATTTAAATAAATACCCGGGAAACGCCGGACACTCAGCTAGTATTCAGATAAAACTTTTCATTATGATTCGTAACAAATAAAGGTGAGGATTCTATCATGTTATATTCTGCTTTATTTAATTTATATAATTCCCTGTTTGTAGACGTCAGTAGAATTAGACACTAGAGTAAACAAAACGCCTTACAATAAGTAGCCAATGCTGCATTTAACAATTTACTAAATTGGCCTCAGGTAAATTGCGAGGTAACACATTTTATGCAATTTTATAAAATGTCATCATTTAACAGCCGACTTATTTTATTTTCCTTGTTCGACGGGAATCGAAGGGAGATTTGCTACTGGAAACTCTGCCGAATAAAAATTGAAGATTAATATAGTTATCATTTCTTTAATTACTGCTATATTAGTATCTTTATCGTAGTTTTAAATTATTTTTTTGTTGTAAAGTACAATGTTTTTTTTAACTTTGTAATTGTACTATTTTATTCTTTTCTTGTAATTTTATATTCTGACGTATCCTATTTCCTCGCCCGAGGACTGATGGAATGAATAATAAAGATAAAAAAAAATTAAAATTGAGGCAGTTCATATGTAGTACGTTTGTTATCGAAATACGATTTATTTTGCTAAAATAAGTCAATGACCAAAATGTGAGAAGAGTCGTGACCGTTGAAGACGTCGAGTGGGGATCGTGAACGTTAAATCTTCTCTCGGGAGTACATTTTATTGTTTTTTTCGTTAATCAATATTGAAATCTACCAAAAACATTATTTACGTAGTATCAGAAGTCATTTATACTGATGGGAGATTGATCGAATTTCAGTTTAAAAGAGGACATCGATGGATTCGCGCCTTTTGTTCTGCACGCAAAGCACAATTCTGGATTTCGACACGCGTCGGTGTTTCTGTAAGAGCCGAGGAAAAGCCAACTACCCGCCTTCTTCCTTTCACCTCATACTAGTAGTTTCCACAGACCACGCTATAGTGACCTATAACCGACCGCGAGAACGTGACTTTCTTTCAAAATATCTGAGCAGATATATATATATATACGCTATATATACACAATTGATTTAAACCCTGTGAAATTATTTCCTAAACACGTTATTAGTCCAAAGAGTTCGAGTTGCAATGTAATAGCCTTGAAGGATTTTATGTAGTAAATATTCAAGGGTTAAAGGTATGTGTCCGTTTCATTTGTGAATTACAAGGATTGTTATGTTTCTGTAAATTATCAAAAAATTTTCAACAACTGGAATTAATTATAGAATTGCTGACGAAGCAAATCAAGTATTAAATTGAAGGGTACTGAGTGAGGGTCAACACAAAACGTGCCATCTTTCTTGTATTACAAAACCACAACTTGTAATTGAAAACAATTTGCATTGAAGAATATTATACGTTACGCGGAGGAACAGCGCGACTAATGTTTGACTGATGCTTGTAGCCCTCCATTTCTTACCTTTGAGTCAATTTAATGGTAGTCTGGATAATAATAATTAAATTCAGTCACGACGGTTTGGAATCAGCATGCAATCAAAACAGCACCGATTTTAGGGATTCATTATATACTTCTGTACTCGTAGATGAAATGTCATACAGGTTTTTAATAGACGGAAGGAGAATTGGCTCCCGCTATCGGAAGGGCGTGGGACAAGTACCCAATGCCCGACCTACCTGATGCAGGTTTTTCTAGGGTTTTACCTGCATTTCTTTAGGCGAATGCCGGGTAGGATCCTTAAAATATAGCCCGGGGGCCCTAGTAACCCTTGGCTACCTTCCTCTACCCTTCCGCATCCCCCCTTTCAAATCCCTTCCTATGCTATTAAAGGGGAGTTTCCCTAAGTGGATTACCCTCATGTAGCCTGTTGCCCTAAAAAAAAAGGTAATAAAAAATATACCCATAAGTCAAGGCGACTAAAAGAGCATATGAAACACTTTATAAAAGGCTCGAAAAATAAAATCACTGTAGAAATAACATTTATGTTGTGTTTTCATAGTCAGAATTCCTGAATATTTCGAAAAAACTTTCAGTTCAAATCCAAGTAACGCGTCGTAATTGTTTTTTATGTGTTCGGCAGATTCCTGGTCGCTCTGTTTCTTGAAGTGACTTGTCCGTCGTTTGTGTTTCCTCCTAGTGTGTGTGTGTGTCAAGTTTTTTGTTTATTCTTGTATGATGTGTAATTATATATTTTATGATAGTTAATTCTCGAATCATTAATAATTTACTAGTACGTATTTTTATTAGCACTGTAAATATTATATTATACCCTTACTATTGTTAAATAATTGTCTTTTTTGTTATTATTAATTTATAGTTCTTTTACTTTGGACAGGGAAATTTGTGTTCCCGAATATTAGTACTTTTATGTTAACTTCTAATTAATTATAATTGTAGCATCCAATTATTTTATATTGTAATTTTATGTACTGACGTATCCTGTTTCCGAGGACTAATGGAATAAATTGAATCAAATGTATTGTAGCAGCTAATTATTCCTGAAACGTACGCGACGTACCCTCTCCCTTAATTTTTCCTCGCAATTTGTAATTTTTCTTTTGTAACGAAGTAAGTTTCTTCCAAGCAATGTTAATGAAGAAAATGAAATTCAGTATCATAAGGTAGAAATAAAATTTGATGAGATAACTATAAATATTGTAGCATAAATACTTAGTATTTATATTGATACCATGTAAACCTTCGACATGTATGGATTATTAGTACAATAACCACAAGGCTATAAAGAAAAATGAGTGTGTGGTTTAGCCTTGCTATTTACAACCAGCAACTTTTCCTGTTCACGTTACTTATACTCTGTAAGCGTATGTACTTTGAGGTACTACAGCAACCAGACACCTAAATTGCCTGCAATTTGATAGTGTAGTAAAGAGTCATAGACTGAACTTAGTGATTGGTTCATTTCCTCATGTAACCGCAAGATTAGAAATGTGTTCTATTCCGACATTTAAGCGAGGACAATAACTGGAAGGAGAGTGACCTACTATTCCGCTCTACAATTAATTTTTTTTTTTTGCTGACTCGGAATCCTTATCTACAGATCCTAAATAATTAACCTGACACACAATATACTCTGTCATCTGAATCAAGATGAAGTTATTTATCCAGATTTATTCGTTTCTTGCGAAATGTCCTTAACTTTAGTAAACATGAATAGTGTGTGCGATACGACTATGATAATTTTACTGCAGATGCTAGGAAACTATGTAAATAATGATTTAACATTTAGATTGACTGAGTGTTTCTACTGGAAACACAATTGACTTACAAACGAGTCGGAACACTGTGAAAATTCTCGAGGGCACCCAAATATAGTATATATAGCAAACTGATATCTGCCACAAAGACATAGGCGCGTATTTGCGTGACATCGATCAATAAATATTTTTAAATCGGACATGTTTCACTTCACTCTAACAAGCAGTCTTTGGAAAGAGAGGGACAAAGAAGGAAGAGAACGACAAGTGTAAACATATACGTTGCTTCAATGTTCATATATGACGGTGTAATTTTTATTATTCTCTATTTCTTAGATTACTTATTATTAATAGTTTCTTAGATGTAATCCGTCACTTAACTCACACTCTTGACTCAGAATGAGCTGTGAAATATAATTAATAAACAGTTTATTATTCTATCACTATAATGGGGGAGTTGATGATCGTCAGAAAGTGTCTCAGGATTTATCAGTCCGATTAAGAAACTCATTTTCTGTCACGTTCTCAATCGATGCTGGGGCCAAATCCGAAACATTGCAGATTTTATCGATTAATATACATTCAGTGAGGTATTGTTGAAACACACACGCACGAGAAAACGAGTGTTTAAATTAGTATTTAAGGATCCTGATTTTGAACTCACCATAAGGCTTAAATATCGGAATGAGTTTAATAAATTGCTACTTCCTCTGAATTAGTAGGTTTACCTCGCCCAATAAACGGACTGGAACTGTAGGAGAAAAAACAACGAATATCTATTTACCTGTATACAGTATAAATTTAAATTATATTTTTAACGGTGTATGAAAAATTTATTTAAATCGACGTTTAGTACTAAAATTTCTACTGTAAGGGAAACATTACTTCATTCCTTCCGATTGTATATCAAATCGTATCTACTTCTACTTAACTTTATAAACATTCTTTAGGTTTGCGAGCGCTCTGTAAAGCAAGTAAAAGTCGTTAATAACATAATAGTTGGTTCCTGTGTTTCACGATCCATAGATCATAGTATTAAACCGGAAATAGTGCACGACACAAAGACAAAGGCGATTGTATGGATATCAGATCTAAATAACTAGTTTCTGGTATTGCCATTCTGAATTTTCCCATTGTTGCTAACAAATTTGCAAGTCACAAATTTTAATTCTTTTTTGTGTGCAAATGTACGAGTACGTGCTCGTGCAAATTGCTTCCACCATGATTGTTCTAACATCATATTATTACAGTGTCTAATTACTACCCAAATATAAAAGAAGCTAAATAAATATGTAATCCTCAGGATTTGTTTGTATCGAAATAAATAAACATTTATTTCCTTTTTTTTTATCTTTACTAAAATTTCTACTGTAAGGCTGTACTTTTTAGGACCAAAGAAGGATTCTGAGAAATTTTATTACAGTACTAACTGGGTGCCCGGCGTTGTCCATAACACCCGATTTGACTTAAATGTCGTTTGTTTTTATGTGACGCTCCTGCACCCCACCACAAAATTTGCTCCCACCCCAAGCCGAAAGTGGATGAAATTATACACAAGAATATTCTGGAGGAAATCTGTCTATCTCATTGACCCCGAAAAATATTTATGCGACGCAAATATCAGCTGAAATTTCCACCCCGCATCTGGGGGTGGTACATGTGTCTCACCCCCACAGTGTTTGTTTCCTGGTCGCAAGGAAAACGTGTATGCGAAACATCCATTCAGGCAATTTTATTTATTAGACTAGCTGGGTGCCCGGGTATCTATTTATGTAAGCTAGAAGAGGTATTTATTTCCATATTAATCTATTAGACATCAATTTAATTATCGTAAGCAAAGCAGATGGAATACTAATTTCATCAGTGTCTTTAGAGAAGTATAAATTCTCCCAATACCAAATATTATCAAAAATACTCTTCAAGAAAAATACTCGGAAGCCTAAAGGCACACTCTACCTTCAGAGAGTTAATTATATCCTCGCAACGAGTTAAATTTTCTTCATATAACTCATGAATGAAAGAAATACTCCCGGTATCATCGAGAGTAAAAAAAAACCGGTACTTTAAAAGAAGCAAAATTACTTGCCATATTTTAAGAGAGTAAAATATGAGTCAACATTACTTTGGGTTTCTTAACACAGTTACAAATACTTCCTGTATGCCAAAAGATTAAAAAAAATACTCATTTAAGAAAGACAGAAATAGTTTCTTTACGTTAAGACAGTCAAAAAGAGTCTCCGTACAGTAATAGAGTTAAAATTTCTCCCGGTACCTTAAGAGAGTCGGAGATACTCCCAGTATCTTAACATAGTGAAAATAGTCCCGATACCTTATGATACAACAAACTACTCACGCTACTCTAAATTTATGAAAAATACTCCCTGTGATATAGAATGTATTTCAAATGTCACCCCTTCTAACCACACCTCTATATGTGTGTTTTACCGATAATGTGTTTGTTTCGTAAAGTAAGTATTATCTGTATTATATACGTTTTTAAAATTGTACGCAGAACATTATTTTCCCACTCCTAGGGCCATAACTACAACTTCACCGGCATTTAGAATATCAGGATTAAACTCAGCGACATTAATAATCCCGGATTCGACTATAATCTCTCTATTATTTTTAAGTAACACCCATCCACCACCATCCCTAAATCTGCCAACCTTCCATGCGGAAAGGGGTTGAAATTATACTGAAAGAACATTGGTAGAAATACTATCAATCGCATTGACCCCAAAAAATATTTACGAAAATATCAGCCGTTTTAGCATGTGATAAGAAAAACTTCGTTGTGTTCTGAGTGGCGACGCGAATCTTCAATTTCTGGTAAGCAATAACATTCCTGTCTTTCCTTTTGATACAAATCCTTTTAATTACATATATATAATCTTTCTTATCAGGGAGCAGCATCCCTTAATTTGGATATAAAGATTCGTATTTCTGCAGTCTCATCACTTTCATCAAGTTATTTCCTGTCGTCTTCTTCATATCTGCAAAATATAGTGAATTCAGGTATCCATGTTATGAACACAAACCTGTGAATTCCTTCGCCACTTTCGACGCGGTAATTGTAAGCAATTGAATAGCGTAATAGCCCTACTGTGCTACATAAAGTGTTAACGAAGGGCACGAAATTGCTGAGCAGAGTTTGTTCCACATTACTTCTTTACGCAATGGCAAACATGTGACATCACTGCAAGGTTTGCACATTGCGTGGATCAACTGACTTATTACGTTCAGAATATACAATCCTCATGCTCCTTATTTGCTCTTCTTTAAAACAATTTTTTTCATTCACGTTATTAACAGTCCAGCGGTAATACGTGCACGAAATGCATTTTAAAAATCATTATAATTGGCCATACATAATCAGCCTTAATTTAAAACCGTAAACACTTCACTTAAATATAAACAATCACTTGTATAAATAAAATTATTATTATTTGAATGAAATATAGAAAGGGAAGAACGTGACATGAACCATTTTGGTTCAGAAATCTATTGAACCTTATTTCCGGTGAAAGTTTTATTTGGAACAGGTTCCGTTTGTGATAAACACTTCCTACTAGTCACCGACTCTCTTTTGTCTATCAAGCGGATCACTAACTTTATACAGGCTTCGGAACTAATTACATGGATCACTGCAAAATCCCATAAACTAAAATTGGCAGGGACAACTATAATATTTGTTTGGACAACCAGCCCATCAAAATATTGCAAGGGAATGAAGCAGCTGATGCTCTGGCAAAAGCTGCAGTTGCACCACTTACACGTCCCCTTAGCATGAAGAACATCCGAGAAGACACATGGATATTATTACGGAAGAAAATCAACCAACTGTGGGAAATTACAAGGAAGACTCAAAACCAGCCAACTGCACAGTCTACTCAACAACGAGGGTCGTGTGTGTTGCACTCACGAAAGATACATTCCAGTTCCGTATTCCTGAATCTGTACAGAATTTGAGATCAAAAAATAATTGTAGACCGCAAGCTCCATTTAGATTACAGTCGAAACGTATAATTTTACATTAATCAGAATTGAAAATATGCCTGTTGGAATAGAGGGTATTTTATCTGTTTAGAGAGATTGATTAGAGTCTGCACTGAACGTTGAAATCAGTAAAGGCCTGACACTGTAGGTATTCTATGTAAATATTGCGAACTCTCGTTACTCAGCAGTCTCTGCTATTCGTGGGACAATTGTCACCCGCTTTAACCTTTCTGAACATCAGGAATACTATTGTCATTAGACCGGAAACTTGCTTTCATTAATACTCATCGTTAATATTTGGTCAAGGTGAAATTAATAAATTAGCTGTTTAGTGGCAAGTAAGAGATTTTTCAGTCCTTACAAGAACGTGTTCATATCAACTCATATAAATGCTTCTATGAGTGGCATTTCTTGCTTTCTTCACCCATAAATTCTTCCACTACCAAATATTATCTCAATAACTTTTAAAAACTATACTCGGTACCCTAATACAGTTAATTATGTCCCTGGTGCTCTAAGCGTGTTAAATTTTCTTCATGCAACTCAAGAATGTAAACAATACATTTGGTACCATTGAGAGTAAAATACACTCCCAGTACCTTAAAAGAATCAAAAATAATTCCCATACTTTAATGAGTCAAAAGCACATTCGGTTCATAAAAGAGTTAAAAACATTCCCAGAATGTTAAAAGCTTCAAATATACTCATTTAAGAAAAACAAAAATAGTTAATTTATGTAGCCTGATAGAGTTAAAAATGCTCCCGGTACCTTAATGAAGTCAGAGATACTCCAAGTACCTTAAGAGTCCCTATACGTAAAGAAAAAAAAATACTGACGCTACTCTAAAAGTGTCAAAAATACTCCCTGTACATTAGAATGTCTTTAAAATGCAATCCCTTCCACCCTCACGTCTATAGATGATAGGGGTGTTTCACCGATATAGTCTTTGTTTCAAAAAGTGAGTATTTATATAAAATATGACAGAATTTGTTATAAGTTTTTAAGATTTACGCGGAACATTGTCCATTCCCCAATCCTACGGGTATAACTACAACAACCGGAATTTGGAATATAACTATTAAACTCGCCGACTTCTGTAACCCCGGATTCGACAAAAATGTTGGTTGTATCACGTTATTTTTATATAATAACCCTTCACCCCATCCAAAGAGGTGCTCATGTCCCATCCCAAAAGGAGTTGAAATTATACACAAACGACATCTGGAAAGACATGAATCAATCTCATTGGCCCCGAAAAATATTTATTTGATGAAAATATCGGCCGTTTAACATGTTTAAATTTCCAACCCCGCTACTGGGAGATAAATGGATAGTTGTATGTCATAATTATTTCAGGGACATACATAAACCCGGATTTGACTCCAATGTCGGTTGTTTTCGCCTTATTTCCTTGGTAACATGTTTTAAAAATAGCACCTCTGTTAGATCCCGCCCCTGGTTTCTTTCGAAACTTTTGATTGCTTCATGTTAGCGAGTGTTCTGTCTTTGGTTTTATATATTTAAACAATTTTTGAGAAATCGAAGCCCACGGTGTGGTGACAATTAATGGGGGAAAAATTATTTAATATTGAAATTTGTTTAAAACAATTTGTTAAAAGGGAAATTATGATGTACAGACGGATTTAATAAATGAAAAGATTACTCACAAATTCAGTTTTAAATACAGAAAATTTATTTCCTCTGAATCCATTCAATTATTAGATTTATTACCTTTATTTATACTATACTTACTACTATTTAATTCTATCTCTATTTTATTCCACAACTGCTTTTTATTTCTCAACAACATGAAGTATCAGTAAAATATTTATCCCTAAAAAAATTCCCTAAATTGGAAACCAAATATATTTCATTAATAAACCAATAGTTATCGTGACATGTGGCAAAATATTGTATGCACAAATTTTATAACTTTTTTCTTCAATATTGCTGTCAGATTTCATGTGAATTATACTACACCTATTAAGAGTAACGTAGCCTCATGGACGCCAATTAATGTGGTAAACGAATTAATGAATTGTTTAAATAAATTAAACAAATTCTTAATTCGTTTACCGCAATATTAATGCATCATAAGGTAAAGCAGAAAATAATAACATAGTAAATTAATCAAAATATTATCTCACAAATGAGGAATACATTGTTCCTTAAAAAGTTCCGAAATACGTAAGATAAGCAAGTGTCGTGAGTACGATTTTATGTATTATATAGATATATATATATATATACACACACACACACACACATATATATATATATCTGTGTGTGTACACAGATGGAAGTTTACACTATCAGCAATAATACATAAAATCGTACTCACGAAAATTGCTTAAACTTACGTATTTCGGAACTTTTTAAGGAACAATATATTCCTCATTTGTGAGATAATTTTTTGATTAATTGACTAAGTTATTTTTTCTGCTTTACCTTATGATGCATTAATAAAATTTAACTACCTATGTAGAAATTGTTAGATGTCATTAGAAACACGTGTTGTACCATTGCGCCACTTAGTTTTACTTGTCCTTCAATACTTATTGTATTACTGAAGACAGAAACATGCTGATGTTTCCGCATACTAATAGTACTGTTCTTCAAGAATAAAATAATCTCCACTTTGTAACGAAGGAAGTATCCCAATTACATTCTTGATTTTGTTTGGAAAATAAGCTGGTGGCGAGTTTCCCAAAAGCATTTTTTTATATATAAAATCGAGCGTGTTTCTATTAGAACGTTCGACCAATTTTCATAGATATTGTTACTAGGATTGACACTGGAAACCTGTCTTTTAATAATTTAACGTTAACTTGTGATTTTTAATAAATCGTTAAAGACAAAATTAACAATAAAAATTTATAATATTTACAAAATTCAATCGTGATTTTTAATTTACAGCTTCAGATTGAAGGACCTCCGATGGCGTGTTTCGAAACCCAATTACACCAATTACGAGTCACGTAATTTATCGCTTCTAAAACTGCTTGGTATGGGTGTGTAAGATCGATCTAACTATGAAATTGATTAGACGCCAGTAATATTGCACACATTGTATAAGAAGCATTTATTGTTGAGCAATATGTGTAATTTGCAGGTGCCTTGCCCTGAGGAACCTGACAGGAATGTAGGGGGCCGCCAGCATGGAAACTACCATAGTCCTTGGAGTGAAACTATACGCGCTTGCTTGCCTTGGTATCGAAAGAACGAATAGCGTGCTTTGAGTGTCAAAGATCGCGTCATCTTTACGTGATGAAATGTCAAGTCACAACTGGTATGTTGTACCAAGATATGATTTGGTTTTAGGCAGCCGCGTGACTTAAATGTGACAATAATGATAATTTCCGAGACATTCGATATATGTTTTTAACTTATATTTATTATTTAGCTAAAGAAAATCCATTAGTCCTTTCTGTTTCACGGACTCAAAAGAATTTAGCTTTCGATTGCATTAAATTCAATTATTTATATAACTTATGCGAATATATATTCATCGCCCTGGATTTATAGCTTGGTAAAAAGACTGCTGTTAAACGAATTCATTTACGGTTAGAAAAGGAAAATTTGAATATTTATACTCAATAATTCCATAAATTGACGCATTGGTGCGAAAATGGCTAACAGAACATAACAGAGCAGTAAAAGAATATGGAAACAAGCAATTCAAAACTAAGTTTATTTGTGATGATGGGCAAACAGGCGAGAAGTTTAAAACCAATTCCTTCTCTAAAAATTAATTTAGTACACCAATATTTAGGAACATATAAAATAACATGGAAGGGAATTTGAAAAACATGAGGCATAATATTTATTTAACACTAAATTCGCGAAGATGAAGAAATATTGGTGAGAGTAACAATTTTACTTATCTAACTACAGAATTTTGCTTCAATGTCTCTGAGGTCATTCGTTGCAGCCATTGTAAATCACGCGAACAACGTTCTCAAGAGGTTTACTAGTCATTGTTCTTTTTATTACCGGATTGTTAACATTGAACCAAGGCTGTAACAAACGACCGGAACGAGATCAAACACCTGGAAACATTACCGAACCAATCTACAGATTCAATGAACAAATCATTCACTACCCTATAATCACACGATGCCATTTAACTAAAATGATATACACGAAAACAAAATTCTGAAATGTAAGCCTGACTCGACGTTTCGTTGAGATGAAACACTTGAATGAAAGCAGCGTCAGTGGAAAGATTGACAGAAGTGAACGTTCCAATACCTTAGTCGAACTGTTCGGAGAAGAATATTTACCTTCATCCGTGCGTTACCCTCTTTATTTTAATTCAGAAATCCAGTTATTAATATACATTTTTATATTATTAAAGTTACTAAACAAACAGCCTAAACAGTCATAAAATTCAAATCAATAGCGAATAAAGTTTGTAAAATGTCGATTCTCTTTCTACTTGTAGACTTGTATGTAGACTTAGGATGACTCTGCATGTAAGACGAGGGCAATAAGGAGCAGCCTTTTTTCGGATGTCGTTTGCCTTGTCGCGAATTTGGGAGAAGGACAACGCACTGGAACCTGAAGGACGCAGATGATTTTTCATTTGTTTGAATTACGCAATTTTGCATTCACGGTGTCTTGGTGCCGAACTCTTTCTACTGATTCCAGCATAATTTCTTTCTTCGTAATTTGTGTTGGTGTTATTTTGTGGAATACAAAACAGAATGCGGCTGTGGAGATTTATAGATTTGTGATTGAAGATCGTGAACTATGGAAATGAGGCCGTTATAACTATCTTATTACATACATTTGAGATCTCGCAATCTTGGTCGAGCCCAATAAGACCAAATTAGATACTTCAGAACTATTTAAGGGACCTACGAAACATATAAAAATAACTTTAGATATCTGAGTTTTTTTAAAATATAATATTTTACAAGTTAACTCGAGAGTAAAATACATTATTGTAATATTGACCAGAATCTAAGAACGTTTTGTTAAATGAAGCCAGGTTTATATATTTTAATCTTCACATCCAAGTTTATTTCTTATTAATCAAAAAACGATCTAATTTCAGTGTGGGATGCTAAATCAAATTACCCAGATTTGAAAATGTCACTTTATAATTATTTTTATGAAATAATAAAATTAATTATTTAAATCCTAAAACCAATTACCAATTAACGTTAATTTATTGAGAATGGAAAATGTTTTATTCAGTTTCAATAATACTTTAATTTCCTGTGTTTAATAATACTATAACGCTATCAGTTGAATTAAGCAAACACTAATGCTTTATACAATACTATTGATTGCTTGATTTCATGGCATGTCGAAATGAGCACAAGCACTGTGGCAACACTGCGAAAATAATAACTACAGTTCTGTGTATAAACTACGTAGTTCCTGCTAAAATGAATTTTAATTGTTTTAATCGTAATCTTAATTTTTGTACCATTGCTTTGATGTGTTAGTTTCGTGTCTAATACTAGGCTCAGGTATTTGACTTCTGTTGACTGCGGTATGTTTTCGTCATATAGTTTAATGGCGTTTCTTATGCATGTAAATTATATTAATATAGACTTTTCTCCACCTTTCGCAGCAGTCCTCAACCAGCAGTCTCACGACATGGCCCTTTAATTAATACTGCCACGTCATCTGCGAATTGCGCCATCTTTATGTCAGTTGTCACCAGGAAGTCAGACTAGTATATTAAATATAAGTATGGTCCTATGGTGATTCCCTGTGGGACACCGGAGTGATGAATGTGCAATTTTCACATTTAACTGTAAATGTCCTTTTATCTAAATAATATTTTGAATTATGTGTCCGGAAGATGGTCCTTTATTTTGGCTTGCAGGTCTTCATGCAAGACACGGTCAAATGTTTGATATGTGTCTAGGAATAGATCTAAGTCTGTGTCCAGGAGTTCGCTCAGTACCCTGTATTGTTGCGATCACGACTGTTCTTTAAGAAAATCATATTTTGTGTCCGGAATAGTAGATCGAGATGTGCTCGAAGGTGAGGCAAAACTGTATAGTAAATTTTTACAAATAAAGTTGGTTGAGAATGATTCCAACAATTTATAGAACGTAGACATATATCTGTTTATTTTACACAGTAATCCAGGATGCATACATTATCGAATGCCTGTCTTACGTCTAAGAATATTGCTCGACAATATATTTTTATTTTCGAAGGCTCTATTAATGTAGTTTGCTACTCTGTGGAACTGCTGATAATGTGGAATCCAGTCGTTAGTTGTGAAGTCGGAATCAGTTCTTATAAACAATAATTTTTCCCTAAGTTTTCAGAGCGATGAGAGCTGACTAATGGTTTGGTTGGAAGTAACATTCTTAAGACATTTTCCAGGTTTGTTAACTAAGTATTAACCACTATGTGACAAAAATAATAAAGGGTCAGTTACTTGAGTACAGACATAATATTGAGACGGATTACGCTGTTACAAAAGTGGGAATGTCGTGGAAGTGATGTATGAACGTGATGGGGATGGAGTAGCCTCACGGACTTGGACCTACTCGGTCTGGTGTAACGTAGCCGCAAAGAGATGTCTATCTCGGCTTTGTTATGACTGTCTTGGGAAAGTAACAGCAGGTAGCACAAGGCGTCGAGGTACGTACAGGTAATATCAATAAATTTGATACCATGCTGATAGTGATGTGAAAAACCTCACGGAAAAGAAATAATGATTCTTCCAGGTTGATGAATTCCAAACATCAAGTAAACTCGAGTCCTTATAGATGCAATCGACGTTGATGATTCACTGTTAAATAATGTCGTCATGTCTGTTTTGCCACGTTCTTAGCTTATTTATCGCGGTGTTGTTTATTAGTTGCTTGAAGGTGTCGCGGTCACTCTAACGCAAAGGCGACGAGGTAAGCTTCAGCTTGCCTCTACAATGGGAACCACGCGGTAAATATCGCTCAATATCAAAAAGAAAAAGTCATATTATACATGGAATTATCACCCACGGATACATTAAGAGACTTTTGCAATTTTAAGTAACTCGAAGTTATTAATTAGTAATTTCCTTGGTTAAGATGTTGCTTTTTTAGTGTTTAATATTCCCATAATTCACGGACACGTGCACCGCATATGAACTCATCACACCGTAGTCGGAAACGTGTCGGAACCAACAGTAGAATCAACTAATAAATTACAGTGTATTTTTTACCTACCTGGAATATAATTTCCGTTTTATTATACTTTTATATTGTGCTTAATAATCTTCTAACAGTGTTAACTTACATGGAGAGTATAGAACTGAACGGAAACTCATGCCGAGCAAGCAGTTAGGCAATTACCACCTCTTCGTAAATTACTCAACAAGGAAAGAGCATTATTAGTGGAGCAAATAAAACCTAAGTATGTCGAATAAGTGTGAATGGAATCGCGTCCACTAATATTTGCTCACTAGTGATTAGAAGAAATGTAAATATAATTAATATAATAGTTGGAACCCGTTAAAATTATAGTTATCTGACTCCCCTTAAAAATACATTAATAAATATATAAATACAAAGAAATAAATTACAAAGGTTTTATATTTTTAAAAAAGAGTAGTGGATGTAGAAATTAAATACAGGGTACTAGAATATTCCTTATTTAAATCTGATCTACTCAGTCCCTTCTACAAAAGTATGTAAAAGAAGTTTATATATGTATATAAATTTACACTACATTATTTGGAATTTTTTTAATAATTTACGATTTTGGGTTCCAGATCATTTATACTTTCGATAATATTATCAGATTATATTAGTTTTTTCTTAAGCTATTATTTTTCGTTGTTTATTTTACAATTGTTTAACTGTGGAATTATTAATTTAGACAATTTATGAGCACATATTCAATGTGGTCTTTAAAATTAATTTGTTTCCTCTAAACTATTTGTTAACATTTCACCATATGGACCTCATTAACAAGTGACAAAATATATTTAAATGTAATCGTGTTCTCTTCTCATTATTGACACAAGCATAACGTATTAGTTTTGTTCACAAATTCAAGTTTATTTATTCTAATATCTGTTTGGGACATTTCCATATTTGTTGCGTTCTGTACCTCTTGATTAGTTTTTACCGCCTTCATATGCACTTCCATTATTTATCTGCTTCAAATTTTGTGATCGATTATTAACAGACTTTCTCACTTTTTTCACTTTGACTTTCTTGCAATGGCAATTCCAATCATCGGAAGTGCTATTAATTGCGCACTTAAACTATCCTCATTAAGTAATCGAAATTATTATAGTAGAAAATAGTTTGCGGTCCACGAACGGATGGCGCTAGTCGCAGTCGTGAACACAAAGAATCAACAGCACCATCTATTTTTCAAAATTTTTGTAAGTTGATGTTTTTATTTTATTTAGGTTGTAATTTTTATCTTGCATATCTTTATTAAATACAATCACATGTACTTAAAAAAATGAGTTTCGATTTATATTTCTCAACTGAGTTAATTGAAAATTCTATAGAATTTTGTTTTCATATATTTATTTACAATCTCAGAGCTCATTTCTTATAGTAATGTATTTTATTTGTAATTGTTTATTAAATATACGCAATAAGTGTATAATTTATTTATTCAAAAATTATTAGGCCAAATTAGTTGTAAAATTAATATAAGTAATGTTACCGTGACTGTTGTGGTATTAATAATACTTTACACTCATTGAGCCTTTCTGATGCGATCCGTGAAAGACTCTGTTTTTCCCACCTTATGTCTTCATTTTGATATATTTAGGTTTTGTAACCAGGATATTTTTCGCTCCTTTTTAGAATCAAGGCATTTTAATGTTGGAATTTTCTTCGAAAAGTTTTTAAAGTTCATTGGTATATTTCGCTTATTTCAAATTCTCACCAAAATTTAATTTATTCATTCTGTTAAATATGTTTGTAATTTATTTTTCTGTGGCTGTACTCTTATCTTCGGTCCCATTGTTTCTTTTGTTCTTAACATTGCTTTTTCATAAAGTCTTATCTTATATTACTGAAGAAAATATTTTCAGGTCATATACTACAAAATTTGTCTGAGGATATTTGAAGATGATGTTATATCTGGTTTTTGTAGCGTTGTCATTACGAGACTTGTTTTCATTTTGCCTGAAGCAAGTTTGCAGACGACATTCCAAGGCTTTGGGAGTCGGAGTTGCATTGCAATATTCCTTCCAGGAAGATGAATTAGTTTTTCCAATGGGTTTAAGGTTTTGTTCTTTTCCTTCGTAACATTGCACGTTGTGTAATACCTTACCCGTTCTTTTAGCCATCTATAAATAGCTGTTTTGTGTGAAATTAATGAAGCAGCTAATCCATTTCAGTTTTAAATGTTGATTCTTTGATGCCGAAATATAAAATTTACTATACCCGTCGAACATATTTTATTCCGAAGAAATTGATATTATTTCAACACAAGGCTGCGTAATTATCATTTTATGTCTGGTATTATTTTACATCTAAGCCTTGGTTACCTATTTGGTTTTCGAGTGTGGTTGCTATATTTATTCACTTCTTCATAATATATTTCGTAAGTAGTTTCCTGGTTGCGTTCGTCAACCTATCATGCCACTACGAAGATCTTCCATTACTGTGCTCCTTTGCCGAAATTAAGCTATTTCCTGTCTAACATACAAGAAGATTTCAGACGAATTTTGTAGTTTTCTGACGACGGTGCATTATTAATTAATAGAAATATATACCTTATTCCAATGTGCATGAAAAAGAATGTATCAGAAGAGGAGAAGACACTCGACTAATATTTATACATTATATATATTTGCAAAATTAAAATCCACAACAAAATGCTAATGCATAACGAAATCTCCACGCAAAAAAAAACAACCACAAACACTAACACTTAATGCATCATATCAAACAAAGAAAGAAATGTATTAAAAAGGAACAGTTTATATATTCCAATGAAATTTGACAATTTTATATATGTGATTAATTGTAGAAGTTCAAATTTGAAAATCTCGTATGCCTGGGAACCTTTTAGCGAGGTAATCGCCTGTAATAAACGAAGAAAGCTTTCTCAACACGAACTAAGAAGATTTAAATCTTAATCGTTATATATATATATATATATATATATATATATATTGTAAGAAACAATTTAATAATATAAAACTCACGTTGGAGTGTCATAATAATTTAATAATTTAATTTAATAATAAATAGTAAATAATTTTTATTAATAAATATATTTATATATATTTATTAATAAATAATAAATGATGCCAAAAACTGTAATGGTAGACTAACAATGCCACCACAATGTGGATATTTAATGGGATTTATAAATAAATTTTAACAAGTCTTAAAGATAAAACATTTAATACAAATTTCTATTTAGCAACTTTTAAATAATTGCCATAGCTTTTAGTGATATTTTTAATTCTTCAGGGCCGCTTATTTGGGCTCTAATAGTTACAGTAATTTGAAATCATCACAAAATCAAATGAAAACAAAAAAAGGTTACAAAAATAAATAAATTTAAAGGAAAATTTTAACATAAAAAATCTAAACAAATCTGAAATCCATAGAAATCTAAAGAAATTTAAAGAAATCTGACGGAACGAAATTTTTATGGAAATTTATTACATAGCTGCTCTCATACCACACTGCTTATACACTTCACTGGTTATTTAAAATACATTTTATTTAACATGCTATGGAATTCACTGTTCACAACCTAAATCAGCACAAAATTTTAGTTTCACTTTGCTAAATTTCCGGCCAACTGACCACCGGACATTCTAGAACTTTTTGTCCTACATGAACCAGCCGACTTTACTTTACTGTCCTGGATATTAATGAAAACTGACTATTGTACTTTACTGTTCTGAATATTAATGCAGCCTCTCCACATTACTCCACATTCACTTAATATCCTAGGCCGAATGCGACCACCTTCCTTACGAAGTCGTCTTGACCACCATCGGCCGGACTCCCAGCTTTCAACGTCAAATATACACAGACAATAATACGTCTCATTCACCACATTCTTACGTCACGCCGACTGTTGTTTACAATACCTGGGACATAAGTATTATGCCGACAATGCAAATATTAAAGACATCATAAAAAATAATGATGGTCTCTACAATATATATATATATATATATATATATATATTCTCCAATTATTTGTCCAAATGGCTACATGGTTATGTTCCTTCTCTGATACTGTATTTCTTCATAGGCAGATCAAATTTGTAGCATTTCTTTACTTGGCTACAAATGACTTTAATATTAAGACGGAGTTCTTGTCTGTGTGCCGACTTTTCGGAAGCACGTAGAGGACACATTTCTTTCGTCGGCAAAAAAAAAGCAGTATCTGTGCGCACTGGCAAATACTCTTGTCTGGTGGTATATTCTTGTACAAAACCACACCAGACCAGGCTTGTCTTCTGCAATATTACTAACGTCCATCGCTGTCTTGTAATGTCTCAAATTTAGTCGGGTTTTATGTTGATGAATAAATTTGCAGCCGTGTTAGTATTATTTATTCTGTATTTGTTTTATTAACTGTGTGTACACAGAGTGAGTTAAATACACACACGCAAGCCATTGTGGAATTAAGTTCTCATTCACGCCTCCCTTAAAAAGAAAATTCCGTAGCTGACAACGTTTCGACTCGACGCGGAATTGCAAATGATTTCAATCAAACGGAATCCGGAAGATTTGCAGCTTTGCTTCCGAAAGTGGGGGCTAATTTGATGGGATGTGCGGCGCGGGGCGTCCTTGGTGTTAGAAAGCAGCGGCAGAGGCGCTGGCGTCGAGGCCGCAGCGGCAGTTACCTCAGACCTGCGGCGGCCGCGGCGCTCACTCAGTCGCGCATCCTCGCGTCTCGCAGCCGGAGTCGTAGGTACGGACAGCGCACAGTTCGCACTCCAGGTACGTACTTGCTGCAGAGCCTGGCCGCACGGTCGGGTCGGGGGTTCCCTGGAAACAAAGCTTTTGGGCCAGGTTCTCTCTCCCTCGCCGAGCTCCGGGCCGGAGAAACTCTACATGTAGATGTTGCCGCCAATTTTTACTTTACTTCTATATCGCGTATTTTATCATTTACTAATCTTTCAAATTTAAGGAAATTCTAAATGTATTGACGTAAAATTTGTTACAAATACATTTTATAATTGCACTGTTTCAAATCGTTTCGTGGCTTGTAAAAACGTCAATTTTAAAACTTGTGCGTCGATAACACCGACTACGAAAGAAAAGGCGGTGACTACGGGTTTAGCGAAAACCTGACACTGTTTGTTTTCTCAGAGGTACGAATTTCGAAGAATATTTTTGGGGGGGTTTCCATTGCCTTGAGGACGGGTAGAACGAGTGTGACTTAGAACGAAGTGATATTTGTGAAGGAGGAAAGGATGACAGTTGACAAGTGAGCGTAAGCGTGACAGTCTGTAGCTCCTCGGTTCAGGCAAACTTCGTCGAAGTTGTGGTCGGCCGCACGATTTATTCAAACATCTCATTGTTTATTTCATAACATTTATACGTGGTTTTGGACATTAAACCGTTTCTATTTTCATAGGTTGAAGCAAATTTGGTCATAAAGTTCATGAGCGGCGATGTTTACAGCGAGTGAAAACAAATCCTGTTTGAATACAGTGGACGATTCCTGCTGAGAAATCAAGTGACAATTAGGCGATTCAGAAAGACGTCACAATAACAACTAAAGCGCGACAAGTGCGAGTGTAGACACGTGTGTGCCTGATCACTCATCAGGAAACCATTTTGTGTGCCATCTTCTGTGGATTGTAGGTGAAGAATCGACTCGGATGGCTCAGTGGTTAGAGCACCCCATTCCATTCCCGGTTCCATCCTCGTCGTTTAATGATTTTCTGTTTATAAGCGTGAAAGGATTTAATTGTCTTTCTAGATCCAAACGAAACTTTCGTTAAATTTCTGTGGACGGCATCCTCTTAGATCTGAGTCACTAACACAGGCGGTGTATAAACAAACCAGACAGGTGAAGTAAACCGAAGGAAACCTATAGTTTCTAAAGCAAACTGGTTCCAAACGACGTCGAGAACTTTTCCTGATTTGACGCGACACGATTACTTGTATGCTCTAAATTATGTCACAAACAGTTTCTGCAGTATTCCATTTTTGAAGTGATGTCGTTAATTACGACGATCCTTCTAGTGTTTCCATATTCGACGAGAACCCGTCATTCCGATATTGGAAGAAATTTCACGTAGAAACAAGTTGTAATGCTCACCACGTGCACGTGCACTCGCTGCTTGTCAAGTGTGGATATTGCTGAAGTTGTTTTACAAAGGGATTAGTTTGGCCGTTCTTCGCGACTACCGAATTCAAACTTCATGCAGAATTACTTATAATACCTTGTAACGTGTTACGTAACGTTTATATTTTAACTATGAGACTTTTGTTCTCGTCGAGATATCGTTACCATTTGCGTCAAGGTCCCGAATGGATGCTTAGAAGATTGGAAGACAAACGAAAAACGTCTAACTACGTCAGACTCCAATTTCTTGTTCTGTGACGTTCTGAAAAAACAATTGCATAGCCTCGATGTTTCGATACTACACAATTTGTGGTCGTGTCAGGCGAAACCTTATTGTTTTTGCTCCTTCGAAAGTTGCGTTAATATAAGAACTTGAGCGGTGTTGTTGTGCGTCAATTGGTCTCGCTGTGGTTGGAATATAATTCCTTAATAAATGTTAGGAAACTTCTTCATACCTGATCTCGAATGAATTCAGCCACAACCTGCGCTTTAAAACATCAGTCGCAGTTCACCGACGCGAAACCGGACAATCTAGATGTGAGGAAGCTAAGCGAAATCAGTGTTCATTACCAAAGCAATCGTGACCTGTCATTTGCGACATGAATCCAGCTTCAGTGTTGAATGTGCGGAAATAAGCTCCAATTGCCGAGGTAAATTTACTTGTAACAACAAATTCAACAGGTTTCATTTATCTGGTGCGTGAAATCAGAGTCCTAGTTTTTCGTCATTAATTTTTATCAGCAAATGTGTATAATCTCGGTGAATTATTACCACTTCAATGAGGAAAATCAGAATGATAATCCTGACACATTTCCGTAACACGAAACACACAATTATTATCGCGGAAGAATGGTCACAAAACTTATTATCAATGTTTTTATAGTCAGTATTTCTTGTGAAAGATATATTTCGTGAATCAGCCCTGTGGAGTTCTAGTAACGTGTGTTTAAATAGGAAATATAGCCGAGTCGCCTTGACGGCTTCTCTGACGGCCTTTGAGTTTACTTTTCAAGGTAATCAAAGACTCGGATTGGCACAAATTGCTATGGGCGACTAGAGGTAAGCAGCTTTCCATAGATTCCTCTCCTCCGCCTCTTATTCCCTATTTAGATTTTCTCTTTGGTTATGTATTGATTTATTTACAGTCGCATCAACAGCTAAGGTTTTTAGCGACTCATTATGGGAACTCAATTTGTCTTGTCGGGGGACTGATTTTTACAAGAATTTCTCTCACACACACAAACATCCGTGCCCTCGCCGGGATTCGAAGCCAGGATCTCTGTGATGCGAGGAAGTCACGCTGACCCTACGTTATGCTTACTTTAAATAGAGGTTACAAAAAAATGACAACTCCTCTCTCATTCCACCAATATATAACTTCAATATTTGCTGACGGTTACATTAAAATCTGTTTGACTGTTGTATTTAGACCTGTATAGTTATGTTAAATCTGTCGCCTATCATCTTTATATGTGTGTGTTGTGGGTGGCTTCTAGCAGACAGCTACTGATGCATCATCAACTTATTTTTATTAAATATGTTCTAATTTAGTATTTGGTGAGCGACGAATCACGCATAGGAACTGCAGTTTCGCAGTTCACCATATATCTATTAAGAGCCAATATATAATGATTATCACAAGAATGAAGCTGAATGAATATAGGATTGATAGTTCGAACGACAATTACAACGACGGAACATATGCTTAAATTAAATAAAGAATGAAGGTGAACGTGGATTGTCTTCACGTGATATAAACAAACTGCTCAGTAAAATCGTCGCGAATTATGATTATGGCACATCAGAGGAATTTTCTGCAGAGAATGGGAATATGTACCCAGGTTCCGACTTCCACACAAAGTTTTTAAAAGTAATTTTTCTGTAATTTGTTACAATTTTCATTATCATTGGAATTTTAAACGGTTTATATCCCGTTTTACTTTGATTTTAACGAGCGATTCTTTGTCAGTTCACTAAAAATGTTGTAAAAGGTGTTCTACTAAAACTTTGGAAACTCCATCAGCCATATACAGCCGCCGGAGAAGATAACTAAGCGCACTGCAAAGTTGTTCCTGCGTTGATGGAAGAACTTGAGAGGAGACATGCGACCGATTCTTCGAAACGCCAGTTTCAAGGATGGACTCTTGCTCAATTGCATCACATTTTCTTATAAACTGTCAGTTGTCCAAGCAGTATGAAGAAATAAAGCAAACACTCGTACATCTTGCTGGGATCGATTAATTGGACAATTAGTGTCTGTGTATATTGTCACTTTTGCAGCTTGACTATTTTGCCGCATTCTGCGTGAATCGGACTAGAGAAATTGTTATAACATAAGAGAACTGCCAAGGACAACTGTTGCTTTCCCTGCACACGTTATCTATGACCGGATGGAAATGGTGCAAATCACTGAAGAGGGTTGTTCCAAAAGACCAACTAAATATTAAAACTACGAGCACCACATTTTCGACAAGTTAAAGTAATGTTCTGCATGAACGTTAATTTACTAAGAGTAATGACAGTTATCTACTTGCCGTGTAACATTCGTGGGTGATCCATATAAACTGTTTAAATATTTGAGATCACTGTGAAAGTTCCGTTAGGATCATTCAGTGTCTCGCTTGTGATACAACGTTTCATTTGCTGGTCGGTGTAACTTGTGGAGGCTGTGTGAGTTGTGAGCTATTTATACATATTTGCGGAGGTAGAACGAGTAGTTTTTTGTACAGAGTGAAACGAGACGTTTCGTAAAACCGTGAGACCTGTTGGCCGCCAAAGCAAAGGGCGAGTTCTATTGGCCATGGTCATGGAACGTGTTTCCGAAAATTACCTGTATGCTATTACATCGAATTTCTGAACAGACCTCGACCCACTGTTTGTGCCAAATTAAATATTACGTACCAGACACCTAAACGACGATTTGCTCAGTTCTATTTCGCGAAAATAACTATGTTAGGATATGCGTGAAAGGCATTACACTTGAATTGATTTATTACCACATGAAATGTGATTTGCCCATATGCGTTAACAAAGATTACTTCATCGACCGGGTTTTATCTATAAATTATTTGAGTTTTAGAATGAGATTAATTTTTTAGGTGTGATACTGGAGGAGCAAACAACATAAGTATTTTAGAAAAAAAATGAGCATATCAGCAACCCAATCAAAGCAATTGGCTGAAAACGGCACCATTACTATAAATGTGAAGCTGATAATACAACCAATAAACACAGGAAAAACATGGTACAGTCTAGGAAATACAGAACGAAAGTAACCGAACCAGGCCCAGTAGACAAGTGTTAAGCAGGAAATCACACCCTCAATTCCCACCACAACGTAGTAACGATCAAACGCAGAAAGAAACTTAAAATAAGAAATAGAAGAGGAGTACTGTAAGAGACTTGGCGATGGGTGCAATAAACATATATTTCGAAGAACAGAAACAAAACAGTTGGTGCAGCAGAATGTGTGGAATCAGCCAAACAGGAGCTGCTGATAATAAACTGTGAAGAAGGCAATAAATAGCCTGTATTAGGCAAACGTAATATAAAGATGAAACACAAATTTGCTGAATAAATATGAAAGATAGGGGAAAATCCTACTGAGACCAAAAGAAAGAGATAGTCCCTGCACCAATGACACAATACTGGAGTCGAGTCAAATTTCTGTAACATATTCATTACATATTAAGCTAACAAAATATAAAGTAATTATTTTTTCTTAATAAGTTCGGGATAAAAATAATAATCTTTAACATTATGTACTAATATCCCTGGAAACTTGAAGAAATGTAATGGAAATACATATTAATGAGAACACTTGTTAGTATTATAATAGAAAATCATGTAAGGTCATATTAATGAAAACTAGTTTCAATCGTACGCTCCCAATTTGATGAAACAAAGCAGAATATAAATATATAGTAACGAAATTACTGAAATCCACGGAAGGTGTATGTACGCTACGATTCAGTAATACCAGCATTATTTTCACATTCCCGCAGATGACAACAAGCTTCTAAAATATCAAATAAGATAATTGAACACGAATAGAGAGCGAGGTGGAAAATACCTGAGCTATTTGCAACCCGAAGTATACATAAAAAGCAGAAAAAATCAAATTGAGCGACCTTAAGTTTGAATATAGAATTAGGACAGAACTGAAATAGAGACGCCTGCAGAGATTGAAAACAGAAGACAGGAAGCATTTGAAACATGCGCCACAGAAGAATTTTAAAGATTAAATGAAAAAGAGGAAGTTTCAGAGCATATCTGCGAGGAAAGGAGCCGAGCCGAGGGAAGTTATGAGACATCCACAACTGGTGAACGCGTCTGAAAACGTCATTTACAGTACATAAATATATTTAATAATGTATTATGAAGTAAGCATAGGAGGAAACAAGAAGGAAAACATTTGATCCAATCATGTGCACAATGACTAAAAACTTGTTTCATTACGCTTTAATACACACGTATCTGAAAGGTGATCGAATATGTTTCCAACCATCGGGGAAAAAACTGCGCCAATAGTGACAATTTACGTCAGAGATTCTATTTTATAACTGAATCGTAAATTCTTGGGCTTTTATAATTTCCTGTAAATTGTGGAACATCAAAATAAATTCTGGAATGAATTAAAGTGATGTTGATAATAGTGCTTTCTTTAAATAATAAAGAGTTCCATGAATGGATGTAAAAGCCATCATAGACATTTTGGGGTCTATTTTAATTTCTTTTCGCCTTAATAATCAGTTGTTAGAAAATTGAACTAGAGTATTTTAACTCCCCTCAAATAACGCTTCGAATAATTACGATACTTTTGTGTAGTTTTCATTCCATGTATTATATACAATTATTAATTTTTTATATTGCGTTTCATCTCGTCCTTTATCGACTGTATCAGAAAATGAATCTTCATCAATGTAGAAATTTTGGAGAAAACATGATCTTTTTGTTGGAAAGCTCTCAAATTTTCAGTTTACGAAACGTCCAACACGGGTCAACATACTAGAGCATCGTGTGTGTTCCTTCAGCGTTGGTACTAACCGAAACGATCTTCGATAATAATCAGTTTTGTCACATTGCGACACGATCTTGGTATTTTGAAATCACTTTCATACCAGTACACCAAAAATACGTTCCATCTATTTCACTAATCAGGTAACTGCAGTACGGGACACTTGTAGTTGCCTTCTTACAAAAGAACTACCTAAAGATTAATTAAAGAGTTTCTGAAAAGGAAAAATGTCTTCCAAAGGCGTGCATCCGGTCGGGTTGACTCCCTCGTGACGGCTCAGCGCTGACGCCCCCTTAAACGCAAAAACGAACCAATGAAGCCGAAAACAGTGTAATGGCTGATAGCGTACTGTAAAGACTCGCTGGAAAGCGAGCTTTCTCTTTCACCCAGAGCTGAGCAAGAAGCTCGGGTTCGCTCACTTTCACGCTAGACCAAGCTGCCGCGACTGAGCCCACCCGCCAATACTACTCGCTCGTACGGCAAACAACTTTCACGATAGTCGCAAATTATTTGGGAAATGTCGCCCCCATCTTAAAACCTTGAGAGGACTACATATACTTTAATGTCTGCTGAAATGAGCCCATATATCTCTTTTCATGATTCTAATATGCTTGTCAACAAATCTGCTGGAAAGATCCCAGCCAAGAGAACGTGCAGGATTCCTAAACGGAAACAGTATAAACCGTGCCGATTGCCTCTAGCATTGCATTCGTATGTTAGTAATAGGTTTGAAGAGACTGGTCATCCAACAATTGCACGTAGAAATGCAGCAGTTGACTCGTTACACAAATGGAACGATCACACTAAAAATGTTGTTTGGGAAACAACGTAAGTTGCTTTGCGGATGGCTTTCAATATTATTTGGAAGACAGGTAATAGAAATACTAGTAGTGGAACTGAATTTTAGGAAGAAGGGTCTATAGAGAACTTCGAGAAAATGAAGATGATACTCAAATTGTACGAATAGCAAAAATGAATATAATACGAGACATAATACTAAAACTTAGGGACAGAGTTCGTTTAATATCAAAAATAAATATGCCATTGAAAGTTAAGAAACAAGTATTTGGCGAATGCCAATCCCGTTCGGACAGAAATAAAATTTCATGTAGCACAAATAAGATTTATCGAGAAATATAGAAGAATAGACCGCAAGAATTAGGACGTGAGAAGAATAAACCACAAGAATTAGGACGTGAGCTACGAACACACTGGTAAGAATAAAAAGTTTAAAATGGAAACTAATAGGACATGAAAGAATAAAATGGCAGGTTGGACAAAGACAGGTCTGTATTGGAATACAGGAGATCGGCCATCAACATTAGCAATAAGGAGCGTAGAGAAGATTGGTGTCTGCTGAATATTCAAATTAGCCGACCTCCACTGGTCAGCGTCACTGCATTGCATCACAGTTGTCTCGGGTTCGGATCCCGTGAGAGGAAAGAGTTTATATAGTTTTAAATAAAAAATATCATTAACAGTAATTCCGCACGCCAAAGAAAATGTAATGTTAAAAAATAGACGTGCACTTTGAGTTACAACACTATGTCACCACGTTTTAACACTCTTCTAATTAGATATTCAGCTCATACACAGTAACGCATAGAAATCTAAATTTCATAAATATTAAATTTTAATGTTTAATAAATTATGAAATAAGAAAATATCAATACCTTATACGTTAAAAGTGCTCGAATACCGAATACGCTTGTTTTTAGATCTCTTTAAATATCGGTTTTCAATATTAGAAATTTATGCGAAACGAGTTTTCAGTTGATTAAAATAGAGAACACGTTTCCTTTGTTGAAAAATACCTGCCCTATTGCCGCATTGACCAGCACAAAATATTCCCATTACAACAAAAATTCCAAGTCTGTTCAGACACTATCTGATTCGAACTCTGTTCATGTAAATCAATACAATGTCCCGCGTGATCTTATTATACTATTATTTGCCTTACTTTTTTTTGGCAATTCACTTAAAACTTTAATATGTCGTGAACGGAAACATCATTAACTGATATCATCGTCATTGAATTCCCTGAGAAGGATACAAGTATTACTTGGTCCAGATCTGGCCGTTGTTGTTGCAGTGTTGATTGTCAAGCGAAGACAAGAGATGTCGCACAGTTTAAACTGTTTTCTGTCCTCGTGTCGTTGTTTATTGAAGCTGTCGCAACAGATTTGTATCGGGTCATTAGTATAATGAAGACGAGCTCATAGCCCCCGGAAGCTCGCATGGATAACGAAAAGATTCAGAGTGGAAAACTCTTTATGGGCAATTATGAAAGAAAAACAACTACATTTAGTATTTGCAGCTGAATATTCACTAAAGTAATCTATTCAGTCTGTTGAATATTTACTGGCGTTATTCTATTGACCAATGATGGAAATTAACCAAGTCCTTTCGCAAGATTATTTTAAATAGTGCAAGAGATTTCAAAATTGTTCTATGCTTTAAAGGTATTTAATTATTAGAATCAATGAGATGTTAAAATCATTTACACCGTATTAGTATTTAGCGTTTATAATTTTTATCCCGTAACTTTATTTTATAAAATGAACAATTTTCCTACAGGTACGTTCACACATGGAGGCATTTCTGTTTAAATAGTGTTGAACGTTTTAATTCCTAACATGACTAATTAAGGATTAATATATACCAAGTAAGTTTTTCCAGCTTAAATATATTTTAAATACTAAATAATTTTGATTTTAAATCTAAAACATAATTATTTTTTTCATCAACAGTTATTTTCAGTTCCTTAAGTATCATATTTATTTATTTTAACTTAACGGTCTTTATGTCCAGTTAAAAATTTTCAGAAAATAATCATATATACCGAGCGCTTATATATAATACAATTTTTAAAATAATGACAATAATTATTCATAAATATAAATATTTGTATATGAAAATTTCATTAATTGAAAATAATTCAAGTTATACAAATTTATATCATATTCGTTAATAATTTTACAAATTCTGGTTAACGGATTAATCTGTGTATAATTAGATTTATAATATTCTATGAAAAACATTTTTTTCTGTTTTCAATATATATCAGGAACTTTAAAATTTAAAGATTTTAAAATTTCAATCATATTATTACTTATATTAAAAATAAATTTAAAATCAGATGCCATTCTAGAAGACTTAAGTGTATGGATTTTTAGAATAGAAGATATATGTTCATAATTATGATGTAAATAAGGATCTTCCAGTTTTAACTTAAAAGATATTCTGAAAAATTTATGTTCTGCAATTTCCATTTTATAAATATTCACTTGAGTATATGGAGACCACATTCTGCTACAGTGCATCAATATAGGTTTAATTAAAGGTAAATATAGAATTCTAAAAGTACCAATAGAATTAAAATATTTACATGTTCTTTTAATAAAGCCCAATAGTTGATTAGATCTATTAATACAAGTATCTATATGTATATTGAAAATCGTTCGTATGATCATCTCATATAATTATTTTATTACAAAACCTCAATAACCTGAATCATAGATTCGTAGAGCTAATTTGTGGTCTGTACCGAACTTTAAGCATCCTATGTTTATTTTATTCAAGGGTATGACAGTAAATAACCTTGATTCAATGATATGATTCAATTTCGAAATTTCCTTGAACAATTTTACGAATAAAATGGAATAAAATTGAAGCTGTGCAAAGGGAATCTGAATTCCTACCTACGATTCACGTCCCTAAACTATGAACAAATATAAAGTCACTTTAATAAGCTATTATGTAACCATTGATAAAGTTAAGGTAGATAAAGGATTACAGGGTTATTGACAGAACTGACAATTTATGTGGTACACACTATTTATGAATCTTTGGCAAAGCGTATGACCTGGGTGTATAGGAATAAGGAATATATATATATATATAATCTCAGTTTGTATCTTTTTCATAAATTTTTTAATTCTCTATGTCGGAAGGAACCATTTTATTAAAAGGTTTATAAGTAGTTCTGTACGAAATAAGAATGTTGTTAATATATTCCGTTTTTTCCCTGGCAACGGTCTAAAAATTAGTTGAGGAATTTTTAGGAACAATTATTTTCAGATAACTTATTAAATTACTGGTAAATATGACGTCAGAAATAAGATTGGTCTGAAAAAATGAACAATTTTCCTTCTGATATAGTCTTGTCGATCTGAGTTAAAAAAGTTGATATTAGGTTCAACAAGATCAATAAAATTAGATAATTCATACTTTTTAATGCGAAAGCAGATTTTATACAATTTAATAAAAAAATTATGGTGTTGTAGAAGTTAGCATGTTTAGATAATTTAATCCAGAAATTGATCAAGACGTAAAAGTCAAGATTTTAATAATTAACAGACGATTCTGTCACAAGTCGTGCCTTCATCGGGTGTGACTCAGATCCATAATGTGAGCATTCTGAATGTACCTACCGATGATGATCCAACGCGCTCAAGTTTTTTCCAACATTTCTCATCAATCAAACGCGGAGAATAATTATTTTCTGTTAACTAAATAAGTGAAACTTGGTGAAGTTGTAGCACGATAAGTCTCACACTTCCGTGACGTAAAACCAGTTTCACAACTTCAATTGTACGTCACTTAACGGCAGGCAATGGACGAAGATTCATCCTAAATTTAGTTCGAAAGGCACATTCTATGAGCGAAAACCTTGCACATGTTAGCGGGATCGGCGCTTATTTATAGTCTGCACGATGCTTTCCACTTATAGAAATTCATAACGCTGGTGTGATGGAAATTCAAGCAATTTTCCAACGTTTACCAAAAGCGGCAAGTAATGAAACATTGAAACACGAAGATGACGTAGCCTGGATTTAAATCTGTTCTAATGTACGTGTAGCAGGAAATCGTCCGCTTATATTTTGTGCTTTGAGATAATTGTGCGAAACTACCACCAAACTAGTACATGACGATTTGTTGTATAACGCATATAGTCATCTCAAGACTAGAGGACGAAAAGCTGTTTCTCATGTTTTGTATTGTTGACGGTTTTGGCTTGGTTCAAACTTGTGGAGATCAAAAACTAAAAAATTTGAACTATTGAGGGTGGTAAATATGAAGGAACATTTTCAAAATGTACAAACAAGGAAGTTTCTGAACCAAATGCTTATATTCCATGGAATCAAGCAATACATCGTACGGGCATATCATTTATCCAATGTCTTCCCCTGTGATATTTTATTTGATGGTAACACATTATTATCCTTGCATATTCACCATCCACGTGAACTCATATTCTTTAAAGTAACACGTTTCCCCTGACACACAGGGAAAAGACAGAGCTTTGAATAGGTAAAAAATATTAAACTCCATTTGTTTAATTATTATTTTAATTATCTGAATTTCATTTCCCAAGTTCTAAAAACGTTTCGCGGAACTTGTCAACCTTTCTGATAGCCTGAACGACGTTGGAGTTCCAAAGACGAGGCTACCTTGGCCGAAATTTCTATAATAGTTTGAAACGTCCAAATAAAATCTTTGTGCGAGAAATATTGGTGCCCCACGATTTTACATACCACACGAAAGCTGTTATTTAAATAGCAAATCCAAGATACGGCTCGTTCAACTATCAGAAGAAGCCCTCCAGTTTTAGATATTGTCAAGGTAGTTGACCCGTTTCGGTATTATCATTGTAAAATATAAAATTGCTGTGATAATGAGTAACGTTAGACAGGACCTAATCAATAAATAAAACAATTTACTGTATATAATGGTAAAATTTGTAAATAGGCAAAAATAGAGTCTAAGGAGAGTAAAGCTGAGAAATTTTGCGTTTTGATGGCACGTTAACACGGTAGATAACCCGAGTCCCCTATTAATCGGTTTCATCGGGAAAGAATTATTGAAGTTATACATATGAAGTATATGCTGACTCGCCATCAGACTTCAATCCCCTCGCGGCCATAAACCAAGTGAAAGTATCAGCAGCAACTGCGAACACAAACGCCACGATTCAAGCAACAAAACAGTCAAGTCACCCTGATGACACTTGCTAGATTTTGATGCTCATTTACATAATTAATCGTAAAGGAAAAGGCACGCAACGAATACAAGTAGGGCACACGTCAAGCAATCTTCACTTCCGCGTTTCATTTCCCCACCAGCGTTGTCTTCGTCGAGACTGTCGCCATATTACACGGACCCGTGGGGTGTTCTCACCGACAGAATGTTCTCTTACAACATATCACAACGTCACTACAAGTGGACGTTCAAGAATGCAAGATGTATCGTTGCAGTTCCCCGCGCTGACTCTACCGTGTGGGGAAGAACGTCGTAGTCACTCGCTGGAATTGTATTAGGAGCTTAACCGCTAGTTTTAATACATATTCTTTATTTTCCTGGAATCGGATAGTACTGGAGTACGGTTCGTTAAGACACTTTCTATCTTTACGCCTGTGCTTCTGTGACCAGCCGTTGGTTCTTCTGTCACCAAGTGAATTAATTGTCAACTGTCTGTTACAATAGCCAAATGGCAATTTAATTTCGTTGTTATGATTTGGAGATATTCATTGGAAATTATCCCGTCAAAAGAACCACTTGTATTTTGTCATGTACTCGATAATAAGTTATAATAAGAGGAGAATGTTTTTTTTCTTGTTGGGGGATGCATCTTTAGAGAGTTGACGTTCCATGTATACTTACTAGGAGAGAGGGCAGTATTCAAAGTGAGCAGGTATAAACATTTTACTTCACCGACGCCGTTGACGGCAGACGCAAACGTCGCTGGAAACATTTCCCCAGGATGAGTTAACGCAAGTGACGCGTCGGAGTCATTTTCATTTTTACTTTTAATTTTACTTTTTTAATATATAAAACAGTCTCAGAACTGTACTGATATAGTAACCCACATGGGTACTACGAGACGTACGTTCATTGTATTGTCTTTTTAACATATTATTCTAATATAGTCTTTTTATAACATAAAAATACTTTTTTAATACACCCCGGTTGATTTTGTAATGTTAATTATTTCATAAAAATATTATTACAAACGTTGTACGCTTGTTAAAAAATTGTAAGACCATTAGAACTTACCACTGAAGCTCATCATTACGATGGTCAGTATCAGCAGTACATCAAACTAAAATCAAAACAGAAACTAAGTCACTTTCAAGAACAATGCAATTTCAATAATTTTATAATGATGTATTGAATCGCAATCCGCGTCACAATTAACTGAGGAATACGTTGGATTAGGCAACAACAGGGGTAATATAAAAACCATTACCATTTAAATCATAAAACATATTTTAGAAGATTTACCGGCGATTGATATCAAATTTTAGTTTTGATTAGCATGAGCAATAATTTATACAGGAGGAAGTCTGACAGAGTCTTATAAGGCAATGAAAACTATTCGAAAAGTCCAAGTTGCAGAAATCCATTCTTCCGACTCGGACATACTGTAACGTAAAAGCCTTGTGCGAAGGTAGTCAGTAACTAGTTGGTAGAATTATGTCGTTAATCGAAAACAAAGAAATTCTTTTCTACACGCAGTAAATGGTCCTTCGGAAATTGCAATACTGGATGACTCATGCGACCGGTTTTCGTTTCCAGTTCTCAGCTCTTAGTTTCTCTGGTTTTCCTTCGTATGATAATTATATGGAAAGACTATATCCAAAAAATAATTCCGTTTTACACATAATTTTAACTAACGTTTCTAACTAACTAAAATTTCAATTTATCATTACTGCTTGAATTACGTAAAAATTATATCGTAAAGAGAAAAGCAATATTGTTATTTGGTTTTTTAATTTTTAATAGTAAATTTTCATACCTTTGCGAAACGAATTTATTTTCCATAAAACTTCGTCGGCACCTCGATACTTCCGGGAAGTGAGGTGATTACAAGACTGAGGATACTGAAATTATCTAAATTTCTTATCACGCGTTCCAGAATGGTAGTTTTTTTTATCAAATTAACTAATTTTAACGTGCAAAATATCCTGACTGTAAGATATGACAGCACAAATACAAAAAACTTCCGCAATACTCCTTCTTTTTTCTACCACGTGACCGAGCATTGAACTCAAATCATCACTACATTAGCATTGAATTTCAATTATGGTACGGTAATTATGAGACGGGCACGTGGCTTTTACGTTTCCTCAATATTGCCTAACACAGAGCGGGAAAGAATAAATATGTAAGCTATCGTCTAAACCCTCAAATACAAAACTTTTCAACGTTCATGGAAAAAGAAAAGTTCAATTTTTCATTCACCATGAGTTAGACGACAAATATCAAAACGGTGGCTCATTTCTGACACACGAATCAGCTGGTCTCTAATTATCGAACTCACAGCTTTAACAATTCGATGTCGCAGATCTTGAAGAGTGTCACGCATAGGAGGGACAAAAACACGTTCTTTTACGTAATCCCACAGATAAAAATCACAGGGAGTAAGGTCTGGTGGCCAGGTACGCCGCCATTTTTCTACAGACCAGAAACAACGAACTGAGGCTTCGAAACTTCTACCCGGACTGTTCAAATTTTGATATTTTGTCTGTCTAGGAACGTTGGAATTATATTTCTATATTTTGTAGTTGGGAATAAATAAATGTTTTAAATATGATCCTTCTTTTTGAATAACCCTGTATTAGAAATGTTACCAAAACCTATTTTGAATACGAAGAAAATGTCAAATACAACTAGCTGCTTTTCTGTTCCAGCTCCAGAACTACTGAAACCATAATTTTTTTGTTTGCTGTAGTTATTAATATAAAAACAGTCCCACGTGTAGGCTAGAAAAGAAACGACCTAACGACGATGCCAGATGATAGAAATTCACTTGTCAGGGTTACCAAAAACCTCAAAGCTTAGAATAGGAATGTCGCTCTTATCCGTTGGGTCACCTCTTGCATAATAAAAATAATAATGGTTATGAGTGTGGTTGGAAAAGTCTCGTTGCTGTTCGTCAGTGAATGCCTTGAGTCTCATCAGTACGATGGATTAAAAACTCTATTTAAAGCGTAAGGAGAACTGTGTGTGTGTGTGAGGGTACAACTGTATAACTGGATCAAAGAAGTGAAAGCAGTGCTCTCACTTACGAGTTCACAAACCGCTTCGTATTACTGAGATTTCGGCCACACGTCCTCAAATAACGCATTCCAGGAAAGGAGCTAATAACAGGAATAATTCATACCATAATTCATAAATCCACCAAGTGCCTAATAAAAAGGTCCATCAAACACCCAAATCCAACCATTGAGATGTTCTACAGAAACCCGCCGCCTCCTCCACAAAATCGCAGACTCAAACGTAAACTCCCGAGTGACATCATCATCCCCCAAAATCACTGTGGAATCCCCTAACTGTAACTACTGGCACTACATACTCCCTCAATATCCGTTCTTCCCATAATCCCCATAACCTCCTTCTTGCACACCAAGTTTCCCGCATGAGCAGATCTTTCCCAAGCATCACGCCGGCAAACCTTCAAAAATACCTCGTATACAAGTAAGTCGCCTCGAACTTGGAATGACAAGGGTCATATCCAAGACTTAAAGTCTACATATTAAATATTTACAAATTGTACATACTATGATTATGTTTAAATTATCATAACTGGAAAGACTAAAAGTTTATTTTAATAAAAAAAATATTTAAATATTCGTTTTGGGAAGGGGGCGATTTCAGTTACGATTTACATCCGTACTGTCTCCATTTCAGATGTTACTTATTAGATTTTTCGTAAGAACTGAATAAATATGACTTCTAAGACTACAAAACTACGTTTGTCAAATATTCCAGACCTGTGCCGAAGGTAGACATGCCCGTAGAACAGCGAAATTTTACCATGGATTGACGAAGACGTGATACTATTGAATATATCAACACAGCAGTGAATTTAATCAGTTTCTCGGTATTTCAATAGGATCCATCGTTTAGTATTTTATAATTAAATTATTAATAATCCGATAATGGTTTATTACATCAATACACCGGGAAAGCCTTTGTTATTTGATCAGAGAAATGAAATTTTTCACGTTATTATTAGTAATGCTGCAACATTGGCTGATATTTATGATTTTTCAGGAAGGGAAAAACAGTGCACGTGAGCTACATGACTCAAAGTCAGGAAATCTAACGTGCTTTAATTCTGCAAGGAATCAATTTCCGTCTCTTCCAAATGAATTATAATTTAATTGTATTTAATGCGGAAAAGTAGTAATGCTGTATAATCTGTCAACGCAAAATTAGTTTTAAGCTGTAAAGACGATGGAAAACATATCTTTAAGTTTCGGAAAATTAAATGCCAAAACTTACACAATATTGTGTAGTTACAAAACCTTTTTTTCACTGCGTTGCTAACGACATTGCAAAATAATTCAAAATTCTGAATACGGAAGCTATTCCAAAAGCTTTCAGGTATTCAAATTAAGGGACTATACAAAAAAATCTGTAGCTTGCACATTGTCTTTTAGGAACCAACAATTAGGAATATGGTGCATGCAATAATACTGAAAACTTTTCTGCTGTGATGATCACAAAATATTTGGCAATCAAAATCTATTGTAGAGTATAACAGGACGGAGATTTATGAACATTCTCTTTGATCGTCGAAATGAATGATTGATTAAAATCAGTGAAGTGTTTTTAGAATTAGGTAAGGATTTATGTCGACAGTGCTGATGAAAATTGAAATAAAATGATATGTAAATAATATATTTTCGTTTCTGCATCGTTCGCTTATATAGTAAATTATAATAAAAAGACAGCCCGATTCTGTCAGTGATAGCTAAAAAAAGAACTTATGCAGTTATGCTTGCTAAGTGCAGACAGCACTTGCTGGAATTAAATTACGCTGTCCTCGTGTCTCGTCGTTTCAGAGAACCAGCCGTCACAGTTCGTGTATTTTTCCGTAAAGTAAAACCACGTTCTATTCCGATTTATTGTCAGTAACATTTTGCACGATTGTATAATGCTGGTTGTCATGGCTTATCGAAAGCTAGTATGTTTCGGTGAGTTGGACGTGTTGAAACGTCCGTTGCTTAACAGTCGAATGTCACAAGGACTTAAGGGCCATTAGCGTGCAACTCTGGTCCCGGCCATTGTGTCAGTGTGTCTCTGCCTAAATGAACCGAATACAAAACTAACGTAATTTTGAAGTTCAATGACAGAATTGCGGTTTATAAAGAACAATGAAATTCGGCTTTTCGCAAAATTCGCATGGCACGGGAAATGGGGATTGGAAATTATGCCGATAATGCTAAGATAAGAAATAGCAAACTACGGTAAGGAAAGAAGGAAACGTGGGTCTAAAGCACTTAAACAAACCTTTGTCTTTGTTCAGGACGTCAGTGTCATTCAGGCGAGGACCTACTTGGTTCAACTCAGCCCAAGAAAGACGGACATTGTGGTTCGATTTTCGGACAGTTTTCGAACGAGTAACGAGCATTGCTGCGAAAGCCGGAAGGAATGTGGAGTAGTTGAGGACATTTTATCGCAAAATATCAGCTAGGTTTAGAAAGGTGTAGATAGGATAAGAGGTTTTCAAGTCATCGCTAACGGGTTTGCGGTTTTATCAAGAGAACTGTAAAAATTTTCATCACAGTTTTTAAGATTCCACTAGTGTTACAACTAAGATGTCTACGAGTTTAGGCATAAGAAAACTCCAACATAGTTGCCAGTTTGTGAAGGTTTTCCCGGTGTATAATATGCAAAAACTATTCTCCGGAGAACAGTTTCTAAAATAATCCTGAAACAAGATAACACACTGCCCGCAATTAGGTCATCAATATTTCGAACTATTTCTGCTCCATGGCGGAATAACATTCTTCCAGATATTCTATTATTTTTTCCGAGGCATTTTACTCCAGTTATTTTTCGTTGACATTAATTACTTTTAGACATTTGTTTCTGATTACGGGGGAGTTAAAATTTCGACTATGTATCATCCAATAATTTATTGTTTATATAAACTATAATATCTCCGAATTTCTGTTTTTGTTACGTACATTTGAACATTTAGAGCCGCTGTCCCTTAATTGTTGCAAAAGCTAAATTTAAGTCTAATGCTGTTGAAAAAAGTACCGACAGGAATAATTTCGCAGTATATTCGAAACATTAGGTTCAATTTTTATGCCTTTTAATTTTCCTAAAGTATTTTGTTTTTGTGCACTGGAAACATTCATGTAACTATTTATTGCTTATTTTGGGATACTTTCGGTTAGCCTTCGTATTGAAGCTGAGGGTTAGTTTGGCTACAGAAAGAAACGGGCAATTGATATGATTGATTAAATAACTACGTATGCAGTCACTTTATGTAGCGCGTGGGTTATTTACGTAGCAAATTAATGGAAATTTAAAGGGTATTTAACAAATAATTACTTTATTAGACCTGCAATAATATTTTTTCCGGTAGATCAGCGAAACAATCTGCTCATTTACAAATTAAATTAACGCACTAGGTACGACTATGATTGAGGATACTTTGCAGTAACCTTTGTTGCATAAATCTGGAGGTTACGCGCTGCTCTCTAGTAAGATTTTCCAAGTTACGTTCTGCGTTACTACGAGACTTTGCAGGTAGTAATCTATCTCGCTTTTGTCTTAGCCGATTTCTGACACGAAGAATCTCATTGAAATCACATGGTTGTCAGAAAATTGTAATGTCCATCCCAAATTTCAGGAAAACCGCAACATTATCATCCCAGTCATCAACCACTTGGGGTCCCGATTTTTCGGACCAAACATTACTTATATATTCAGTAAAAAACATTGTTATTAAACCCTAATTAACATAACGCTCTGTCGTGTTACAGTATTTATTTTCACTACCTCCATACAAAAACATAGATTTGATCGAAATATCCTCTACGGAATTGACAAAGTAGAATGTGTGGTTATATAGACACTTCTGTAACAGCACCGAACTCCTGCCGTTATCCCGGACGAGGTTTCCTTATTTTCTCAGAACGTTATGCAGGCCGCACTGAAAATTCTTACCGAAGCATTTGTTACACATTTCCTGATCCCTTAAATAATTGGTCAAAATTGTTGTTTACCATTTATTTTCATATTACAAAAAGATATGCAGTTACTCGAACCATATTTTTATTTACCATATGTTCTATTTTGAAATGCACCTTTATATCTATCTATATTTATGAGAAACTGGTTTGTATGACTGACGATGACACCAATATAGTTGTCTGAGTTTCATGCAGACAACCTTGCCAGTAATTATGGTACATCGTGTTTTTTGCCAGAAAAAAGTTTACTCAACCGACGAGAGTTTGTAAGGTGAGCACAGGTTTTTCTCAGAAGTTCCCCTCTTTCCGTGTCACCCTGTACATATTTCCTCCATCTCATTTCTTCTTTTCATGATCGTGAGGCGGATTTTCTTTGTTAGCATCCAAAAAAATAAATTATTCTATTAGCTCAACTTTTGTAACCGAACCCTGAATACGAACACAGTTTAATTTTGTAGTTCGGAATGTATCTTTTTCCTCTTATTCTTTTATTGGTTACTTATATATATATATATATATATATATATATATATTATGGTAATTAAAAGGGAATAATTAATTAATGAACAAAATTTGGACTTGTATTGTTGGCGGCGTAAAAACACACAAGTTATATACAAGAATATGTGGCAATAATCCATGCTTGCTGGGATTGTAGAATTTTGATCGTTCGCTAGACGCACAGTGCTCCAGAGTGCTCGAGGTGTATGGTATGAGACGGACGAGAAAGGACAGAAATTCAGAAAGTGTCTGGCTGTATGTAATTTGACAGCTCAAATATTCAAAAACGGTCTACAGGTTCCAGTCGGTGAGCAAATAATTACGACGATCCAACGCCAACTATGATAGTTCGGAGTCTAGCTTACATTAATGAGTTACATTTTTCTTCAATTATTGGGAGCCCCCGGTTATTGCATCCAGCAGATAAACTTTGGAGTGTGTTAGTAACATTTTGTAGAAGGAACAGCGTGTGAGTCATTTTAGCAAGCAGAAAGTGTTGACTATTAAATTCCGTGTATAAATGGCGTGTCTATAATGTGTTAATAATTGTCTGGGTGTGTATGTGTGTGTGTGTTAACGAGCCAATTTCCTTGGTACCAGAAAACATTATGGTAAAACTGCACAATTTACTATCTGTCAACCCGCAAGTAAATGATATTATCGTCACATTTCCGATTTCGGAGTTCAGATTTTAAATTTCATATCTCATATATTGTGTTGTAATGTTCTATTGATTGTTTGAATTAATACCTTGATAGCTTTTTGGTTGTTTAATAAGTATTCTTTATTGAAGGCCCGGTGATCGGCACTGAGAAATAGCCGTGGTATTATTGTAAAGTTTTCATATGTAATGTGATTTAAATAATTTGCTTTAATAAATTAATTTGTTTGCATATTTTAAATCTTGATTTTTATTAAAACATCCGCTCATTTTAATTGTTTTACTACAAAATTGGCGTCGTCAACGTGTGGTTTTTCTTAGTAAAATTTTAATTGTTTTGGTAAATATTTTATTGGACACCCGATTTTGCATTGTAATTGTAAAAATTAGAATCATTACAATTTGGTTCTCCAACGTGGGGCTTTAACTGTCATTTATCTTAAATCACTACAAATTGGAACCTCAACGTGAGGCCTTGGTTTTTATTAAATTGTTTAAAAAGTAGTAATACTACAATATATACGAAACCTTTCGACATGGCAGTTCTGATAGTCAAGCACATTTCCCGATGATTTGAAACGGAAAGCGGTGGGTGCAATGTGGCTCTAAGATAGCGATAAGGTGAAAGATAAACCTGTAATCTAAAACACCTCGTGGTCAACTTTCCAGGAGTTCCCACATAAAAAGACAGTGCTACATGTAATCTACGAAATATGAAAATAAATCCCAAACCCCAGCAGCGGCATTAGAAAACTGTGGAGACTGCGTGCTCGCTGAGGCTGGCTTATTCACCCAATATCAACGAAAAATAACCGGTGACATGGAGTATGAGTACTCACTTCATAAATACAAATATACAGTGCAACAGAGTGTGGCAAAATTCAGGAGAAGATTAATTTCATATGATAGGGGTTAAAAGTAAGATTAATAAGAATTTAAGTGAAGTGAATTTATGTTCAAAATAATATTTTTGGGAGTTAGGTAAATATATAAAGAAGTGCAGTGAAGTGACAAGTGCAAAGAATTTATTAAAACTATTTTTATCCTCTTTTCTATATTTATTTTAGTCGTATGTTAGTTTTAATTAATTATATATTTTTTAATATTGTCACCGGGCCTTGCCCAATGAAATTAAATATATCTAACTACATTCATGTTTGAATTTTTATTTACAATACAAGGATACAAATCTATATAATTTATAGTAAATCGCATCTTTAACATGTCATTTCCGAAAACTAACAATTCATAAGAATATTCAGTACTTTGTGAAATTTTGTCGTATGAATCGGATCTCAGATTACAGTATTATAATCTAACATGAGCATTACTAAATATAAATAAAATTTAATCGAGCGGAGGTATTTGTAAATAGTTTTTAATTTTTGAATATTAACCCCATGACTTAGCTTTTCTGACTCTTTACCGAGTCCACTGTAGTTAATAACACTGTGGCCTTACAAGAATTGCATTTAAAACGAATATAACGTTATACACGCTCTTCTTCGTCATTTCAGACCCGTTCATTTTTGATACCTTCAAAAGATGTTCATGTTTATGCATCTGCTGTATATAATAATGTAAATAAAATAATAATGACAACCCTGAAAAAGATACGTAAAGGGAGCTTCTTTCTCCCGATGTCATTTACGGATGAATTTTTCTAGGGTTTCTAAGAGACTGCTGATAATAAACCGCAAAGTTTTGATGCCTGGATCGGTTGGTACAATAACACACATTGATAGCGGTAATAGGCATGTACTCCTCTGCTTCGAGATACATTACTATTTATACAGTCTACATTCTAGAACTGAAAGATAAACAATGGAAAGAAATAAAAAATGGTTGCGGCGAGTGGAACTTGAACACGATTTCCGCAATCGGGCTCTGAACCCCTGACCTACGGCTGCTCTGGCTGTCGGATTTGGCAACATTTAATCAAAATCAGGTTAATCAATAAACATTAAATTAACTGCAATAGACATACATAAAGAATTAAAACATTGGAGAAATATTTTCTTGTTATCTATTACACGTAGCTATTACCCCTAGAATCAAATTGAAATTTTAATATTTGACGTGAGTATCATAAATCCTTCAAGCGCAATTAAAATTCACAAACGTTATTACAGCCGGTACATGTTTTCCTAAGATATAAAAGTTTACAATATATTTGATTTTATGACCACTTGTTGCCGAAACCTGCTGACCTATGAAGTTGTCTTTTGGTAATACTGTCGTAACGAAAGTTATCATGCCATATTTCAGTGTTACCCTGCTATTATTTACTCGTAAGGGAGCCATGAATGGTATTTATAGTTTTCAATTACATTTGTTACTCGATCAAGAACTTGATCCTCTATTCCGGAAGATTTCTCGTACACTTAGTTACGATACGCGTGGAACGGCTTGACAATATTTCGGATGTAACAAGCATTGACGTCTTTGATTTAATCCTACAAAACGGAATGTTTAAGAACAGTTGTGAAAAAAATGTGGATATGAGAGGAAAAGGGTTTTTAAAATGGACTGGTGGTAGACTGTGACTATATTTACAAAGGCAAGTTTATATTGAAAGAAGACATTGATTATTTCAAAAATTCAAGTATTTCTCGTTTTTGGATGTCATGTGGTAATAATAAGTCGTGCATTAACGCTCATGACGTTTCTTCGTGATTCAACATTGAATTGACCGAGTAGATTGGCGTTGTCCATCAAGTGTGTCGTACTTAAGTGGCGTCCTTTCTGAGGTAGACAATTGAAACTTTCTCTGTGACGTCATGTATTACGTAGCCAGGTGCTGCCAAAACCCAATGTTATTGCAAGCAAACGTGACCACCGTGTCAAGTATCGACCATTTCACAAGTCTGCCGACTTCAAAGAATGCTCATTTCGTCCTACGACTTGACTTAGTTCCCTGTTTAATTTATGCTCTTCCGACGTAATTGGACCAACTTTAGGCCCTTCAACAATATGTGGAGGCAAATACGAAATACCACTCTTTAACTGACGAGGAAACCTAATACTATCATACAAAATCTAGAAATACTTCAAAATGCGAACATTTTATATATTGATGTAATATACACTTTCATAATTGTATTTTTATGATTTTAACCTGAAATGTAACCGAACCCAACATGTTATTAAATAATTTCAACATCTATTATTGCAATTCTGACAATGGCATACTATCTAAGGCATCTGCTTCATTTTTATTTATTACGTATCCGTATTAGTATCGATTGTCTTAATTAGTAACTACCAGGGTGCCCGGCGTTGCCCGGTTTGTTATATATCCATAACCCCCGATTTGACCCCAATCTCGGTTACTTTTGCGTTATTTTTATGTAACACACCTCGACTCATATCCCTAAATGTGCTTACCTCCCATGCCGAAAGGGGTTGAACTCATTGACCATCAAAAAGTTTCTTTCGACGAATATATCGGCCGTTTTAACATGTACGAAAATTTCCACTCCGTCCAGCCCCTCTACTGTGGGTTAAACAAAGAGTTGAATGTCATAATTAAACTCAGCTAGATCCATAATCCCGGATTTGACTCGAATCTCCCTTGTTTTTGCGTTATTTTTATGTAATGCCCCTCCACCCCCACCCTCAAGGGTGTTATTCTCTCAAGCCCGAAATGGGTTGAAATTATGGACAGAGAACATCTAGAGAAATATTATGAATTTCATGGACCGACTTAAATATCGGCTGTTTTAACATGATTGAATTTTTCCACCCCCGCTTCTGGGGGTGGCAGATGTGTCTCACCCCCGTAGTGTTTGTTTCCTTGTCGCAAAGAACACGTGTACGAAATTTGGTGAAATTTGCTCCACCGGTGTAGATTTTTATATGGAACATACAAACAAACAAACACTCTGCTTTATATATTAGAAGATAGATTAGATAATCTGATACGTCTTAATATTTTTTAAACAGACACAGCTCAATAATGTTTATTTCATGCGATTAAAAATTAAGTGAAATATTAATTTCCGAATATTTTCTGCTATTATTTTTAATATTTCAAATTTTGTTAAAAGAAATAGTATATTAAATTATTTTAATATTAAAATTTTGACACAGATTGCATGACGTTTCGACATTGATACGGTATTTTGTCAGTTTGTGTTTCAGCAATATAAGACCCTCAGGCAAATGTACATATTTTATCAATACTCCATAGACATTATAAGAATACAAATTGCTAGAATTGTGACTGGAGAAGGAATAAAAATGTCTAATGTCGAAAATATACATTCGTCGCTAGTAAGAAGGTTAATTTGTGCTTAGAGAAAGCAGTTGTCTGAAATCCTAAATACGCTAAATCTTTATGTCCTTCTATTACGGCGTTCTTTCCATTGTATTCTAACAGATAATAAAAGTGTATTTTCTTGGAATCTTTGTAAAAACCTCAGAAAGTACAACACTCTCGGAGATTTATGAGATAATAGGTAGAGACATTACCCGTAAACTATAGTTTCAAAGATTTTATCAGCAACTGTTTCTTGATAGAAACTATAGAAATTCGACTTTAATTCTGCTAGTTGATGTCAGTGACTGAGTGAATGCTTTAGTCAAAACTGGAAGGGACAGAATCTCTGATCTGCTTTAGAGCTTAATTACAGACTATTACCGAACAATCCCCGAATGCATTGCAAACAAAAATTAAGAATGAACGACCACGGATTCAGTGGATCCTGTCAAAATTTTTCACTATAAAACTTGGTTGAAACAATCAAGATATGTTAGAATTCGGAAAACACGAAATTAAAGTTGACGTTTCTAAATATGATCCATTCAATGATATTCTTCTCGTACTTTTGTAAGTATTAGATGATTAATTGTGTTTTTCTTCTTCAGGTGAACGATGGCGGCGATAATGACACTCATTGACAATTTCCACGACTTCATGGAGAAAGGTGGAGGTAAGGATAACTCTTCGGTAATTGCTCATCCGTTGAAAACTAACATTACAGCGCGTACTGAGAAGCGTCAAGTCAAAATGATATATTCCTAATAATTATCCACGCAGTTTTCATGCGGAAATAAGCGTAATAGAATTAAGAAAAGAAACATCTCATTATAACTTCGGTTCTTCTTAAGAAAAAATATTTTATTGATTAATTTTTAAACTTATGTACATATTTTACTGATGAATATGATTCAAAGAAATCGAAAGCTTCTGAAAAAAAATAGTTTTAAAAGATTGATGTGCCCCAAGTGTTAAATTTGTGTTAATTTGGTGGACACGTAAGGAACGTTTTAAACTAAAATAATAAGTTACAAATCGCTCTTTTAAATAACTACATTAATTGTGGATTATTTTGAACTACGAAACCGTTCCCCTAAATCCGCTACCAATCACACTATAATTGAGGATTCGAACCACGATGCAAAGAAAACGACTGACATCTAATTGAGACATTCGGAATGTATGGACAGTAATGTAGTCGACCAGTGAAGAAGATGCTTGAATGCGCACTGTGCCCAGCCCCGACAACAAATGACGTCGTTGAACACTGCAATGAATATGCAGCAGACTCCGTGCAATGGAAGAATCCGTCGACGCCACCAAAATACACATCGTCCCGTCATAAACATGTAGTAAACCCGGACAGCTCGTAAAATAACTGTCCATTGCCGTATAGAAGACTTGACTTTTACAATGGAGCCTGTTTTTTTGCTAATCGAGACTAGCAGGTACTAGAACCGGTTAACAAGTGTAATAAAGTTTGAATTCGTGAATATTTCCTAAGCAAAGGTTATCGACCAATATCTCTCTTTCACCACAGCTACGATTCACTTTCGGCATAATAAAATTAAAAGATAACAAAAACTTCAAACATTCTTCAATGTATTTAAGCTAATCGCAGTAGACTGTTATGAATTAATATATTGCGGATTAATTGTATGAATATAGGTCAAGCAATTTGGTAAAGTTATTTGTTAAACGCATTTATTAATTCAATATGATTGTGTTAAGACGGAACTTCAAACATTGGCTTATTTTTCCTATCGCAACTGTATGATTTCTGGTTCGGAAATACTTATTCTCCATTTCTAAAAGCATAAGAAATAGCTGGTTTAGTTTTTCTGCATTCAGGTGCAAATATGTATACAATAATTACCATTTCGCTTGTATTGCTCTGTTTCATAGTACCACAACTGCGACTTCTACTGCTGCTGTTACTATTTCGCTCAACTCTTCTTCTTACGTGATTCATGTTGGCTACGTAATTCCACCATCTTGTCATTGTTAATATATCTAAAAAAAAAAGGTTGCTGAGGGTTGCTCTAAAACAACCAGAGTAATCTCCAAGGCCTCAAATATTGTTTTGTATGTTTTATTTATGGGCTATTCTTGTTGATTGTCCGAATCGTTTCCTCCTCTATGCATCATATCTGCTATTCCGTCGTCGTCCTTAAAAAACCACTATTCGATGTCATCACGAGACACGCCTAAAACATGAATTAGACAACGAGGGAATAGACGTCCACGGGAGCTTCTTCTTTTAAATGTATCAATCACACCTCGATTTATTTGCTGTTTAAAGGATGCCAGATACTCGGGGGGGGGGGGGGTAAAAATTATGGAAAGTCAGGGGGAGCGAAGCTTAACGCGGAAGGGGTTAAGGTCCTCCTTTGGGATATTCCTGTCCTTAACTGGGAACCAAGAACTTTAAATCAAGGTTCCTATAAGCCCTGACTCCTAGGCTGATTTTGAGGGGCGTATGTTCTGGGGTCACAGACGTTGGGCATACGGTAATAGTAGTTCGCTGTTTTCATCATTAGAACAGTCGACCAGGTGCCCCTCCCCTTCTCTCCAACAAACTGGTCGAGGCATGGAGTCGGGTAAGTTGCGTCTCCACAACTATCCCTGATCTCCCGTTACCGGAAGGGCGTGGGACAAGTTCCATGAGCCCGACGTACCGGATTCTGGTTTCTCTTGGTTTTTCCCTGCCGCACATTTTTGGCAAATGCCGTGTAGGATCATTAAACTACTGCCTGGGGACCCTAGTCACCTATGCTACCCCTTGATCTCCCTCATGCACCCCCCCCCTTCCTATGCTATTAAAGGAGGAGAACTTTGAATTTCAGAACAAATTGTTTGAAATCAACTCCTGAAATTTTTCAGCGTTCAACAAAGCTTTCTTTTGGTTTTTGAAATATACAGGCAATGCATTTAAGTTCAAACTAATTAAAACTGATTTGTATCACAATCAAAGGTTATTTTTTCTTGAATTCACATTGAAAATTAAGTTTTTGGCATTGGCTAATTGAAAAACATGTGATCAAAATTAAAGGGCAGTTAATTGAATAGTCGAGGCTCCAAATGTATTTATATCATAAGGTACTGAATAGAAAATTGTGGTCAAGTACAAATGAACTTATCCAAGTTTTTTATAATAGTTATTTTTTGAATTTATTTATTTCATAAAGGATGTTGTTCATATTTAAGTTACGAATCATAATGAACACCTTTCTTGATGATTGATAATAAATGTACTTAGTTTGCAGAACCCAAGTCAGTATACTGTATTTTTGTTGGTGTCATTGTTATCAGAATATTCATTCATCATTTTTCTACCATTAATCATGAATTCAAATTTGTAAATATGTAATAATTACAATATGTCTACATATAATTCTTTAATTTTGTAATAATATACACAAGTGTGGGAGTGAGATATTGTTCACTCTTTATCAAATTTTAGTGTGCTGTAAAACATAACATTTTAAACTAGACAAAGTAAACAAAAATTTTATATTTTTCAATTTCATTTATATTTGTACTATATATGATATATAACCAAAGCTAAAAGTAATGTATTATGTATGGGATACATGTATGCATTAATATTAGTTACTTCTCCTTTAATTTCAGGTCTAGACATGATTCTCGAACAAAAAAATATATTTTAATGTCATTGATTCAAAATCCCTTTAGGTTATTTGTCAAATAAATTAATGGAAAACAAAGATCTGAACTCTGATTTTTATGATTTATGTATACAAACAATCTGTAAGACAGCATTTATAATTTTGATATAGGCAGGGTATTATGGAAGGGGCTCCCTTCCTTTGTTGTATTTTTTTTTAAAGAAACTGAAATTTAAAAAAAAAGATTCATTTTTATTTTTTTCAGATCCACGGACCAACAATTGGTTACTAATGTCAAGTCCATTTCCAACAGCAGCAATATGTCTTAGTTATGTATACATTGTGAAAGTACTGGGGCCAAAACTTATGGAAAACCGCAAACCTTATGAATTAAAAAATTTACTAATACTATACAATTTGTTTCAAGTAATATTCAGTACATGGCTGTTTTATGAGGCAAGTATCATTCATCACATCTAGTTAAAAATCAAAGTAAAAGAAACTAGAGCCATCCACGGCAGCACATAGGGCTACAAAATCTGATAAAGAGGCATTAATTTCAATTGTTTAATTTATTTGGATAAATATTAATTTAAAGACAAACTAAAATGTCTATAATTCTACAATATGACATGACTTGTTTGAAATTTAGATGGAAAGTTATTAAAATTTTAGTTTGTATGTTATTTTAAACTGCTTCTAATGTAACTGAATAAGGTTATTTTTATTGATTTGTTTTTGAATTCAAGCAAGTTTTGTAAATAAGGCATTACTATCCTCAAGGAAACCCAGTATGAAAGTAAATTTGGTCTAAGCTTCTATTTATTGATGAATAATGCAGAACAGACATATATTTATAAAAGAATGAGATTCAACTCGATATACTTAATTTTAATTTGGACTATTGAAGAAAAAACTAAATATGGGCTTGGTTAAAAATCAGTGGAATTAAAAGAATAAAGTTTATATAATTCTAATGATGAGAGTAGAATAAAAGAGATATGTGTAATAATTAAAACATGATTACTACTCTACCATGCTCCATATCAAACAGATCTACAAACATTATAAGCAAAAATTATTTTTCATCTAGATGCAGTTAAATATAAGATTATTTTTGATCTCATGTTGAGAAATATAAGGTAATGGTAAAATTATAATATAATACATTAAAATAAGCATATTATTAAGTCAAATTAAATTGAAAGGGTCTACCAATAGCAGTTTCAGTACTTTAAACAGTCACACTGGCAACATTGCTTGAATTTATATAATTTGAATGATGGTATTTCATTGACAAATTGCATTTTAATGTGTAATAAAGAAATGTTCATTATGTGCCATTTTTATTGTGTCGTGTTTTACTGTTCAGAATAAATGACACATATTGGTTAATCCTTTATTTACTGGTGGCTGAGCTACATAATTGCCTGTTGAAAGGTATACAATTATGAATTTATAATATTTCCACATTTATGTTGCTTACATATAATGAGAGATAATTATAAATTAGCATAATTTATTTATTTAGTTGCTTACAAGTGTACATACATATGAACTATGACAAAGCTCAACATAATAACTTGTTTCCATCAAAGCTATGATAGTAAAACATATTCGTATAATATATTTGCACTTTAAGGGTTGTAGCACAGGTTAAACTTTAAGTTATTGAAGAAATAAATATTATACTATACATTTTTGTTGTGTTGTTAAAGACTGTACTCTCCAAATGTATGTTGCAGGCATGTTTGATGACTTAGGATCTATTTTTCATCTTACCAAAATCAAGTAACAAATAAATGTTCATTTCAATTTATAGATCAATCAAATGTTCTATACAAATAGGTTCTTTCATATTGACAGAGATTTTGTAATACCTACAGACAAGTGTGCCATATAGTAGCCCATAAAAAGGGAGAAGAAATATTCCAAATTTGGGCTGAATTTACTTGTGCTTTCTATTTTTCTTTTATATTTTTGGTGTAAGTCTCTAAAACATATTATGTATATATATACATATATATATATATATATATATATATATATATATATATATAATTCACCTTTCCCTACAGCAATTATCTTTTAATATTCTTAATGGCTTTGGTGTGTGTATGCCTTATTCTTGAACAGGTTTATAAAGAATTCACATGCAAAAAGAACAGAGCACTTAACAATTTTTTTTATTTAACCTCAATCAAAGTTACTCATATTTTTTGATACATTCTATACATATATTTTATCATTTAAATTGTAACTTATATGAAGCTCTAATTATTGACTGATAAATAATACACAATTTAATATTTGATGGTCCTGTAAAAATTCTCACATACGTTTGGTCTTTCAAATGGAAACTAGAACTCAGGAAAAATGGTGATTGGGAAAAAACATAAAAAAGCACTTTTAAGTCTCCTCTCTTTTGTAAGCAAATTTAGATTCTTCAGAAGTAATATTGTATTACTACCTGGTGGGCGTGTATACAACTGGTGTCTGGAAATTAACAGTTTCTTTCCTTCAGTGTCTCATGAGTGGGTGGCTGAGAGAGTACAGCTTCCGGTGCCAGCCTATCGACTACTCCAACAACCCCCTCGCTGTCAGGGTGAGTTCTCCACCCATTTAAGGACTTCCACCACAGAATTTGACGAATGGTGCTACAGTAATATGAGGGCATGATAGATTGCAAATGTGCCACATTTAATGATCTTCCACACAATCTGATTGGCATATTTGAGTTACGCATTTATCTAGAGGTTAATTTATTTTATTTTAATATTTCCCATTTAAATTTTTAAGTCACTCTACATTTGTGCCCAATGAATAGTTAAATCAATCTAAATAATTTTCACATGGTTGCAATAATACACGAATGCATTTCATCAATCATCTGCATATCAATATTTTGTGTTATTGAAGTCTGCTTTGCATGAAACATAATTGGTTAAGATGCATGTAATATTAATGCTGGACATTGCATGTTGTTGCTGTACTTTGTTTCTGTGAACTATTCTAAAATCTAAAATATTTCTATAATCTAAATATTTTTATATAGTGACAAGGCATAATATTGTCTGGCCAAATAGGCTAGGTATTTAAGTTGAATTTTATTGATCTATTTTAAACAATTAATGTGCTTTATTATGAAAATACATTAATATGTATAAATGATTGTCATAGTTACATTTGTAGTAATGTTTCTAAATATGGTTTTAATACAACTACATTATAGTTTCTTAATGGGATATGCTACAGTAAGAATTATATTTTAACAACATCGCAAGAAAGCACCAGAAGTAATGAGGACTTTGTCATTTCCATAAATTCTTTGCATTTGATATATTTTTGCTGATTTAAAATTGCACCAAATTTTGGTAAATATGTGATCTGTGGCTATTTCATTTGTTTCAAATGATTATTGTGATTAAATTAGTGAATAACCTGTCAATAAGTAAAATATATATGCTGATTATTGTTTTTACAAGCCACATTTTTTACTATATAAAGATTTTTTGTAATAATTTTAAATTTCAACAATCATCAAATACATTGAAATCAAAATAAACTTATTTTAAACTAGAATATAATGGTATATAAAACAATATAACTATACAGCACAAACATATAGAGAATGTTAGGTACTTTTCTACAGTTCTAATGCTTATTTGATATTTATTTTGTGTCTAGTGGAGCAATTTAATAAATCTGGAAATTAGAGAGAAAATGAAAATATGTTTATATTGGAACTTTCCAGGCTATAAAACTCAAATTAACAAATTCCTTTCTATGTTTCTGCTTAGATGATCATCCTTATTAAATGTATTTCATGTTTCGGTGGTGTAAGCTATACATAAATAAATAAATTTGTCATTGATAATTTAAATACTTGTTTATTATTAATTACATAATTTATGTCTCATTGTTTATATTATATACTTTTTTTGTGTAAAATTAACATTGTTATAATGTGTGTATGTATGTTGTTTATGCATTTCAACCTTGTTTTAATTTTTCTAAGAATAAGTTGTAATTGTTCAGATCATATGTGACCATATATATTGTCTGGTGCTATTCTTTAAAATAATCTGCAACCCTTTATGTAAAGAAGTTGCATTCTGCAAGATATTGCATGTATGTTAATGCTGAATTTATTTGTGTATGGGCCTTTAGAAATACATAAAATAATCATTGTGCAAGTATAATATGTCTACTGTTTCATATACTTTTGATGTAATCTCACATTTAATCAGTAAATTGCATGGTTGAAAAGTTTAGCTGCTTTATCAGGACTGTGCTGATTGTAACAACTCTTTTCTGAACTTTAAAGTAACATTTTCATGAAGCAAATATTCATAAAACCACAACTCTATACATCAATTTTCTGAGAATCATTAAAAGTACTTCTTAATATTTATTTTGAATGTAATATGAAACATATAGACACAATATTATAAATTGCATCTACAGTTAAATGCATCTCGAAGGGCTGTTAATAATGAGAATTTGATCAACTAGCTTGGTTGTGGATATCCAGGAATAAATGTGGTGTTTGTTTTACAGATTAGCATGTCAGGTTGGTTAACTGGCCGCTATAATTTCCATTGTCAACCAGTCGACTATTCAAATCACCCCAAGACTTTAAGGGTGAGTCATATAATTGGACAAAAGGAATGATCCAGTGATTATAAATGACTCAGCAAATAAACATTTTACTGTATGATGTGCATTACTTTTGTTGTGGATGTGTTTCACCCTTCTTTCTTATATCCAAATGCACACAACCTTAAGCCCAGTCATTATAGAACTGTGGTTTGCTTGGGGAAAACAATCTTGAATGCTCATAATAATTGTTTGTTAATGATACAGACCCTATCATATTTATCCTTTTGTGATTATTATATTTCAAATGTATTCTATGGTAAAGAATGCAGATTTACATTTGTGTTATAAAAAAAATATAAGTGTAACAGTATTATATGAATAGGGACTGTATTTGTATTATGCATTGTGCCCAACATATTAATTGTTCATATTAATAAATTGTATGTTTAATAATCTGGGATGTTTGCTTTTATGAGGGTGCAAATGGGCTTTGTAAATCTTCATTTTCATCACCATCTTCATATAGCACCATTTATTACATAATTATTTTCTGCAGTTTATTAAGTTTATAGTTATCCTGCATTTTTTGTGTTATATATTTTCCACATATTGGCTACAAAACAGGTGAGTATGTATATTTAAATTAAAATCCTGTGGAATCAGAGATTCAATACATTACAAATTTTTGAAAACATTAAATGAAACAACAAAATTGCCAAAAACTAATTCTTTAAAATGTGCCTGTTATGATAAAATTCTGGTTTATTAAAAAATACAAACATACACTGAAACAATGTTAGAAACTTTGAGAATAGACATTTTCTAATGAAAAATATTCAGCTCACAGTAAGTTTTGTATACAACAATGTCTTATTCAGGTATTAAAAATATAATCTCTTTTGCAAGTAGATAAACCAGTTTTTTAGTGCATGTCAGGAATTGTATTTAGATGAATCTTAAGGTAAAGTTTTCAAAAAATTATACGTGTTCAAGCCTATGTATAATATACTATATTATAAATTTCCAGATGGTGCATGCTTGTTGGTGGTATTATTTTTCAAAATTTACTGAATTTTTTGACACGGTAAGTGACTCTTAAATACTAGTATTACTTTTGATATTAGCCTCATATCCTTGCTTTAATATAAGTAGAGTTTTTTAATGATAGTTATTAATGACAAAAGTAAATGTCTGGATTTTTGCATATTTTTTGTTTCAAGATGCAAAATATTAATCATAACAGTTCAATGTCATATTTATAATTTACTTTCTCAGTGATATTGACTTATCATCCCACTGAAATCATGTATCCACATACCAAAGAAAAGATGAAAAGACACTCTACATTAGTATTTATAATAATTTTGAAAATGAAATTCAGTCAAATGTGTTTTTATCATATTGTCTACTGCCCTAATGCAAACATTGATGTAGGTTTAAAATTATTTTAGAATTAAATATCTTTAAGAAGTTTAATGTGTTTTCAGGATTATACCGAAAGTAATATTTTATTACTACATACACTTTTTTTTTCAGAATACAGTTTGAATTTAAATTTTTTACTTTCAGTTCTTTTTTGTTCTTCGAAAAAAGAGTAGTCATGTGTCTACATTACATGTGATTCATCATGGCGTAATGCCTATGAGTGTATGGTTTGGAGTCAAATTTACACCAGGTACAAATATAAAATAATGTAACTATAATTTTCCATTTGATAGTCTGAAAACCTTGACTATGACATCTCACTATAGTTCTGTGCGGAACAAAGAATAATAATAATAGTAACAGATCAGAATAATTGGTCTTGATAATAGTATATTTTAAATATATACTTTATGTTAGGAGATATTTATGGAAATTGTGTACAATTTATCCATTTTCTTATTTGCTCTACAAAATTATTTATCCTTTAGACCATAGTGCAAATTGACATTTTATTGCCAAAATTAATTATGATAAATCATTTGTTTAGTGCTTTGGGATTATTGGTTATATTCTTTACTCAAAATTACTTACAATTTCCTGAACATTGAAAATAAATTTTTCTTTCTGGCAAAATGTGGAAGCTATTGAAAAATCTCAACTGGGAATCTCAACTGATCCTTTAATTAAAAATATTTTATGGCCTATATTTCTGAGCTTCTAGTATAAGCTCCTTCTGAATTATAATTATAATGTTTAAAATGCAAACATCTAAATTTTACAACTTAAATCTTCCATCTCACCTAGTTTTACATATATTATGGTTACATACAATAACATTTTCTCTCTTTGTTGTTTCCTGTAAAGGCTCTTGATGCCTCTGCCAAATTCTCATGTCCATATCTCATAACTTTTGATGATCTTATATTGTATTATAACATTATCTATAAATGCATCGGAGATCTGTCATTGTTTTAATAAAAATTTAAATATTTTTCCTGTTTTAACTGAAGTATAATTGAATTATTAAAAAAAGAATATTTAGTCAAACACAGGATTATTTTTCATATTTATGTATGTATGTACTTTATTAATATAAATCCTAATACTCTTGGTTTACTTTTCCTAAGAAATGCATAATTTTGCACACTATACTTAAATTGTTACGATTTAAAAAATTATTTTATTCTTCAGGTGGACACAGTACATTCTTTGGTCTTGTGAACACATTTGTACATATCATTATGTACAGTTACTACCTATTGGCTGCTCTAGGACCAAAATATCAGAAATTTTTGTGGTGGAAGAAATATCTAACAACATTCCAAATGGTAAGATTTATAACATTAAATGTAAATAAACAATTTAATTCTTAATTGTATTTATATTGCTTTTGCAATGACAATTAAACATTTCAACTTCTATAAATATTTTAGAAGTATAGCATTTGAATGAATGAATGAATGAGAGCTAACAAAAAATTTACATTATTGTTGCAGATTCAGTTCATTGCAATTATGGTGCATGCCTTCCAGTTACTGTTTATTGACTGTAATTATCCAAGAGCATTTGTGTGGTGGATAGGAATGCATGCAGTAATGTTCTACTTTCTTTTCTCAAATTTCTACAAGCAAGCGTATAAAGCTAAGGTGAAAGCAGTAAAGGTAATTAAAATATTTACAAATTTTAATAGTAACATTTGATGGATAATTATTGCAAATATGTTTTCAATTTAAATTAAATCAGTAGTTGATTGGATGTTTTATTCTTCTGTCACTGGAACAATTAAATAAAACTGGGAGGAGTTGAGCTTATAAACAGTTTTAATTATTAATTTACTGTACAATTTGGTGCAATAATACCATTACCTAAAAGAGATTAATGCAAATTTGTTATATAATTTTGTACTCATTAGATATTTGTGATGATTTCTTTCCCATACTAATATCTATGCAAGATTAGCATAACATTTCAACAGCTCTGTGGTTCAGAGGAACTGAAATAAGTAAATCATTTGTTGATGCAAGACCTAGCCATTTAAAAAAAAAAATATTTCCATCCTATATTCTCTTAATTAGTCTAATGGTCATTGAAGCCATGTCCGTTTTGAAAAGATAACTTCCTGTACAGTTTCTCTCCATCCGTATTTCTTATTCTTATGTTATGAACCAGATATGGTCCATTTAAAAATTGCAACACTTTGAAAGATGATATTATTATGAGTATTTGTATATTTCTTAAATTCCTGATCCTCATAAGCTGTGCTCTAGTGTGTATGTACTATGAGGAAAATGATTTCCAATATGGTAACAGATAAATGAACACAAAATAAATTTATTGTTTGTCTGACATGATTGATAGAAAATCACTGACAGACAAGGTTTGGCATAAAATAAGAAGGGCTGAAATACACAATATTTGACATCCACAGGTAATGGCATGAGTTTCATAGCTCCATATTTCAAATTGTTATTTTTTAAAAAAATAATATTAGAAAAAATGCCACATTCACAAAAATAGGACTAAAACTGTAAGGAATATTTATGGTGAGGAAATTAAATTAAGTTCTGCTTACACTTGCATAATCTGTGTGATTCATATTTTGAAATAAATAGACTGCAATTTTAATCAGACACACAAAAGGTCAATATAATGTAATTACCAAATTATATAATTTATTCAGTTAACAACTTTCAATATTATATTATTTTGAATAATATATTTTACAACCAGTAAGAAATTGACATGTTTTGCATTAATAACTTTTTGAAACAATTTTATTTCAACAAAAATATATTTCCTTATTTTAGTATTATATTTAATCAAGATCCTAAAGCATAGTTGAAATAAGCTTTTGAATTATATTTTAAATAAATACTTATTAGGTTTTAATGTATGGTGTTTTAAATTAATTACAGATAGAAGAAAAGCCTAGGTATGATTCAGTAATCAATGGCCACACAGTAAGCAATGGTTACCATAAGAAACAGGCGGCAGATTATTACATTAATGCATCAACAGATCTTCATATCAGATCAGCAGCAATGAAGTCAGTTCCAAGTGAAAATAATGAATTTCAATGAAACAAATTGCGGGGTTATTTTTCAAGCATTTGAAATTACATGCAACTTTTGCTCAGAACACAAGTGGTGGGGAATAATAACACATTGGAATAGAAGTTTAGCTATGTTAACTATATTATCAGATGTGTACTGCCCTACAGTTTGAGCCTGTATACTACTTTCATATTAACTGAGATGATATGATAAATACATTGTTGCACTATAATACAGGAAACAGTTTCACTTCAAAAAACATTTAGTAGCACTTATCCACAGATGTAAAGGTGCATATCTTACAAACATTTGATTAACAATTATTATTTATAAAAATTCTTTTTTTTTCAAAAAAATTAATATCCCCTTTACTTAATCAACAAATGTTCTTTAGTAATTCTAGTCAAATGAAACTGGAATCATTAAATTTTTACATTTCTTCAAATTCATAGAAAACATTTATTCATTTATAACTGCAAAAACTAATCAACAGAATTGTTAATATGTTATGATATTATTTTAATTAAAATACTACATAGTCTCATTCATGTGAATGATATATTTATTTTTATAATAATCTGTCTATGCCAACAAAAATGTCTGCATCATTTAACCTGTACTTAGTTAATCAAAATTTACAAACTATTTTGATTATTTTACACAAAGTCTGGCTCTTAGTAAGGTGAAATATTTTATATATTCATTTTTAATATTTTGTATTAGTATGAAATATTGGTATAGTCACACACAAAAATGATTGTATTTTGTGTGGATACTCAAGTCATATGTATTGCAAAATAAATTAAAATTTATTCATAGCAATGGTTCAAATGAATAAGTACAGAGGAGGGATTACAAAAAAGAAAAGAAACAAACAAAATGTCTCCTTACTACTTTCCTATGCAAGTATCAAATTACTGTTATAGATTTAAATGAATAAATTAAATATCGATACCTTTGACTGAAACACTAAATTAACAAAATTATTTTTTAAAACTACAAATTTCCTTTATATGCAATTTACTTATTTCCTATGCTCTGTAAACATTATAGAAATAGAAAATAATAGATTTAGAATTGCATTCCTATATATTAAATGTTTATTACCAATAAAACTATTTGATTTGGCACATTTCTATACAATTTTATAGGCATATAACTCACTGTGAATATTAAAAATACTTCAGATTATAAATGTGTAATATTTTCAATGTTATGAAAATTCTACAGTTCAAGCTTGCTGGTGTAGTTATTGTACATAAATAATAAATTTGTTTGTTTTTTGTGTTAATGTTGTTTTATTATTCACATAAAAAAAGTTACTAAAGGTAGTATAATACTGTTGGATTTAACATATAAGAAATCAAATTCATATAATTGTGTTTCAATAAAAATAAAAATTAATGGGAATTGAGAATGCATTTTGAATTATGTACAAGTTTCTAGTGTTTTTGCTTACTGTGTAAAGCTTACGGCAATATCCATTTCATGACTATCAAAATCCAACTGTTAAGATTCAAATTGAATTTAGCTATAAAATAAAAATGAATTTACTGTCATATTGTGAGTGATAATGAAGTAAGATTTATTTCCTTAATACACTAAGGCAACAGAACAATTTAATTGTAACATGTAGTGATCCAAATGTTCAATCAATAGTACTAACTAGCCTCATTATACTACGAAGAATAAGATGTCTTAATAATAAGGTATTGTAACAAAATAATATAATAAATAATCCCAGTTTCTATCAGTGTCATTTGTTTAATATTGTGATCCAATTAGTGCATTTGGAAAGGAAATTAATAAAAACAAATACTGGTTCCAAATTGACCATCAGAGGTGTTTTTTTTTTCTGGATGGCTGGCACTTAAATATGATTTTAATTTTAAAATTCTTTACATGCCAAAATATTTGTTTTAGAAATTTCACATTTGAAAGAACTATTACTTAAAAATTTACAATAGGTGGGGAAAAATTCTCAGCACATTAATCAATTGATATATAATGAATATTTCAAATTGCAAAAAGACCTGATTTCACTCTGGGATATTAATATTTAATGAATTACCTAATATATAACAATTATTACAAGATATAATTTTTTTTAAATGTCTCAAAAGACATATGCAGGACCAATGTTTCCAATCTGCTAGGGGGTTTTAAATATGTAATATCTTAGAATTTATTTGAAAAAAATGTAGGTAATTAATTTACTATTTCATAGATTAATATGTATGTTTCTATAAAGACCGAAGGATTTCCGGGTCGATAGAATTAATAAAGGCTTCTCGGTTTTCCACCCGAGTCATTTCGGTAAACAGCTACGTTTCGACGGCTAGTACTGCCATCTTCTTGGTTGAAGTCTATATAGGCTATGTGTATTTTATGAATATGTAATGTTTATTTGCCAAATTTCCTTAAGGACTCTGGACTTGTCCAAACATGAGTAATTTTATGGGAACAGGGTTAATAAAGTACTACTACTTTATTATAACTTTTAGTCCGAAAATTGTCTTATTCCTTGTAAAAAAAAACGAATCTCCACCAAAAATAATTATAATCTATCAATAGATAATTTTTTAGTGTTACTGCTTTTTCTGTATACTTCTCCCTATAAATAATAAACGCGGTTTTACAGGAAGAAATTGCAGACGGCAGAGAAAAACTTCGTCCACCTTCGGCAAACATAAGCTACCTTAGGAAAACTACGAACGCTTGAGGGTATGGGCGTTATATTCCTTACAAATAATAAATAACCATTTGAAAGGGAAACAAATCTAGGTTCGAGGAACATTACGAGAGGCAGGGTAATATAATTTCTTTGTACGGAATTAACACGGTGAACTGGAAATCTCATATTCAATTCTTGACATTTCAGACACGAACAATAGTTAATACGATAAACCCAGATCGAAGCCAGTTCATACGAAAGACAAACCGTTGCAAATTCTATTATCAGAGTCGACGAAATTTCATACCGCAAATTGAACCTTGGTTTCCAACGCTACAATACTATTATGGCAGCTTATATTTCTGCAGGATTGCATTTCTACGAACACTAGTTAATTTAGAGGCTTTTCGTTCGCACGGGTTTGAAAAGATTGGCTTTTTTTTGCATGAACGACATTTTTTCGGGTGTCCGTTGTCTGATTTGGAGTAGGAAAATTCTTAGTAGGGTAGAAAGAGCGATCATACAGATTAAGTGTAATGGAATAATCGGGCGCAAAAATCCGTAAAGGTAAAACGAATAGATTCATATCTAAATGGGTTGCAGACTAACACCCCTACAGAGTTCATTTACTATATGAAATCAGGCGATGGAACACTAAAAAAAATTGTCTTCAAATTAAACCCGTTGTCGTCTTTCTATTTCCAATGTGAATCTATAAAGCGTAAGCCTCTTACGACGGACAGAGGTGACTAGGAAGGACTAGGGCATGAATTCTTGGGGTAAGAATTCGACAATTCCAGTGCGCCCGGACTCGTGGCGGTATCTCGTGATGAATGCGCGAAGTAATGCCAGATTATCGTTTATCATTTGTTTCCGATATTAGTGCGCTATAATGGCTTCTAAAAAGTAATTAGTGGACAAATAATTAAAAGAAATTTCGTAACCTATCAAACTTCCGTGACATTTTTCTATGACGGCGTATGTCCAAACGGTCGTACGGCGATGTCGTGGGAGAAAATAGGCGAACGCAATCGACGAAATGGGGTGAGTTTGCATTATATTTTGGATGCGACATGTGAGCCTGCCGAGGTGCGTTTCCTGGTCATGACGACTGACGTCAGATTCAAGTTGGATTGACTGAAAATCTTTATTTAGGTCAAGATTAGCGCGTGATTGTCGTGTGTGTTTAGTTGGCCTCACTGTTGATCACATGGATTCAGATCCGTACATTTAATTTGTTACGTGACACCTATTTCGTAAGGGAAGAATATATATTTGAATCCGATTTAAAATAAAAAATATCCAAAAATAATATTCAAAGATATCATATTTGTCGTTTTACGAATTTTCAGATCATCGAGATTGTCAATTTGACTTGCGAAGCAGCAATGTCCTAATCAAAAATAAACCTATGAACTGTGATTAGCGAAAAACAAATATATATATATTTGAAAAGTAGTGTTTTAACGTGTTGTCAGCTGTTATATGTATTTCAGTCAGACAGGCTATCATTTGCATAATATTAAATCGTTGCTTTTTCGTGTACTATTTGAATTCTTGAAGAATTTTACATATTTAAGTTTACTTGTAGTTTGAAAATTATGATGACGTTTTAGAGCAAAACGTAGTCCTATAGTCACAATTTTCTAATCCATGTGTAAACCAGAAAGCTTGTTAACGGTTTCACTTTTATTTATTTTATGTATACCATGTTAGTTTTTTATCAAATCTTTTATTTTTCCCTTGTACCTCTATTATTTTCACTACAGTGATAGGTGTCCATTTTAATCGAATATTGTTATAGATCATTTTCAGTACCTATATTTTGAAATAATACTATTTCCAATTCACATTATATAGCCATACAATGAGTCAAGTGAGAAAAATCATAACAGTTTTATATGCGTTGGTAGTAGAGGAATTAAATAACTGAATATTTCCAATTTGAAGGAAATTATGTATATACATTTTTACTCGATAGTACATAACTCAAACTGTCACAATATAAACATTAAAGAATTCTACAAAAGCATTTAAATTGAGTATTTGTAAAGGAGTCGTAACAATAAAATTCAATAGTAGAGTGGGAATTCTTATGTAAATATATTTTACAACATAGTAAAACATCATGTTTATATTTATATAATTCTGCAATAAGGAATGAATTATTTATGACTGAAAAGACTACAGCTCCATATAGCTTTATGTTCAATTATTTGTTGCTTGACTGTTAGTATATTTCCCTTGATATGTGTAGAGAATATATAAACAATAATGTTTTGATAATAACAAAACACGAGCTACTTTATCAATAGAATATAGGTAGTTTTAATTTCCATGTATTATATAGAGATAAAAGTGAGGTACAGTATGTGGTATACTCCAATTGAAAACCTAGTTGGTATCATTAGGGAAAAGTTCTTAAATGTTTGGGGCCGTACACACCATTTTCAAAATTAAGACAATCTCAAGCAGGTGTCTATTTCAATTAATTTCTCTACAAAATTTCCATTAATTTGTTGTACCACAATTCTCATTGTTCTGTTGAATTCCTGTGAATTATATTTCTGACACGTATTCCTCCTCTTATTTTGATTCAATGTCTATTCCACAACATATGTGCTTGATATATATAGAACTTTAGATGTGTGTTTAAATATGAACTTAACTTGGTCACCATATTTCTTAATGTAATTGATTACTGAGAGGTTGCATTTTAATATGGAAAATTATTCAGGAAATGTATCTAGATTAAATGAAGAATTTTATAACTGGTTGGATGAATAACAGGTTCAGAATGATTTTAAAATTTTACAGGCATGGTCATAAAGTGACATTTGTCCAACAACAGTTATCTTAATTGCATTTTTCTTCTCTTTTGGCACTTTCTTCTCCTTAGAAGAGTCTCTAAATTAATAATGTACCTTTTGTTTCTTTTTAAATCAAAATTTACTATTTTGAAGCTTTCATACTATTTTTTACTTGGAAATTGAGTACAATTTAGATTTTTGTACATAATTATTTCGCCATTAACTTTTTAGATTGAACATTACACATAACCAGAAAGATCGACCAGATATAATTTGTTTAAGATATTGAATGATAATGTTACAGAATAATTATTTTCAGATTAAGCAACCTCTTTTGGATCAATTGAGTATTATGTTTGGCAGTTTTCGTAAAGTGGTAGAATATTTACATTTCACAGAGTTATATGATACCTGCAAATCGCTGAAAGCCCTTCGAATTTACATTCGGGTTTCAGTTGATAGCTTAGTCTACGGAAAATGTATTTAGAGATAATGAAGGAAGAAGTGTAAAGAAGGCGTAAGTAAAGAAATTAGTAAAAGAAGAATCGAGGGAAAAAGTTATTAAAATATGTGGAATGAAGATCTTTAAAAAATGAAGAAAAGAATTCAACGTCCCGAACGATAAGAAAAGCTGATAATTTTGCGGGAAAGAGAAAGTCGAGGTACTGAATGAGAGGCTAAATATTCGTACTAAGACTTTAGCTATGAAAAGCAGAACAGCTTCCCTAAAAACTGACAGGGTTTTGGGTATTTGACAAAAAGTTGTCTTCTTGTTTCACTTTGTATAATTTTTCACTCACTTTCTTCAACGCTGGTTGCTGCATTTTTCTTGATCGAACCCTACCTTAATATTATCTCTATTTACGTACTTTTATACTTCGGAATGTTTCATACATTGTCCGTAATTTTCAATATAAGATTGAACCTAAAGTTTATAACTCCGTTGGTCTTCAGCGATTAAAGGGTAGAATCAGAACACTCCTATAGACGCAGACCTTCTAAATCCAGTCTATCCAATATAGTTAAATTATATTTTTTGTAGACAACCAACTCTATTAGTCCGAATTTTATAGTAGGGTTCAGATTATCCTGCCGTGTCTCGGATTCATTTATTTCTTCCCGAAGCCGACCCTTTCTGATACTTTTATCCTTCCTAGACATTGTTATGCCCTATAAAATCTCTTCCAATTGATTCCACACCATTGTGCAGAAATTTCACTCGCTGTGCATCAGCAGTCCCTAACGAAGCGTACGGATGCTGCATACCCTTCAACGAGCCTACGTCGAAACTGGTTCCGAAATAAATGGAACCGGTATTCAGTCACTAAATTCACAGATTCATATTTGACTCCATGCCCGAAAACTTCAACATTCAACAGCCTTTTAGCAAACGATTGTGCTTGTTAGATCATTGGGCGTTCACTTCACTCCAGTTATAAACTCCTTAAGATTTCCTTTTAAATTAGTAAATTTACAGGTTGAATAGCAAATAAGTAATTGATTTTCTGATAATAAATATCACTCTGTGTATAAATAGGCAGTAATTTGTTACTTGGAGGTAATTTTCCATAAATTATGTAAGAGCAATGAAACTAAATTAGACCGGATGTCGAATACAGAAACGTTTCTAGAATGAGATGCAGTTCAACTTCTGACCGTGTTCGAAGTAACGAAGCTCGTGAATATTATCAGTTACGTATTATCTACCGTTACAGAAGCGTTCAGGCACCTATGGCAAATGTGGAAGGAGTTACGATTTTCTGGTTGAGCATTTTTATTTGCTACACGAGGTGACACTCAAGATTTCTGACGGAGCGGATGCAAATGAACCTCTTCCCCACACAATAACGAGTGAGACTTGTTATAAAAATTCGTATGAAACAAATTAACCACAAGTGAGAAGCGTCCACGTTTATCGGACCAAACATGAGTCAGGTATTTAAGCAAACTTTACGAACTTGATTAAGGCTTGTGTCGTCGACGCCTTTCCGTTTCAGTTTCATGTTAGCTTCAGGCAAATATATGTCCTTAAAGTAAATGGTAAATGTTATACAATGCCAACCCTTAAACGATATTATCCATTAGCAAGATCAAGATCAGCTATGTTGACCTCAGCGTTAATCGTTTTAAAAGGAGTCGACCTCTCGTGTGGTTAACCGTAGTACCCCTTTCTGGATGTTTTTATTTTTTCTAGAAATAAATCCTTATTCTTCTGATAAGCACGTTTGCCTCATTACATCACATTCAATATAAGATACAGTGGTGTTTTTAATGTTATATTACCGGATAAGTTCCTTATACCGACACTTTTTATTTATATTGAAACGACGTTTCGATATCTATTTGTATCTTTTTCAGGTATTTTCTTAAAGAGGAGGTATTTACAAATGATAATATTAATAGTATAATTGTACCAAGTAAATAAAGGCAAACTCGAGTAAACAAAAAAACAAACAACTTACCAAATTATATTATAAACTAGCACAACAAACTTTGTGAATTTAATAACTTGTTAATCGTTTTGTAGTGCTAGTTAATTATATTAATTTGGTAAGTTGTTTGTTTTTGTTTACTTAAGTTTGCTTTGTTTAGTTTGTACAATTACACTATAAATTTATTTATGCTTCAATTCGTTCACCTCTGAAGGCAAAATATGTCTCAATATTTGTCAGTAAAGGTGTAAATTTCACTATAGGCTTTATCAGATCATTTAGTTTACTTAACCAAATTTTATCCAGACATTGCTTTATGTGTGTTTGCGCCTATTTCCGTGTAATATATATGTAGAATGTACTATGTTTACGTACTGCTCGCAATGATGAGGTACGTACAATCAATGAACCACACTTTGGACGCTCAACGCATTTATTCCCGTACCTGATCCTTGTACATTCTGTATAACACACTTCATTAGAGAATTTCACTTGTCTCTAATGACGTATTATTGACAGCTTATGAGGACCTAAGACTGCCGGACTGCCAACGATACATAATCCGGAATCCGCTCTTGACCTTCAAACCAGTTTTCATCCATTGTGCTTGTGACCAGTTTTTCGTGCTTTAAATCCCTGCTGAAAATCATGTATAGGCCCAGGATTCGAACCCTGACCTCTGCATTCCTTGGATAATACCACGAGGCCATACTTATTCATAATTCTCAGTTATTTTCAGTATGCGAGTGTTAGAAAGAGCAACTAAATTAGTTACTTGGTGAGTAATAGTATTTTATTTTTTAAAAAAGTGTTATTTATTGTTCAGTTGAGAGCAGTGGCCAAAAGTACCGACTTGCCGAAATCTACAGGTACAGTTATTCGTTGCGACAGTCTATTTTCAGTACCAATGTTCGTATTGTCTATAGTTTTCATGTACACGAGTATAAATATGAATAACCCCAATAGAATTTTTGTAGCGTAAGAGAATAACACGCACATCACAGCCTACAGCTGAAAGATTTACGAGAATCAGCTGCAGTAAATAAAGTACAGGTTTGTTTAGATCCATGTGGTCTTTCAAGTTATATGTCTCGTAAAACTTTTGATGTGTTAAAGTTAAAATTATCCCATATTCCGAGCGTAAACTGTGTGGAATATCCGAGTATGAGAATCCCCCACGTTGTCGGATGCACAATATATCAGTTCTGCGAGACACATTCACTATTCCTATTTGTGTGACACCTTCTAACTCCTTCAAACAATTTTATTGTCATGTCACAGTCAAAGTATCAATATCCATCAAAATAGCAGGATCGGAATTCGAACACTGGTCCGTAATCTTTTCGATTTATTCACGTGCAACGCTGACTCGTTCCCAGATAAATACTGGTAATACGCATCCGTAAGTTCCTTTCTTTTCATATCTAATGGAATAATTAATTTGGAATATAATTAATTTTAATCGATATTTTCGTGTCTGTTTAAGTGATGAGTGAAATTGAAATTTGTTCATACACTGACAGAATAAAGTAAAAAAAGATATTTCATGTTAATTTTTTTCTTTATTTTTGTCTGTATATAACCAAATGTCAGTTTCACTTATTAATTTTCTTCGAATAGTTCGGTGTTTCCCTGTGTTTTCCACAAGGAAGGGGGAGGGGGATTCGAAAATGAGCTCGTGTAGAATTTAAAAACCGCTAGCTATGATTTTTAACTTATATTAAAGGAAAAATTGTTGGTATCACAATTTGGAAAAAGAATTTGGTAAGTTTGGTGGTTTCCATAGTCACACTTGAAAGATTGGAGTAATATAAATTACGACGTACTCGGAGAGTATTGTTTACTATGTCTATGGAGGAATAGTACGTACTAAATTGTACGATTGCTATGACATGCGCCAAGTAGTTGTCTACTGTAGTCTAGCGACAACTCTGCTTCATACAGAAGCACGAATGGGCGATAAGTTTAGCGATCTCAGATTAAAATAAATTACTACTGTGTTTTTGCACGGAATTATTAATATAGGGGGGGGGGGGGGCAGTAGAAATACTTAGGTGGGGCAGGGTAACAAAAAGGTTGGGAAACACTGGACTAGGTCATTGTCTGAAATTTATTCTTTTACTGACCTGAAATGTTAAATATTTCATATACATGAAGTTACCAAGGCAATCATATTGATGTCTTGTCTATTTGTTATGCCGTCTACTGTTATTTCTGTTTCTTCTACGTATTCATCGAACGTAGCCTCTTGCATACTTTAAGTTAATATTTGTTTCTCTAACTTTTTTACAGTGTAGTCGTACATTTATAGTAATATTTCATCAATGTTCTCGTCTTGATCTCAGGTGCATTTGCAATCAATTGGTTAACATATTATCGGGTATTTCGATGTGTATAGGAGACGTTTTGAACTACAAAATTCTTTGGATAAACGTAAGAAATACTAATTTGCAAGAGAGTCGGAGCTCTCCTACAGAAATACACTAGCTAGCCTAGATTTCTTTTCATCTGACTGAAGTAGCCACTTGCAGGTAAAGTTATTGAGTTCGGGGTGAAGGTGGGTTATGCGCGGCAGACACCGCCATTGTTTGCAAAGTTGCAGGGGAACGAATTAGGGACATTAAGGATCTCCAGAACTTTTACACTACATTAATATCATATAGACGACTTCCAGAGATCATTGTTTGAGGCAAGAATGCAGAGACTGAAAATGTTTTTACGCTACTATTTTGGAAAAGCGGCAGATCGGGTATGACGAGAGTGAGTGGTTTGGAAGCTTGACCAGAGTAGTCTTGGAGCCAAAAACGACTAAGTTGATGAACGAGTCTGTTTTGAGAGGCTGACCAGTGTGGTCAAGGAGTACGAGTCTGGTTTGGAGTGCAAACGATTATGTTTTGAAGCTTGTCTTGGGACTTCAACCAATCTAAAAAAAAATAGTACGACGTAAAATATCGTGAGGCGTCCGGTGGGCCGGAATTTCGTGATGTGAAACGATACAGTAATTAGTGTTATAGCCTGTTAATTAAATATTTTCTTTAAAATAAAATAACTGTGGAGTGCACAATACTCTAAATAATATAGTATGTAGAAACTTTTTTTTTGTAAACGTTTATGTAAATATTTCTCTGGTTTTCTTTAATACTACGAGTTTCATTAAAGCTGTTGCAATTTGTTAAAAAGAATATGTTCAAAAATTGAATTAAATAGAAAATGTAATAAATAATTTTTTGTGCTATCTTTAAAAAAAATTGTTTAATTTGAAGCAAAAATCCTATAAAGTATCTTCTCGTTTTAAAATTAGTTTTTTTTTACTTTTAAAATTTTAAAAGGAGAAGCTAGTTTATTGGATGTTTTCATGAATTTAAACAATATTTTAATTTTTAAAAAAACGAGAAAGAAAGAATTAATTTTTGGCACACAGTGAACTCTAGGTGAGATTGATATATATATAATAAAGAATGTAGACTTTCATGGTGGAGATTTTGTATTAATAGTTTTGGGCTTCTAACTGGATGGAATATACGTAATATTGCAATGTTTCGATGACTCGCTCCAGAACTATTTATACTGTTTATACATTAAATAAACGCACTTTCACAAACGTTTTATACGTCGTTGGACTCATTTGTTATATCTTGCCACTTATGATTTTTATATGTAAAATACGTAACACGAGTATTTCGCTTCGCTGGTAATGTGAACTAAAATTTTCCTGGCAAACAAATAAGACAGTATATGATATTGTATAGTGTTATGTAAGTTGAATGTATTCTAGCATTTGATGGCCCTCTTTGCTGCAGTTATAAATTACAAATGCACGCTTGCGCAAGTGAAACTGCTGACGCCTTAAAGCTCAAATCGGGTTGTAGAGCTTGTGAATCGATAACTGGACATTCTAAATACGCGTTACTACCAACAAACTCACCGCAATCGTCCGCGACCAGGTGCAAATAAATAGCAACATCGACAAACGATTCCTACTATACTTCTTTTGGGGCAGCTATTGTCGAAATATTTTCGAGGGAAATTCACTCTAAAAAACAATTTGCAAAAAATGGGATATTCGTTAAAATCTATTGCGAGAGAATGACGCTAATCTATAAATTTTATATAGCACTGAATGTTAAAAGTTCTGAACTATACAATCGAAAAGGATTCGCCGTTAATATTACAGTCGGCTCTCGGCTTATAAAAATTTGACACGGCCAACTGAAACGGATGTTTTCGAATTAAACGGCATTATTAACTATTATAATTTAATATTTATATTTACCTAATCAATTTCTAATCGTATTCGTCATCAATAAGCGTAACCGTTTTCACAAGTTGAGGATGGCGGTGAATGTTTCGGAGTTTCTATGCTGTGTCACCTTTGCTCAACAACTTTATGTTTACAGCTTAATGACACGTCTGTATTGTTAAGTGTTCAGTTACCATATTAATTTTATTTAACTACAAACAGACTTTGTCTTCTCTACCCACTTTCGACACCTCAGTTGCTCGTGGATTTCTGGAACGTCGAGAAAGCTAATTCCTTTTTGCATTTAAATTTAATTTCTGCGAAAGGTAAATCTTGTCAGGTGTTTTATTCTCTCATCTGCATAAGTAGATGAGAACTGGGGTGAACGAAAAAGAGAGAATTCATTTTTGGCACACGGTGAACTCTAGGTGAAATTGACACGTTAGTATTCATAGTTTCCTACAATTTCGAATAAAGTATTAATTCCTCAGAAAATTTCAATACCTCATATAAGCCGGATGCAAAAAATGTAAATCAAGAAATTAAATTATAATTTACCTGCTGGGGTTTAATGCACATAATACTCGTGAAGATGAAAACTAATCGCTTTTCCAGATGTGATACACGCACAAATATTGCATTCATCCTAATTTCGGACATCACTCAAGATATTAATACGGTATAGAATTTAGATTTAATTTTCGTGTTACGGACACTTTCGTTCTCTTATATGTTCCAGGTTGTGTCTGTATTTGAATACAAGTGATAACCGATTGCGACACGTTTCCATCATCTGTCAGAAATCGCGGAAATCAACTTACACAAAGTTTGAGATTATTGTTGTCTGTTTTCGACTGAGGTGAGGATGGTGTCGTCTTAGCTGTAATCCCACAGTCCCTGACACTGGGCCGTTGTCTTCACTGCGACCACTTCAAAACCCTCCACGTGTTGAAAGATATTACAAATATAAAAGTTCTGACTATAAGTCATCAACGTGTATAAACGTCGTCAATAATTTCTATAAAATAAAATTCTAAATTCGGATTGTCCATTACGCTTTTGTGAATTTGGGGAGTTACGGTCACAGTCACGAGTAACAAAGGATATTTAATATGTGCACAGGATAGCAAATAATAATAATACGATACCATTTTGGATTCCAAAAAAATTAATCTCGTTAACGAGATGATTGTAATACAGGAAATACCATAACCATTATCGAGGAGGGTGTTTTTCTATAAATATTGTAAAAATGTTCAGAGGACTGAACGAGAAAGATTGATGGATAATTTCATTTTCGTCGAGAGTAAAAGCTCGAGGTGCCAATATCACATCAGAACCAACGATGTCATAGATATATTTTTGCCCCTCTAGTGAATGTGCATGCCAGGATTCCAAGTACCGCACTATTTCTAAAATCACATAATATATTTTGCAAGTTGCAATAATATCCTTTAAGCTGGACTCCAGAAATCAAAAACAGCAAATTATCGTAAAATTCACCACAGAATTCGGCATTTAAAGGTGTCACCTGGAACTTGTAATAATGACAACGCTGTAAATGAATTAAAAATCCTTTTTTTTTTTAGGAAAGATACAGGAACACGCGTCCGTAATACAAATAAAATGAAAACTAATCGCTTTCCGGATGTGGTCGGTATCCACGCACAAAACATTATGTTCGCCTCAAATTGTCCACAATTCGGCATTGTTTAGCAGTTGTAATTTATTATTAAACCATTTGTCAATATTTTGAGACTCGCTATTTTTTCGAAAATTGTGTTATCGACGTTAAGGTATATTTTTAAATCTTACTCAGTCTGACAAAATTAAAGTGATCACGTACTCTCGCTGTACTGCATTAGTTTTCATTGTCTGCGATAGTGTATTTATCGTTCCTTATTTAATAGCCTTTTGAGTTGCCTTTATTTCCCATTTTAGTTTATTCGACAGTTTAACTATCCCTATGCGTCAGCACGAACATTACTACATTTGGTACTTATAAACGAGATATAATGTTCAGTTCCATACGATGTAAGAGAAGAATTCAAATAACTCTTAACCGTAAGATTTATGAAAAATATTTTCATATGTGTGACAAACGAATTGAACACCTCAAATATGATTTGATTTTGTTGTTGGCAGTGTTAATTCCGTTTGTGCGTATTTGCACAGGAAAGCAATTAATTATCCAGAGCTTCACAGTCGTCAGCTGCCCTTTTAAAGTTGCATGCTGTCATTATAACTTATATAATTATTTTTCTTTTATTTCAGGCGGACGAATCAAATTGGATGAAGAAACCCGAGCTTAACTCCTGCGAAGAATTTATTCATGTGGGGTGGGACTTTGGGATGGTCACAATCTTCATGTTTAACGAATTATCGTCTAGATAATCTATTGATTGGCACGTGTGGTTTTTAGTTAAGCGAAAGACGAATTATTGCACCAAATTGATTGATGTAATCCTAATATAAACGAATTTTATGTTGGCTAGCGTCCGCTAAGACTTGAAGATCTCGCCGATCTCAAAATGTGAGCTGTTTATTTAATAGGTTGCATGCTAAATTTTTCCAACAGGTATTTAGTTTCGGGAAAATATGTCAATATGTCTGTCGGTAGGTTCTATCACGATTTCTCCGCCGGGAATGTGGATTCCTTTTTATAGGGGACTGAATTTCCTCCTCCTCTTTAAGATAAAGCATTCTATGTAAGCAAACATTTATGATTTGTAGATATATTATTTTTAATAAAAATTTCGTATTACAGCAAACAACTATCCCTTTTATTTTTATTCCTTTTTTTCCATTTTTTTCGAGTAACTATTATGCGATTACAGTTATTTTAAAAAAATTCCAATTTTTAAAAAATACGTTGGTCTGGTAAGTGCCTCAATTAGTCACAATATGGACAGAAAATTAAAATTTTCCTCTAAAGTATGAGAAGATTTCAAGCGTTTCAAAATTCTAGAACTTATAAAATTAGTTTCCTCTCTTTTTCTCTTAATGGAATATTTATCAAAACAGCTGTATCTTAATACATTATTTATACAAAATGTTTACAGTTTAGGTAGTCAAGAATTACGAATAGTTAGTGACTTGCAAAATGTTCATCAGGCACGTTCTCTGGAGTGATCGTAGGTTGTGTAAATATTACTCCGTGTGACAGTGTAGGAGGAATCATGTTAGAACTTCAAACACACAGCATCTTCGCATGCTGGATGGTTATACGCCATAAAAAAATTAATGCGCGGTCTCTATGCGCGATATAAGTGAAACATAACTTAAAGAAAATGGGAAATTTGTAGAATAAGTAATTGAAATATTTGTTAACTTATTTTGATGAGAAAACATTGGATGATTGCATAAGGTGGTACCTGATTCTATAAATAAAATGTGTTAAGGAACGAAATGTTAATAATGTAATATATATTCTTAATTTTTCATGTTCGCCCATAGCTGCATCAGAATCTAATAATGAAATTGTAGTTTGATAATACCTGAAATATGACACACAAGTTTGAGATTTTAGGTTATTTAAATATCTACGAAATACCCGATATTGTAGTCTGTAATGTTCGATCCTTATTCAGCTTCAATTTATATTTGTTACCTAAAACGTCAGACATTGTGCTTCCGGCTGAGTGAAATTTACATTAAACTAAATACTCAATTGATAATTAGTATCGACAATCAATTATATCATTAAGTTATTCCAGTTTGGCAACGATCGAGGGCAAACGATAAGTCGTGTAAAATATGAACACACATTTGTCGCGACATAGCTCATAGCTTCGGAGTAAGTGCTGGAAATGTTCACCCGTACATATTCTTAGAATGTTGCACTTCTTTGTACTCAAAAAAGCGTGGATCTACAACGGTACACTTTCATTTCACACGATCACTGGCGGACGTACTATTCAAACTCGCGCCATGTCGCGAAAGTCTTGTGACGTCACGCGGACCCAAGACTCGCTCTCAAGCTGTGACGTCACGTCGCATCCGGAATGCATATTTACTCAACCTCGCATAAAAAGTTTGACTTCAATAACAGTTGTACTTTTTCGCATTTTTACAGCATTTTAAGCATCTAGTTACAAAAGTTGCCATTACATGTCTCGTGAGATTCCTGTTTTCTCTGATAGCATGAAGTACAAGTGCGCGCATGATTGCCAAGGCGCATTCACGTCTTCTTTCTTTGGCGTATGGAAGGGAAATAATTGGCATGCCTTCCTAAGTGGATGTTCATTCAACCTATGTTAGAGAATCGAATTGAACAGAAGAAACGAGATTTAGACTCTGGTTTTGCGACAGGTGGAGAGAAAAATAGGGCATTCGTCACGTTTCTTCGGAATTCGGCACGAACTGCAAATAGCCCGTGTTTCATTTAAATAATGGCTCGTCGTGGTACTCAAGAAATACATGAGCTTAACTATAAGAGTTGAACCGATGTAAAGGAGAATTTGGTCCGAAGCCTTTCAAGCTTGTCTCTTTAATACATCACGCAGTTACGTGTTTCATTTCGCGAGTTTCACTGTTCACTAACAAGTGTTCAATGATAAGAAAATGACCAAGCTGGAAAATCGTCTTGAAATAATGCGTATTTAACTTCATGTCATGAACTAACAAATTGAGATATTCATTAGTCCTTGTTAAATGAAAATTGTGTAACTGTGCATTAAAAATATTCAATTGCAGATGATAATATAATCGCGAGTTTCACGGGAAATTAATTTCCAGTTTATAAAACGACGACTTTATGAAATTCGTAGTTTTGGACGTTAAAATGAGTTGTAAGACAACTCGGGTTTTCAAAAGGGGATAATGGACTTAAGCCATTACGTTTCAGTGTCATACTCTTATAAATATTTATTTGATTATAGTTTCAAAAGTAAGCACGCGGTGAGCCATTTCAAATATTAAATAGTGGTGCATTAATAACAAATGTAGTCACCACGATTTTGAATGCATGAATCGTGTCTTACTGATGTCATTTTGTGGACTGTGGTTCCGTGCTGAGCTTCATAGAAAGCATTTATTTTGTTCTACCATAAATCAAACCAATGATCTGCCAAAATTTCATTCCCTTTTGGTGTTGGGATTTAATTTTCTTCCAGTGTCAAATAGAATGAGGTTATCGTGTCCTTTTGATCAGTGGTAGGTACTGTGAAATATGATCGACTGTATTGTAATCCGACGAGCCTACGGAATATCTTTAAATGGATGCGATGTCTCGAAATCTGACAACGTTAACTCAAGAAAGTGTGTTCAATCAGTCGTAAACATTTACAACGGAAATCTTGTAACGTAGAAAATAATTTCAGATTTCCATTGACGAGATGACTCGAAGTCACTTCGTCGAGCTAGAAGTCTGCTTAAGATTTTCCCGCGCCTGGCCACGTTTCTATTATTATTTTTTTTAATTGTGGACCAAGACGTACAGACGATTTCAGAGTAGAGTCTCCAAGAATCCGTATAGAATCTTTGACGTTGCCATCAGAATGTAATTCGACTCGTGTAGGTTTTTAATGCAAAACTGATTCACCTGCATAACAATCAATTGCAGCAAGCTATTAAAATATGAAAGGGAAGATACTCGTACGATAAAATACGCATTTTGTATTCATGTGAAATATTATTTAGGAAAATTTCGAGTATAACGTTTTATTTTCTATGTTGAGAATATCGTTTGCAATGAATTTGGAAATTTAAATTTTTAGAAGTAAATCACGTAACATTTGCCTAATAAGCGATATATTATCAAATTTAAATATGTATATAATTAACATTATTTTGTTAGACAAGAAAACGCGAACATTCCTCAGAGTCCGAAAGTTTTCCACTGTAGACGTAGGTCTGTTTAGACTTGAAAACGTGATTTCTGATGAAATGATTATTTACAGTGTAGTTGAAGAACTCAATTATGGAAGTTGGAACCGCATGTGTATTTGATGCAAAGTGTTGTAATAGCCGACCGCGGAAAAAAACTTCAATTCTGATATAAGACTATTGATGTAAGGAAAATTAGGTCGTAAAATTTACGATTGTGGAGATCTTGAAGGCTGAAGAATGCTAATAAAGATTACAACAGAAACAGCGAGATAAGCCACTAGATAAAAAAGATTGCCAGGGAATGGGCAAGTATGTTGTTAAAATTCGACTCAGAGTTGCCACATTATTCGAATTACGACAGGTAATGCAAGTAGAGTACTGAAACAGGTACAACAAGAATGAACACACACGCACATCACTAAATAGCATCATTTTGTGGTTTAAGATTGTAATAGGTTGTTTGACTCTGGAATGTACGAATCCTACCGGAAGTTTCACGTGATGTCAGCGTCTTCTGTTTTCAGGAATACCTGACATTGTTTTCTGGTAGGGGGAGGTTCAAAGGTTCCTAACGCTTCGTCGGTGATGGAGGTCTGTCGATTCTGGAATGTTATGAGATCACTTAGGAACTTCTTCAGCTTTCAAAATGCACGAATCGAGGCGATTTGGTTAAGGTGAAGACCGATTGCTAATTATCACATATGAATGTAATCATTTGTCAAAACAATGAAGGAAAACATGTCCCATTTAGTTCATATAAATTACTGGATAATGTGTGGTGTTGATGGTTTATAAACTTGCTCAGACTTTTTTCCACGTCAGTCCGTAGTTTTCGAGGTGGACGTTCCCAGCTCTTGCAGCTGTTTCTGCTCTCCACGTTCTTCCTACGTCTACGTCTGCACCAGAACCTGCGTTGCCATTTTCTTTTTTCGTGTTTTACTTCTGGAAAGCTTGCACAAGTTCTTTAGTGTCGTGCTTACACAATGTCACGCAGAGTACCAATCTGGAATTACAGCAATGTACATTTAATAGTACAAATTTCCCCAACACGTGGCCACAAAGTGTTCAATCAATTATTTCTAACTTTAACGCGTTGTGAAGCTACATTTCATTTGATAGAGGCGTGAACATTTCTTGCTCAAATGTCATTATTCGCAGCTGTGTCGATGGCTCCCTACGGTGATAAACGGAAATTTACCTTCCTCACCATTATTTTTTATTTTCGTCTGTTATATTAATTAAGTTTTATTAACAGCAACAGGTTTAACGGACACGGTACAATATATTAAAAAGTTTGTCCTTGCTCCTGGACCAGCATCAAGTGAAATGAAACCAACCTAGTTTTGAAGACGAAATTAAATTTAAAAATGTCTCAGTCAAACTTATATGAATTTATTGTTCCCTTATACATCGTATTTATCTGTAGAAAGTTATTAGTTGTAGTATCATTCTTTTGTTCCTATACAGTGATAAACTGTTATAACTCACTATTAATTTGAGAACTGATACAGAGTAATTGAGTAACATCCAGTGGTGGTTCCTGACATTTAACTATGTAAAATATTAACACCACCACAGCGACAGTGTTACCAACACTCTGACCGTCCCTGAATATGTTACATTCTAATTCTGTCTACATAATTTCCAACAGTGTATAATATTTTAAAATTTAACACCAACTTGACACGCATTTCTAACACAAAAGTATTTTTCCTTCGGACATTTTTTAATAAAGTTAATTTTTTGGACAACCCAGTGAGCAAATCTTCGCACTATGACTACCCTTAAATGTTGTTCACCTTTAATTGTGATATTTTCAAGTATTATCCAAAAAGGAGAAATATTAGGGGAGCCTGGGGCAAAAATGATCCCTCTAAGGTGTATTTATCAATATTATACTTAACAATCACAATCACAATAGTGACTCATATGTTTTGTAGAGTTTTTAGCTAGTCCCGTGATTTGTTGGAGAATTTTTAATCAAAAATTTAAAGCTAATAATTTTTTAATATACTCCGCAGAAAGCGTTTTGACTCGGGCATGGAACAACTTTTAAAGTGTTTAAGTATCATATTTGTGTTGGATTTAGAGATATTATAACACTTTATTTTTCCCACAAATAGTGTTTTATAGCACATACATTTAATAAATTTAAATGTTTACGTGCTATGGATTTTCTTGTATTGCAAACGTCGCAAATATACTGATTATCATCATCATCCACACCTGCTCATTGATCATGTGCCCAGCGTCTACAAATCTGGCACACAACCCAGCCTTAACCACAAAAAATGCATTCTGGTTGTCGTCACTACAGGAATCTTCCTTCCTGAGAGGCTGCTTTGTCTTCTTACTCTTTCTGTTTGTAACTGAGCCACCAGGTATTTTTCCTCTTCCTCGCTTCCTGGTCACCTACTTTTGTTCTATCTCATTCTTCATTTTTACTTCAAATAACGAATTCCTATATGGGCTACTTCTCAGTACAGCAACCGTGCCTCTTTTCCTTTACCTAACGGATTATCCTGCCCCATATTCTTCCAACACGAAAATCGTGTTATAGCCACACAACCGTATCTTTTTGCACTGGAAGAAAGCAACTTTATTTAACCCTAGAAACGTCTGAATACGTGTAAATAAATGCAACGCTACTGTTTACGACATAAAACAACAAAAATAATTAAATCACATTAGATCAAGATGGCTGATATATATTTTTTCCTTATAAATTTTCAGAGCAAAGGCGCAGTAATCATAAAGACACACGTAACAATTAAGCATCAACTGGGAACTTGATAAATATATTCTCCATGAGATAGCAGAACCAATATCGGAATATTTTAGGGTGATTATTTAACCCTGGATTACACCAGTTTTGTTTTGAAAACAAAGTACTTTAAAATAAGATTTATAATTACAGAATAGTTGAAATTTATTTAGATTTCTTAACTTATGAATCCTGATGCGACTGTTCTGGGACCAAGTGCTGTAAGAATTCTAGCACACGAATCAGTCAGTTTGTTAAGCTTTACGGTTGACGTGGGGCTGTGCGTGCTCATTCCTGTTAGGAATCTTGTGCTGTCGCGGCGAAAGCACCGAATGTCCAGCTGGCAGCATTAGCAGGAGCATAGCGATGGAGATTAAAGTCTTCGATATGGAAGCATAAATTCGCGGTGTTAAAACATTATGAAGGTTCTTAAAATTAAGAAAAAATATTTCTTTCTAAATTAATAACCAGCCGCCACTGATAACATCAATGATCAATCTTGTGATATTACCTTATAATGGGTTAATAAGAGAAAAAATATAAAATCTTCTAACAAATTTTGACTTCTCAGTCACATTGAGAATAAACAATATTTGACTAATATCATCAATTTCCCAAAGTTGTAAACATAAACTTTTCTAAAATCAATAATTAAAGCTAAAAATGTTTTGTAAATATATTAAATGTAATATGTAAATAATGGTAAGCGGTGTTTGTAGTCTTCGGAACAATAAAGCAAAAGAATAAACAATAAGGTTAACAAATTCAATAAAAAAGGTAAAGACAAAATTAATAAAACTTCTCAGCACAATGCAGTTTATAAAATTAATTGTAGCGAGACTATTTGTGGAAAAGCTTATATTGGCCAGAACAAACGTGCATTAGGAACTAGCCTAAAGGAACATAAGAACAATTAAATACGGCCAACCACAATGTAGAAACGATCCATACATTAGAGAAAAATCACGATTTAATTGGGCTAATGTTAGGTATTGCACTTAATTTATACAAACTGACCCTATCTGAAATGATACATATAAAAAGTATCAAAAACAAATTCACACAACGACACGATTAAGTTAAGCAATGTTTATAACTCCTTATTTTTCTAAATTGTTTATTTTGTTTTGCTAATATAAACTGTGCCTGTAAGTTGATTTTCTGTAAATATGTGTTGCCATTTATTTACTCATAAGTTATTTATTAACGTTACTGAGGGGTGACGATTGTCTTACTGCCCAAAGGTTACAGGTTTGGTATTACTTAATCTCCAGATGTCAGGTAAAACATTGTCATTCAGTCTTACTACAATATTTTTGGCGTTAAGTGAATTCTGTGCCTCGGACCCTCTTGCAAAGTTGTGTGAATGTAATAACTTGTTAACCGTTTTATTGTGCTAGTTTATTATATTAATTTACTAAGTTTTTTTGTTTACTTTGTACTATAAATGTAATCATTTGTAAATACCTCCTATTTAGGAAAATACCTTAATAAGATATAAGAAGATATCGAAACGTCGTTACAATATAAATAAAAAGTGCCTGTATAAGGTCATCAATTGTTTTATTAATTCATAGTTTATTTTCTTTGGATAATACTTTTGTGTTTTGTATACTTGGATGTGATTGTTTCATATTTCACCTGATGATGGCAAGAATTGAAACTTTTAAGCACAAAATTTTAGTAATATATCATGTCAGTCAGAATGTGTCTGCTAATAAAATTTGTATTGTTGCCAACGTTGCAGGATGACCTCCATCTTCTACGTTAGTTCTTTTTCAACGAGGGATAGCATTTATCGGTCTCCCGAAAAGCTGTAAAAATCTTCCTTAGTTTTTATTTATGTTCCAGGTATATTACAGTATAAAACGTCGTCCATACTTTCAGAGTAACAACAACGCAATTATAGTAATTATATTCGAAACGTAATTTTACGTATTTTATATTTCTAAGATTAGCTTTTATACCAGTAATAAATTAAATTCTTTGAATTCATTCCCTGGTTTTCCATAATTATTAGAATTATTGTTTGAGGGAGTCATGGCCGAGGTATTCAGTAAAGTCGCTTTGCTGGTCACCAGGATAAAGTCTGTATTTTCGGCAGGCTTGATCGGTCTGGAGGCACGTGGGCTTCCAGGAGAGCTCTGCTGTTGCCCAGGGGCCACGGAAACGCCCCACATAGTTCTCTGGTACAAGTACTGTGAAGCCTTGCGATCCCCGTTCATGATAATTACAATAGCGTTTTGATTTGTCGGGCCAAGGTTTCTGAAGAGACGGTTCGGGACGAGGCCCGCTGTGGGCGCTTCGCCGCACCGCACCGTGTCAATATTGTAATATTGTTAATAAAAGAAGTACGTTTGGAGGGGAGCTGCTTGGTCCGGGCAGCCGCAGTTAGCGCCGACAGATATTGATGAGTGCGCCTCAGTCATTGTTGCCAAATTGCTGGCTCCGACCTCGCACGGCCCTCGCCCTCTTCGCTACATATCCTCTCACGTGCGAGCGTTGCATTTCCTTTGAACGTATCTTATTAAATTCGCTCACCTCGTGGCTCGACGGCAGTTGTGACAGGGGTTTTCTTGTAGGTCGGTGCCTCCAGTCTCACAGTCCTCACGCCGGAGGTCGCGGCTTCGAGTCTCCTGTAGGCTCTGTTCCGTAGGCGGGACACGAGCTACTTCTCCTCGTCCTTAGAAATCAGCGATATAACCTTCAAGTGGAGCTAAAAACGTTCCTCCACTTACCAATATGTCTTTATTATAATCCTTAATGATTATTTTTTTATCGAATTTTTTTTTAAAAAAAGGGTACGTTTTCTATAACAGACACCGACAAAGAGTCGAAACGTCGTGTTTTATAACGTGCACAGGGTTATACACGGATGACGGTCACGTGTTTCCACAACAAAAAGTATAGGGAACGAAATTTAAATTTCTTTCCAGATTAATCGACCTCGTCGTCATTTTAGATGCACAAGTTGTTTTTTTTGGCTTGTTCGGATAAAGTATTTTACTTTAAAAATAATATGGAAGTCTTGAAGCGTGATCACGATGTGTTGTCGTATAAGCTGTAAAAAAATTGTCAAAACTCTGTAATCGGCCTCGAAAGTACGCAATCAGAAAACGTATCGTCGCAATTCTTATTCTTAAATATAGGACAACGAACGTCAATAATTTTTCAATTTGAAACGTGTTCCTTTTTCTAGTAAATCAAAATTTTTCGAGGTAATGCTTCCAATATTATGTCTTTAAGTGAGAGTCGCCAGGGCTCAGTAGCAAGTACCTGAAATAATGTTATGTTTTTATCAAGAGAAGCCCGAATGTAGTTCAACAAATATTATTGCATGAATATAACCTAATTCGGCTTATTACAAGCATGAGGTTAAATGTTCACCAGTCAAAGCTAAGCAACACGACTAACGAGACTGAACTCTTGTTTTGCAAAATTCTACAACGATAACAACACTGTGCGTAATTAATATAATTATAATGTCGGTTTTCCTGGCCAGCTCAGACTTGGAATTTCTTTTCCGGGTTGGTGTGATTAATCCTTTCTATCCAGATGTTTTTAGTGTATAATTTCAATCCCTTAAAGCACCAATAGAGGGGTGTTACATAAAAGTAACCTGAAACAACCGAGATTGGTGTCAAATCCATTGTTATAGAATTCAATGAGTTTAATTCGTACATTTACAATACTGGTTAAGATGTAGTTCAGCCCCTAGGATTGCGGGAGGAAGGGAGATATACAAATTTCCGTTTACAATCTTAAATCCGTAAACCAATTTCTACCAAACTTTGTACACATGTCACTTACGATCCACGAACAAACACTAAAGGGTTAAGACACCTTCCGCCTCTAGGGGTGAGGGTGAAATTTAAAAACATTCCTAAACGGCCATTATTAGCGTCGAATAAACTGTTACCGGAGTCGTTTAATTTGATAAATTCTAGAATTTTGATGTGTCTAATTCCAACTCCAAAAGGCAACGGAGGGAAACACTCTTACCATACGAGTGGTGTTGGAAGGGGTTTACATAAAAAATAATGCAAAAAAGACTGGTATAGTTCCTGGGTCGTTGAGTTTAACTCTTGCATTAAGCATGGTGGTTGATGAATGTTCCTCTTCGTGGAGGTGGACGCGGTTGCGAAAAGTTACCCGGAGTGGTTTTGACCCTCTTAAGGTACATATTTTTTATTTTCTTATTCTATTCTATCTATATTTTGGTCTCTATTTAGTTAACGGTCGTATTTCTTTACTCCTTTGAGGTAACTGGACCAGTTGTACACTTGATTAAGTTATCGAGTATTTTTTAGTGTTTTAATTGGTCGTGATTTTTTAGACACTTTTATTTTATGTAGTAAGGGGTTTCCCGAATACTACCAGTCATCGTCGTGATTTATTTGAAGTTAGATGCCGAGGGGGTTAGGTCGGATAGGGGACCGTAAATGTGTAGATTTTTTAACACTGACGCTATTGGTGCTGATTAAATGAAATGTTTACCAAAAGGTTAGTGCCGAATCAATTCCTACTCCGGGTTAATTGAAATAAATACCAGGGCAACGCCAGGCACTCAGATAATATCAAGTAGAATAATAAGCCATTTGACCAAATTATTCCCGAAAGACATAATTGTTCGGATATAATTTGTTTCTTCTTAAATAAATAATATATATATAAGATCGAGAAAATTATATGTAGAAAAATTTCATTCATGATTTGGAAAATATTGCTGATAATAGATTAAATGTATTACGAAAATGACCAAATAAAATACGCAAATCTATAAATACAGTTACGAAGAAAAGGAGAAAATATATTAGATAAATAGAAAAACAGACTAGTGAACTTTTGCTGAGAATTCATCAATTCTTATACAGAACGAAATTTTGATTGAGATAACTGAAAATATTAGTTGGAACATGCATATGTAAATACATGAATTGTGACTACAATGATGTAAAAAACATAAGATACACCGTTTAGATTCAAAGTCTGATTGTAATGCTGTGGATTTGGTACCTTCTGTTTTCGGGTTGTATAGTTCTAAAGTGTCATTTTAACGGATTGCATGGCTAAGGAGAGTAAAGATAGAAAAAATCAACGGAAAATATGAAGGTGCCTAACCACGTAATAAAGAAACACATTGAGAAAAAAACAACTCTACGTTTCTGAGAGTAAAAGAAATGGACATATAAGTTGTTAATTAATAGCTTGTTAGTTTCTTAGCTGTTAATATATAGTGACATACTAATATTTATTTGAATTTCTCAGTTCAAAATGTAAACAAAAGTAAACTTTCTCGCCACGGAAACATTTTGAAGTCATTAATAATCCGCTGAGACCAGAGATACGCGTTCAGTATACTGTAACAGAAGGATTGTTTTTTTTGGGGGGGGGGGCAACAGGCTACATGAGGGTAATCCACGTTGGGCAACTCCCCTTTAATAGCATAGGAAGGGATTTGAAAGGGGGGATGCGGAAGGGTAGAGGAAGGTAGCCAAGGGTTAACTAGGCCTCCGGGCTATATTTTAAGGATCCTACCCGGCATTCACCTAAAAGTAATGCAGGGAAAACCCTAGAAAAACCTGCATCAAGTAGGTCGGGCATTGGGTACTTGTCCCACGCCCTTCCGATAGCGGGAGAGGAGTTTGCTATGGGGACGCAGCAATCCCTTCTCCGTGCCTCGACCAGTTAGGAGGCAGCTGGCCGACTATTCCAATGCGAATAGCGGATAACTCTTACCGTATGCCCAAGGTCTGTGACCCAGTAACATTCACCTCTCAGAACAGGCCGAGGTGCCTCGGCTTGTGGGAACCTTAGTTCAAAAACGGAGAGGAAAAGGCATCCCCAAAGGTAGCCCCTTCGTATCTCTCCTACAAGGTTCTGCCTGCGAGAGAATATCCCTCGCAAGTATTGCCTGCGACAGAATAGCTCTCGCAAACTTTCCCGATCGATCCTGTAACAGAAGTTGTTCCAGAGCCAATTTGCCTTTTGAAAAATAGCGTTCGAACAAAGCAGGAACATTCCTTACGTGACTCGCTAACGAGAGTTGACCGATTTGGACGAAAGAGCGTATTTGTCCAGGCAGACCCTCAGACCTTTGAAACCAACCTCGTACACGCTCAATGTTTGGAAATAAATGCTCGGCCAGTTTCCTCCATTCACAGACCTTCAACGTGAAAACGATTTTCATGTACAATAGAAACCGAAAGCATTTTTGAGATCGTCTTGTTTCGACATGATTCGATACGAGGACACGATTTTATTTGCACATGAAACGCATGAAAGCACGATATGAGACAAAGCTATCCTGGGACAGAGATTATACGGCGCATTTCTACTACGTGAGTCAAAGCAACGGCAGAAACATTCCGAGGAAATTTTACGAGTGTGACTAACATTGTCTGTGTTTAAAGCTCATTTCGTGTCTGTAGGTTCTGAAGTACGGACGCTTACAAGGAATTCACGGAGCTCTTTACAATTTCATTGTGGCTCACAATACTTACAATATCCTACAATCATAACATTGCGCTATAAAAGCAGATTAATTTTTGTGCATTGTGCTGAATCGTCTCACCGACAATGACGTAAGCTTGTGGAATATTTGATGGTATGTTATCATTGCTCTTATAGTAATAGGAACACTCGTATATCTAATCTACAAGAAATGCTAATGTATTTCGTTGGAAACAAATAAATTTCAAGGGAAAAAGTAGAAATACGTGTTTTTTTTTTCGAATCGATTAAGTATAATCCTTTTCCTTACATTACGGTTAAATCTCGATGCGTGATACATCGTGGCCTACTAAAAGTCCGTATTTAAATTTGAAGATTAGTTACTCATGAAAGCATGACTACCAATGAGCTGCGAGCGCTTCACAAAACTGTCTCATACATACTTCATTCGAAATCATAAATCGCTAGGAATTGTCGAAGCTGGAAATAGATACTAAATATTCCCTTTAAAATAACTTTCGTTCCCGACAAACTTAAATTATTATAACAAACCGCAGTTTGTTGCAATCAAAGTTTTTATGAGAACATACAAATTACACGAGTTTTAAAACATCGCAATTTAAAAATGTCATTTGTGTTCGACCCGAATTTTGAGAACACCGTAGTATTCCATCGTTGCGATCTTCGTTTTCTGTTTGTGTAGTTTGTGACCCAGCAGTTATCTGGTCGCTTCTTCCTGAATACGGAATTTATTCCCGGGCGGAGACACAAAGTATTCATTATTCGTCGTGAATATTTATTTACTGTTTTGTATTCACCCTTGTTATCAACCAGATGAATCGGCCACGTGGGAGGCTAGGCATGGCAAGAGGTTTAAAGGACATCTTCAAGTTTAATGATAATGGATCGCTTATTTCGAAACTGCTATTTGTAAGGCGTTACGTTGTTTTAGAAAGGAAAGCAAATAACAAGCCGACTGCAGGTAGAGGTGACACGTGAGAGGCGTTTTCCGTAACAGAACGACAAACTGCACGTCTTATACAGGGGTAGCGTCTGTTCAGTAGCCAAAATCTTTCCCGTCACGGACCTACTCGGTTCAACATTCATCAACATGCGATGATGTCGGCCTTCTGTTATAATACTCCTAGGTTTTTTCCCAGGTCAGCGGACGTAAAGCAACTCGCTTCGTTACAATTCAAAGTACCAAATATCAAGATGGATAAAGATAGGTTGTGAGGGTCCATTTATTTAAATATTCTATTCCTGTCTTCTTTAAACTTTCTTAAAATGACCATATTTGAGAACAAGGCAATGACAAATTTTCGAATTGGAATCTGTTGCTATTATGTCGTGTGTGCCGCACAACCTTTGATTTATTTTTCTCTCGTTTCTATATTTTTTATGTTATCACAAGCCCATGGATACTTTTACCTGTTTCTAATTTTATGCCGTCTATGAAGGTTTCGGACACTCGTATTTGTCTGTCCCTTTCCTGTGGGCAAACAGATTGTTCCTATTCGAAACGTCTGTTCCGTTTGTTCTTCCGAACGACAGCTCCGCCTCAGTAGGATTCCCTTCTATACAGCAGTTTTACTAAAGGCAAAGAATGAAGCACCATATAAATGACATGATTGAATTTCGGTTTACTTTATGCGTTTCAAAACTTACTTTTCCCAGAACGACTTACTCTGTTGATGAAGGCGTCCATTGGTATCCATTAATTAACGCTTTCTGGAACCCATTTGTTCGTTTTTACTTTGATGAATCTACTTCCCTTATTTCTCAATTCGAATCATTTTAAATTTTCCCATAAACAGATCGTCGTATCTCGCGAGGCAACACCAAACCCATTTCAACCTAACGGTTATGCTAATAATAATGTGTTAGGAGAAAAATTCAACATGACTTCGAGTAGCAACGTCACGGGGCCAATGTTGTTTTGAGAATTAAAATAAAATGTTTTCTTTCAGACTCTGAAGATCTCTTGTGTCGTATCCGATCTTTCCTCTTGACAAAGACAAGTAAATTTTTTCCTTTCATGGTCTACAATACCCATTTAAAGCTGTATGAGAGCGACTTCCCAATACGAAAAAAATAATTATCTTAGCTACATACAATCCGAATCACTTAACAAGACATTTCTCTACATATATATCTATTAAAATAATATACTTGATTTTTTCCTGGTGAGAATTAATTGAATTTCTCGTTAATAGGTATAAGAGTTCTGGAAATTGAATGTTAATGATTCGGTATCAAATTGCCAAGGCAAGTAATTCGTCCTAACATTATTTTATACACTATGAGTAATATTTAAAAAATCTCGAATGATATGCTTTTTTTAAAAGTGTTATACAAATAAAATGATCGTTGAATCAAAAATACGTATCACATTAAATAAAACTAAAACTGTAATAAGTTAAATATTATGGAAAATGATACATTGAACACGGTTTGTTTAACAGTATTATCCGAGTTGACTAGATTCCTTGACACTAATTTTCGTACACACACATATATACACAAATAAATATATGTTTATGTATTTGAAATTTCCTTTTCGAATCTTATATGACTTCACACAAAATTTGGTGAGTAGAGATTCATTCCAAAGTTCAGTTGAATTGTATTCTGATTGTCTTTCCTCCTTCAAAATCTTGAAACTTTGTTTGAATCGTCTTGAAGACGCACTTTTTAAGGATACTAGAGAAATCTCGCTATTTTGAACGCGTCTCCATAATCTCCGCCTTTTCTTGATACGTGAGCCCTCGGTTCACCAGACATATCAGATCACCCGCCTATATTGTTATTTGAAATCGCCATGTCATATATTCAGTTTGAGGTCTGTTTGTGGTAATAAGTCACGCGCAGAGATTGCATGTTGTATTCCTGCGGTATACAAGTTCTGGTGCTCCTTTTTATTTAAATAGAAGGGAAAGAAATGGAGATAAAATTTGTTTTTGTTGAAAATTACTAAAGGTCAGATGGCAAAAAGAAGACATGAAAGAATGTTTTGAGTCGTTCAAAATACTGGGTTTTAGTATACTTTATGTCTAACGAAAGTAGCCACTACAAATGAACAGAAAATCTCTTATTCACGAATAAGCATAAGTGACACGATGCCAGGCGGCTTAATTAGTTTCACTGATTGGAATTTCCTTTTAAGTTTCTTGAAGCCTACGTAATCATGTAAATAGCCAATATACGTCAGACAGATTATGTATTTCTTGAAGGCGGCTAATAGCGAATGTGTAATTAGATTACGTATCTCAGACATGGTTTTTCAGGTTAAAATCATGTAGATATATTGCGTAGTAATATATTTAAAATCATGATCGTAATATGAGAACTATACGTTACATTTTTCCAAAGCGATTCATTGTATGCAATAGCTATATTCCAAAGCCATAATACAGTGACACCTATTTATTATTTACTTGTCGTCAAATATAGACACACTACAAAATAACTATACATTTCCATTGGGCGTGGAAGGAATTATATTTTATTATCGTTAATGGAATATTCCTAAGTCATACATTCGACTCTTGACCGTATTTCTCCTTGAGGCATGCCAAAGCTTGTTACTAGAAAGATTGGACTTAAGCATCTGTCCACCATTCTCATTTACGTTTATAATTGGTCTGGCAGAAACTGAAATAGACTCTCCAGAACCAATTTCCTTCCACATCGTTCAACGGTGTATGCGGAACTTCCCCGAACTTATTCTTACCTTTCTTTCACGGGTACTCAAAATCACGCTCGTATATTAATTAATTTAATGCAACGTGACGGTGAATATAATATTTCAGCGGTTCCGTTTCTGTTTCCTATGTAATTCTAACGATTTAATATGTTTGTAGCTGTCCAGACAGTAATTAATTTTATTCGTGTATGCGTAATGGAGTTGTAACTTACTTGAGACTGAGATACCGAAAGAATTTCGGGTTTCATCTAGTCACTAAATAATAAATAAGCTTAGTCTATGCGCCATTGTCAGATTTGTTGAAGAATAAGATAAATTGAGATCCATAAAGTCGGTGCAGGGATGAATCAAATGCGCAGATTCATTTTTACTCTCTGAAGACGCCGGTGTATTCTCTAGCTCAATCTCTGCAGGTATACGATTGTTTTCATTCACGCACCACCAAAATAACTTGTGATTCCCCATGACTCTATGGTATCAATGAGTCTGAAGTATTTGAAAATGGTCAGAGAGAGCTTATATATATATTAGCCAAGAAGTGCACTGAAAACAGATCCCTGTTGCACTCTAAATCATATTATTCAAACGGTTTTCCGAGTATTTATACAGTTGAGCGTGAAAGCGACTGTGTGAATTACAGTTAGACTTTAGAAGATATCTTGTGCATCTTTCACCTTCGCTCAATTTTTAAAATACTTAATGTATAAATTCCGGAACAGCTGACGTGGTGGATAGGCCTGTTCTTGTGAATGAGATAGGGCATTTTGTTTTTGATTGAGGAATTTGCTTAGTTTGACGATAACTAATTTTTGAGATTTTGGAAAATACTGAATTAAAGAATGGGCTTATAATTACCAACTTCTGTTTCTGTTACTATCTTATAGGTTGGTTTATGATAGACAACTTCGGTCGGTCTATTGAGAAATGAATATTCTATAGCAGAATGTCAAAGAGGTCATGTTTACATTATCTTAGAATTACTCGGGACAGTCCAGCGCACCTAAATGATCTCTGTTTTTAATCTAAATAAAAATTTAACTAATTTATTAACATTGGTGTTATGTATAAACAATGAGATGTAATAAAATTGTGCATCACATTGTCCGCCTTTGCTTTTATGGTGCTGTTCCCCTACCCCTCTGAAGTTATTAATTAATATGGCACATAGTGTTTTTATTAGAAATAAATTTTAAGCCTCATCAAAGAAAAACTTAAAGTAACGCTAATGATCAAATTAATTTGTGGTATTTCCATGGTATCATTAAAACTGTTGAGCATAGTTTGTGAAGTCGTCAGAACCGACGTATCAAGGACTAAGAATTGTTGAGGAGCTATTCGCTTGTTTGCAAAACTGCAACAGCGTCAAAGAAAGTTGGTGGACTTGTAAAACTAAAAGTAAATATAAAGTAGGATGTGACAAACAAGTGGTAGGAATTTCAAATATTTTTTTTTGAACCGTGCGTCGACCAGAGTCGGTCTCCTCAGCAATCGACGAGTATTGAACTCTTTCTTGAACGAGGAAGACAAGACCAAATGTTGTCTTTGACGAAGAGCAGATACGGAAGGAATTCCGGAGTCACCTATTCCACATGTACGGGATATGTCCGTCGACAGTCTCAAGTAGACGGCTCTAATCAATTGTAGACACGTTTATATGCAGCCTGGAAGGAAGAGATCCAAGGTCACTTACAGCCAGCTCGTGGAACTTTCACGAGATACTTACAGTCTTCGTGTTTATTGGCCTGGAACGCTAACCTCTCATGTATATCAGTGTAAGTGATACAAATTTCATTCACTTCTCATGATTAATTCATGACGTAGCCTTTTTTACTGACTGAATGTATAAGAAGAATAACGCAGAAAGACGAAATAGCCTCTTCCAGGGATGGAATGAAGTACGTAGGTTCCTGTTATCACGTTGATGCCTTTAATCAATTTTCGAAATATCGGTCAATCTTTTCTCTCCCGTACATCTCGTCTAAATTTACACTCTCTGTATCCAGTCTCGATTTAGAGCATTGTTGGTCGGGTTTTCCGTTGTCTAGAATCATAAAAGAGTCCGACGTTCCGAACAGTAAAAAAACTGTGTTCGGAGTCAGGAAAGAAGATTGTGAATCAGAACTAGGCACACGGATCCGATCACTCCTTAAAGAAACGAACCTCCTGAATTTAGGCTACTCCAGAAAGACCTGAGGAGATAACTGCACAATTATAAATGGATTAAGGCTTTCAAAGTCTGTGGAACAATTGAATCGTACTTCAATCGACTCATGAAAACGTATTCAATTCATCATGCAGTGGTATCATTTTTATCGCGGAACCGTTATCAGGAAAAAAATTACTCGTGGAAGGTGGAAACGTTTGGTGCCTTCTCATTATTTCGAATAAAAAATAGTTCAAATGAAAAATTGAAAAAAAAAACTACGTCGGATTGAAAATTAATAATAAGAACGATAGCTAAATACAGACAAAGTAAGTGATGATGTAAATAGAACAGAACGTTTCTTGGATCCTTGTCCCTTTTAAGTTTTGCCAACTGACGAGTGCAGTTGTGTCGCTCTAGGCTATTAGCACCTGAAGAAAGGAACAAGGATCCCAGAAACAAAAAATAGTTCAATTTCAGTTGCTCCACTGGCAGAATCTGTATTATATAAAGTTTCTCCTCGAACATAGTAACATAACTATAATAAAAATTTCATTTAATTTGTACAAAAAAAATCACGATTCTCTTTGTTTCAGCTGCCATACTCGATTTTTAGATCACCGACTACAATTCAAGTGACATTATGAACAAATGAAAACTTTAGTTCTGAAGATGTGTTTACACTCGAAGGTAAGTTGTCATAATTCCAGTCGAAAACGAGGGGTCATTTAATGGAAGTATTAGTGTTCAGAGTCTAAAAATAGTGCACGGCTGTTTATTTTTCTAATAACTCACACCTGACTAAAAAAAATCATGAAGTGTAGATAATGTAGATCTGGATTGAACTGAGCAGGTCTTGACACAACTAGCTCACCTCTATTGCTTCTAGAACATGGGTCGCCAATGCCTGGAGTTTCTTCCGCATTTAGAAACTGCTTGACGAGCTACCGTCACCCCCACCACCCACCTTCTCAAGATTTAAGTTGAAAAAATGTTCATATTAAAATTTACAAATTTTTATTTTGCAATATCCATTACAAACCATCTTCAATTATATGTGTTCTTTCTACTCTTGCACCCTACTTAAGACATTAGATTCAAGAAATTCCAAAATTAAATTCACAACGGAATAAGAAAAAAATTAATTCCGTTCAATTACAATTACCTCCCTGCAACCAGTTTGTCTGTGTGTGGTGAGTAGTTGGTCACTGCCATTCGGACGCAATTATCGAGGCATTATTATTCTGTATTTTTTTAAAAGACATTAATGTTTGAAAAAGCATATTCACACCAGTAACTTCTGCTGAACAAAGTCTTTACTATCAGTGAGACACGGAGCAACGCTGAAGATTTTTATCGGTAGAAGTGGCCAGATTAGGTCCGTTGGTATTGATTTTAGAATCAAATCATTTTGAAGATTTATTAATTCAAGTTCAAGTATTGACTCGTTTTCGTTAAAATGTTCAGTCACGCAGGCAGAGAATTCTTCTGCACTCGCACTAGTATCAAAGGTGATGGAGTTAATTGTGCGAGGAGTGCAATTGTTTAAGTCCTGCAAGCTGAGATATAAAACTTCTAGCACCTTTCTGGTCAAAAAGGGTTGGGAACATGTGTGTTTTTCAAGTTGCTTCTTCAGGTCAGGAAACTGTTTGACGTCCCTAATTCTAAAGTTTGTCTCCCAAAGCTCCAATTTTGCTGAAAATCATATTATGTCTGATATCCTATATATTCCTTTCCCTACAATTTAGTACATTCATAGAAGTGGCGACAAATGTTATAATAAACACTTTGATACAGACTAAAAACAAAATTAATAACTATGATAAGGGAATAGATCGGGAATTCCTTATTCTGTCTTACTAACCCCAGAAACATCCTCGCGACCCCTGTTCTAGAATTTTGTCGGTTGCAAGTAGTAGTATTTATTAGAGTGAAATGTATAAAATAATTTTTAAATTAAGTTCTCATTCCTTTGCAATATTTACAATGTATAACTCAGTATATATGCATTAAGGAAACACAAAAACTTTGTTCGCCGCAGTTGCTTCAGGTATTTCATTATTTTGAATTTACCTAATTTAATTCAAGTCAGCAAAACGTAACTCAAACCAATGTCCAAAACTACGATTTCCAAGGAAACCGGGAATAAGATCATTTTTCAGATGCATTTGTCGCTCGAATGATTTCGTTCTGTTTGCCACATTACAACTGTATTTTCTCGATTAGCAGATGGTCATGCAAGAATATATTGTCGTGCAGTGTTTTACCTTACCTTCAAGAGTCATGCGAACGCCTACAATTCAGGTAAACGAGATAAAGACAACAGAAATGTATATATTGGGAAAAATAATGTATTATGGACTCAGCCGTAGCCTAAACCTCCACAATCAATGATTCCCTTTAATTATCCGGCTGACGAAAAGGTGAGATAGTCATTTGATCTTTTGTTTGACTGCCATCTGAAGGTATTCGTAGCCGTTCAAGACTACGATATGATAGTTTCATCCTACTAATCTTATCTGTACAACATCAAACATCTTCCGAAGAATGCGCAACTTATATTTAGGACACATAAGGCCTATTTAATAGTACAGATGAAACGTTTGTGATTATGGTTCGCATAAGCTGAGAATGCCAAAACATGCTATGTTTATTTGAACATTTTTCACGCTGATTTTTGCAGGAGTTTTTTTTCGAAAGAAAATCTCGTAGCAGGATTGTTTCTTTTGTGAGACTGTTGTTCTTTGGGTCTTTCCCGTCAACAAGAAACCCTCCTAGTAATATATACATAGGATCAAACTTTGTGACGTTTTCTTTCCATTCATATACATAATACAGAAATATTTCTATGTTAGTTTGATTAAATCTCATATGATTCATAAAAATAAAACATTTTTGGAATAATATCCATCGGGTTATCCATTATTTGACAAATAAAATTGGAAGATAAAAACTGAATATGTAGGGTTGAGCTGAACCGCCAATATGCCTGCTGACGCTCTGAATGGATCAGCCCGATTACATAGTTTTATGGGGATTGTTATTTCTCACCTTATTTTTTTGTACATTTTTTGACTACTAATTTTCATTCCCATTCGAGAGATAGTCGAAACCTATCTTAAAAATGATTGCAGTTTTATCGATGTAATAAACTGAAACAAAATTAAAGATTGTATTTTTACGTCTGTTTATATTTAATAAATAATGCAGTTTTTTACCAATACCAGACAATATTTTATTAATTTTCGACAACGCTTCGGTACGTGTTTGTACCTTCATCAGGTCTTTCCTGCGGAGAAATTGTACAAAATAAATTTGTATTATCAAGAACCACAAAAGTGGTTGAACAAAAAATGTTACACTATTAACACAATGAAACTAAGAAAACACTCACGTATTTCTTTTGTACAATTTATCTGCAGGAAAGACCTGATGAAGGTACAAACACGTACCCGAAACGTTGTCGTAAATAAATAAAATACTGTCTGGTATTTGTCAAAAAATTGCATTATTTTTAAAAAAAAATTACTTCGGTGCTGAAATGATGAATATACGGAGAGCAAACGAATCGAGTGGACCGAGTACGATAACATTCTCTGGACATCGTTATGACAGAAAATATTTCGTTATCCAGAGAGTGCGTGTAATTGTAAAGTTAACGGAGTGCGGGCGTCCAGGAGAGAACTGTTTCTGGTACCGTTACTTTCTTTATAACGCTAATAGTTTTGTGAGCGCATCAACATGTTTTCTGGCTTGCAATACGGACATCGGTTGACGTCTCACAAAGGCGACAAATGTAATACGTCTTTCTATCTACCATCAACCATATTACGCTTATTCAATGTAGCAAGATTAAAAATTCCGTTACTATAAATATGCGCGATGAAAGCGAGAGCAAAGGATTTCATGTGCAAAAAAAAAGACGTAGGAGAAAGTACTAGCAAAGTACAGCGAACAGACAAACAACGGTTCGACCATGGAAGTGGTTTTTTTTTGGTGGACCTACTTTGTGCAGTTCGGCCCAGAAACAACGGCTGTCCCACTCTACAGCTCCATTGTAATCAAATTTGAAAAACAGATGGGAACTTCATTTCTCGACTACCCAAAATTTGTATATGAATGGATTCTTCCAATAACCGGAAAAGTAAGGCTGTTGTCTGCGTGTTTTGAATTAATATATAATATAACTTAATATTTGATATAATCCTTACATTCTAGGCACAAACATTAATACGACGAAATAATAGTTAAAGGTCTCAGTTGTGTAGTTTTTATCGTCGTCAAACGTAACTCGTGGACAAGGAAACAAGTAATTTCAAGTAGCGTGACATCCACTGCTTATCTTCATTTGTTTATCTTCTGTGGGTTCACGGCTAATTCAAGTGAAAAGTGGTTGTAAGCCAAATGCTTAAGTGTTCCTTTCAAAAACGAATTCCGCCATTTCACAAAATAGACGTCTATTTTAGGAAGGACGATGTACTAATACGAGAAAAACATTTGTATGTTAGGAAAAAACTAACCTGAAAAATATTAAAACAATTTGATATTGAATTTCATATTGATTTTGAAAAAAGTTAAATTTTTGGTTAGCAATTAGGTTGAGTTGAAGCAGAAGACCAAAATGTCGGTGTTCTAGGAGATTCGAAGAGATTGAACAATTGTAAAAACAAACGAATAAGTGTTTAAGGTTAAAACGAACAGCCATGAAGTATATATTGTGTTAGAACCGAACGTTACTTGGAAAGACACTTTTCAATTGAAAATGGCCGACAAAAATACTGAAAGTATGACCGTTTCGCTTCGAAATTTTAAATGTCTTCTCTGCTTGGAAGTTGAGTATTATATCTGATCTTCGAAACTTTGACAAGGAACTCGTGGCATATCCACATGCGTCATCCGTATTAAAATTTTTGTGGTATTTCTTCCGAACTAAAACCCTTTCGTTTGGGACAGTTTGTACAATGACATGAATATCATTCAAAAGATTGTCTACTTCAGTGTCGACGACTATCATCCTCATACAGGAAAAGAGTGAGTTGTAGAGAATTGGGAGAAAGGTACCTACGTGCATCAATTTTATCGTTTGCTCTAACAGTAGGAGGAATATTCGAAACAAGAAAACCACGCGAATTAAAAAAATTCGCAACATTTTATTATAGAAGCGTCACAGTTTTCGTCCGTCCAGGATGCAGGAAAGGGCCGGGCCCAAACATATTCCGCGCAAAGAATTAGCGTGCTAATCAATATACGCGCAATCGGGCCCCGTAGCAAAAAAGCTAACGACATGGTTCTCCGCGAGATTCGTTTCGCCAAACGGTACAGCCGAGGATTGTTTACTACTCGTACTCGTACATTAGTTGGAGTACCTCAATTGAACGACTCGTTCAACTAAACCTTTGGATTTCTCGAAATCAACTTATTTTGCAGGATAGGAAGGTAAGTTTCATAGATTCATCCCGGTATTTTTCGGAAGAGAATTTAGAGAGCCGGGACAAAAATTGGCGTTGTCAGGCTTCGAAGCGGGAGAATCGAGTACACAAATTAGTTTCGTTCAATGGCGTTACTCCGAAATTTCCGAAACTGGGTGACTTTATTGATAAACAAAGACATGAAATGAATTGTTCGGTTTTCTGAGCTACTCTAACAGCGCGTTCTCGATCACCCCGCTTGAAACTGGTACATTTAGAGATTGTAGCCCTGGAAGACATAAAGGCGTGGAGGGAAGCGGACGCACAGTTGGTGCAGATTAACGGGCTTGTGTATTATTAAAGCGCTTCCAACTACCGGCATTCGATATTGATTAGCTGTGCCTCAGACGGCAAGAAAGCCAACTACACAAATAAATTGCGACGCCTGCGAATCGGGAGACCGACGTGCAAATGCGTTCTATACGGTATTCAGTATAACCTCACGTCCTGCGCCAGAAGAGGCCGTTTCTTTTAAGAGTACAGGAATTCGTCCGCGGTACCCAAAGGTCCGCCGGCCGGCGTTGGGCCCGTCCTCGGTTCTCTGCCGATCCCCGGTATGCACACTTTTAATAATAAAATCGTTTCACGTCAAATGTAACCGATTTCTATGATAATACTAACTTCTTCATTAGAGATGCGATCCGAATGGGAAATTTAGGAAACTTGACAATTTAAAAAACGAAAGACGTTCAATCGCTAAGGTGTTGGTGTATTTTTTGGGTGTATTGGGGTGGGGTGAGTTCCGTCCCGCGTGCTCCATCCCCCTAGTCCCCACTCCGGATCCCGGACCGTCCCCTCCACAGGGCCCAGACTGTTGTAACACAGGCATCGCTCCTCTGCCAACGGTGCCACTTATTTCCCGGAGTTCTTTCATCCAGCTTAATATGGATTAAAAATTTACTTCGTCATTACTCGGGATCGATTCGTGCTGGTTGGTGGGCGAAGACAAGGATAAATGTCAAACGTCAGATTTCCGACGAAGCGGTTCGACAAAAAAATCTTACCTGAAAAATAAACGACGGTAGTGTCTTTTTAATCGGACAGTTAACTCACAACGTTTCCGCCAGAAATCGACTGAACTGGCGGTTATGTTTTTCGGAGCGGACCGATCGGCGTCGAAACCAAAAGTAGTTATTTTAATGTAACGAACACAATTTTATTTTCAAGTTTCGTTACTTGAGCGGATATTTTCGCGATTTCTCAAATTCTAGTGTCCATTAAAAAGGCGTCAGATTGAAATATTACGATTTCTTATTTGAATATTAGCTTTTAAAATAAGCAAGTGTTTGTGGTTCGTGCGTGTGTATAAGATTTTTAATTAATCGTGTACGACATGAATTGTGAAGTGAGGGAAAGTGAAGGACGAGGATTGTGGCGGAAGTGTCATGTCGGCTGCGTACAGTGAATGTAGATACTGCTCAAGCCTCGGATACATGATTTGTTTACTTTTGGCGTCTTGTCATTCGAGGTAATTTAAAATAGATATTCTACCTAGCCAGGGCTATGACGTTTCTCAACTACTTTTCTAGAAGACTTTCCGTCAATTAAATCCGTTACTATCGGAAGTAAAAATTTTGTAAACCAATCGAAGAATTTCTGTCCGGTCTAAATTATTGTATGCTAATTTTCTTTTCGCTGAATTAAGAGACGCATCTCACACCCTGGATCATTAAATCCACGTATTTCCAAGCGATCCTGCTGATATCTTTCTTCGTTTCGCCCATTTGAAAATTCACGTGAAGAAACCATTCAAAATGAAATAATATGGAATAAACGTTTTACAGCCAATCTATTGGATAAAATTAATTTCTTCTTTCTCAATCTTTAACTTCCTGAATTGATACTACACACACTCACACACACACACACACACACATATATATATATATATATATATATATATATATATATATGTGTGTGTGTGTGTTTTTATATATATATATATATGTATACATATTTTCATTTAAATCTAGTTTAACATTTGTAAATTGGTTTGGTCATTAATCACTAACTTGACTTTATGTTTATGTAGAAATTTTACATATTTCTTATTTCATTAATTTCTTCTAATGTGATACTTTCCTCAAGAACATTAATATATGTCAATATTTTTCACAGATTACATTAGTTAAATACCTGATGGCTATAATCCAATTGCCTTATAGGGTATGAATGAGTACATTGCTATAAGAGTTGTATAAATAACATTTTATGTTCTCATGATATGTGGCACCAGATTTATTGTGATTTAAAGCTAATTTTTGTTGGTATTCTGAATGAATTGAAAACTGTATGTAAAGTGCTTTCTATAAAGTTAGCTGAAAAATTAATAATAGGTTACAATCATGATCATTTATTTGAATTGTGAATATAAGAGTAGAACTGAAAGGTCCAAGATGATAACTGTGTTTGACTGTGCTTAGAGCACTAAGTAGACTTTGTGTATTTGTGATGCCATAGCAAAGTTTCAACTCTCTATTAGCTGGATTTATTGCTTTCTTTTATAAAGGATATATCATGAGAGTGAAATGATTCTATCAATTTTCAAACTCCCCTTTCTTATACATTTTGATGTTCTGTATTTATCTTGTAGGTTATTTCTATTTTTCAAATAAACAATAGAATCACTCACCATTTCTTCTTCTCTGATTTTTGTAATTCTCAGTTAACATGGTAGGTCAATACTTCTCCACGAGCCTGCACATATCCTGGAATTATTAGACACAAATATAGAACATTTTGGGCAATTTGATTAAGATAACTTGTTTAATAAAAATTTTGGTAATTAATGGAAAAATAGTTTATGCCAAACCTATTAAAGATATAACATCTAAACTAGAAAATAGTCTTGAAGTTTTTGCAATAATTTCTTTATCTTAATATGGAAGCTGTCCTTGTGTATTATTTTGACTATGTAGCATACACACATTTTTAATGTGAAATTAACGTACTTAAAAAAATATTTAAACTTTCAAATTTTTATCAAAATGCTGTTTTTATAAATAATGCAGTTTTTTGACCATCAACAGACAATATTTTTATTTATTTACGACAACGTTTAGTACGTGTTTGTACCTTCATCAGGTCTTTCCTGTGGAGAAATTGTACAAAATAAATTTGTGTTATCAAGAAGCCAATGAATTTATAAAAGTTTTTATATTTCCACTTGTGTTACTTCATTAATTTTACTAAACTCCACTATTAATTTTACTAAACTCTACCATTAATTTGAATTTTGTTGTAAAAGAAAAATTTTTGGATAATTTTCATAGCTAATAATTAATATTTTTAGGACATGTGTGTTCTGGACTGATCACACTGCTCCCACACCCCAGGCTCCTAAAAGGCCTGTGGTGACGACAAGATGGAGCCGTTCGTCACACGTATCGGTGATGTTACAATTGAGAGGGTGGTACCAAGGGGTGGACCACCTACAAAAGAAACTTCAGTTCCAACACCTTCAGTCAGCTTGGCAAAAAGGGACACAGACGATGAAGGTATCAGTGTAAGTGAAGATCTACAAATTTTTTTAAAACCACCACCAGAAGAAACTAGTAAGAGTGAAGACATGGCAGATACAAGTGTTACCGCACCAACAGATACTGTTGAAAAAGTGTCAACTGATGTGGAAGACAGTGATAGTGATGCAGAAAGCAGTGAAGTGGAAGAACTAGGGGAAGATCCTGCAAATAGTAATGCTAGTGCAATAGGGAGGGTCAAACCTATGGCAAGGACAGATAGTGAGAGTGACAGGGGTGTTACAGCCACTTCTGAAGCAGCAGGGACTGAAGGAGGAGTATACGAATTTGATACATCATCAACAATGAAAGATGAAAAAAGTAAACGGAAGGCAGCTGACTCTGGTTCCATGTGCCACAAAAAGAAAAAATCCAAACTTGCAGGTAATTGATACTAAATGCTACATTATTTTTCATTAATTATTGGAAATTAATTACATTTCAGGATAAAAACATATTAACAATTAGTTTTATAAAAACAAATATAGTTTAGCTAGAGCGTGAATTACGAGCTGTCAACTGTAGCACAAATTTTTTATACATTATGCAATGTGGTTAATATAAATTATTTATTAATCATACAGTTAGAATTTATTTGGATAGGCAAATTCTTCAACTAATTAAAATTGTGTTGAAGTATTAACAAAGTGACCACAATGAAAAGGAAATTCTTCAACCTTATTGTTGAGGAACATTATAATTCAAAATGTTTGCTATGACAATTGTAGTTATAATACCCAGCAGTATCTAAATAAATGGCAGAGTTTAAAAAAATAAATGAATACATAATCAATTTTATGCAGTGCGTCCTAAACATTTCATAAATGTGTTTACTGTCATTAAGTTTTCAGTGATTTTTTCATATTTAATCTTTGGCATAATAAGAATAGGGAATATAGTTCATAAATGGTTTTCCTAACAAATACAGATTTTTATTTAAATCATCAATGTGAACAATTGCTTCTACCAATATTATTACCAGTTCTAAAAATATGTAATCATTATTTTTTGTATAAACTTGTAGGTGCAGATAAAGAAAGCACCAAAAGTGGAAGTAGATCATGCTCCTCATCTTCTGAAAGTGAAGAAACTACTGAAAGTGAACAAAATAAAACTACTATGGAACGCAAGTTGGTAAATATGAGGCGGAACATTAGAGAAGTGATGAGTGAAAATCAACTTGATGAAGAGACACTGGCAGCTCAACGCCAGGAAATGGAAAGGCTGAGGCGAGTTCAGGAACAGCAGCGAATTATTCGTGAGGTGAGTCTCCCATTATATTCTATAATTTGGCATTTATTTTACTGATAGTAAGGTGCTCTCATTTTTAAATTTGTATCAAACAGATTAAGTATTATAATGCCATTTCTTTTGCATTTTCTGCTAATGATTCAGTTTTTGTCATTTCATTTTTCAGTCTCTACGGTTGCCTAGAACTGTTTTTAATGGCATATAGCTTAGTACAACATTATTCAAAACTCTATTGTAAATCAGGTATATTGAGTTGATTTACCCCCCCCCCCCCTCCTCTTTAAACCACCCTGAATTAAAGATTAAAAATGTAACACTGTTCCAGAAATGTTATATGTATGAAAATGATTAATTTTCTTTTAATATATTTCAGGTGCAAAGACAAATTGCTTTGAACCGTCAAAATAACAAAACTCAGACACGAGTCATTTCTCTCCTGCAAGGTAACTCTTCACTCTTGCGGCAAGCTGCTCCTGGTACTAGTTCCCAAGTTCGATTGCCGAATACAGTCTTGGTAAAGCTAGCGTCTCAGTCCAGTGCAACAAATGTGCAGCCAGCAGGGAATAAAAAGGTTCAATATGGTTTAGTAATTTTGGAACTTTAACATAATTTTCTAGATTATATTTTAAAGCAATGTGACATGTAGACATAAGAATAATGTTCATAAATAATCATATTACTTCTGTTAATTAAAAGGAAAATACAAATTGCCATTTAAGCTTAAAGTTTTACCAATCATTTTTTGTTCTGAGGCAGTTGTTTGCAACAAGTCCAACTTAGTCCACACCAATGATCTTATTTTAAAATATATGTTTAAAAATTGCTACTGTATAAAATAATTATATGCTTAAACAACTCCAATGTATTAAAAAACCTAATCTTTAAGTAGAATCTTTTAAAAACACTATCAATTAAATAAAATTATTGCTTTTGGTTTATTGTATTCCATATTCATCTATAAAAAAATAATTGAAATTAATACTAAATTTTATACCCGTTAGTCACATTAAAATTGAATCAGCATATTTATACTTAGTCAAAACTTCATAACTCTTGACTTTTATAGATGCATATGAAATACCATATTCTGAAAGCTTCATAAATATATTCAATAGTTTTATATGGATAATATTATTTAAATATCATATATTTATTAACACTTGCATTTATCTTAATGGTCAAATATTTGAAAGTTTAGTAGGTATTTGATATAGATCACAAAAATTGTATTGAAGTATGCACTTTAATATCTTATTGATAACCTTAAAAATTCTATTAACAGTGCTAATTGACATTAGGATGCACAGATAAATTAAAATTAGTTTTTATTAATATTTCTATGATAACAGTAGTATATACAACAATTTCCCATATCAAAAGAGGTCTGACCTGGTTTGGACTATGGTTTGCTCAGGTAGGACCTTGGTAAGTGGTGATTCTCTTTATTTATAGTTTATAGACAGAACCCTTTCACTAGATAGAATGTGTTCAAAACTTTTTACACTCATATGCGTACATGCATATACTTCTGATATACTGTTCAGCACAATCACTGTATATTTAAACTTGTTACAGCCTTGCAATCTCTCAAACAGTGGAGAGAGAGAGAAAGTTGACCAAAACTATTGTAAGGTTTCTGTTGTACAGAAATACTACGAGTTGCCAAAAATACAGGGATGGAATGTGCTGAGCCAGTTGGTGCATTGTTATGATAAGGAGACTAGACCTCTTAGACCTAGTTTTATATACACTTGTAAGCGAGGAAATTTGCTAATTGATATGAGAATACCCTCCACATCAAAGTAACCATTACTTTTACTTCTTATCCGTTCTTTCTCACATTTATAGGGCTTAGGCAATAGTTGTTGACTTGTATTTTCAGAGTTTGGTACAAATTTTATCCATAGAATGTGAAGAATGTCCATATGGTTACACTTTCATTAATAGGAATGTAATTGGTGTGAATTTCAAACATAACTTCTTATAAGTAATGTATTACTTAGTATTTATGAAGTACTGTTTACATAGTTTTTTCTAATACTTGTCTCATGAAATTTGTACTATGAATATAATGCCAATCATTTGTGCAGACTGTTCAACAACTTCAACTCTTGATGTTAGTGTCCTAACTTAATCAATTTCCAAATAAATGTAGGCGATTATCCAGCTCAGTTTTCCTGGTCAGACAGATGTCTGGAAAAAAAAACCTGTCTTCGTGAACATAATTGGGGATTTAATCAATGTCTGAGATGGGAGTGCTGATTTAAATCTCTGATGGCCTCGCTACATTGTTCCAACTGTTGTCTCATGTGTGGTACTGATTAAAAGCTTTTCTTTATTTCTCTTCACCTACTTTTGAATCTTTAGAGGACATTTCTTGGCATTACAGTGTGTTGCGTCAGTATAAATTCCATCCTTTGTTTAACCTTTGTACACACAAAAGAAAAATATTGTAGATAATGGTTCTTGTCTATAGTTTGATTCCAGTTCAGAAACTCTGTGCCTCCACCAATTTATTACAGCTTCCATGTAATTGTAGGCAAAAGCTTTATTAAAAATATTATTTTTGAGGTGTTAAATGTTTATCAATTTAATAAGCTGTTTATGAAGATTCATGTGGAAACAGTTGGTAGAAATATTTTCATGTTGATCATTTTCTATCAAATAAATACTGAGAGGGAAATAAGAATGAAACCAATACTTTAAAGTATACAATTACAGTTCATAACAGAGTTGGAGGAAGGAATCTGAGTAATGAAATGAGAGTACAAAAAATTGCTGAAATCACATTGCATCTAATATCCAAAATTAAATGTTTGTTGTAAGTGTTCCAGAAAATAGAAAACTAAGGAAACAAATAATTTCATATGAAAAATAACTTTGTATCTTATTTCATAGCTTACCTCAAGTGTTGTATAACAACATTTATATCCGATACCAAAATCGGGCATGAAATTCGAATATAAAGAATTTTCCTTCCAGCTTCACTATGAGATGTCTGCAGTCTACTTTACCGAAACTAGTCAATCTGGTTACTGCGGGATGGATTTATCCATTTGGATATTAAGATTAAGCACCACTACAATCAAGAATCTGCAAAGAAATATGTGCCTCATTAGCTATGCGTAACGAAACTTTATTGAGCGCCAAAAATTGTGTTCTCACTTCACTGTACCAAGAACCATGGAAGAAAAAAAAATGACTAAAGAGACGTTTTTGATTACTCGAATTTTACATACGCGAATGTGCCAAAATTAGTTTTAAACTTCAAGTACAACAATTATATTGGAGATCTTCTGTTACAGTTTAAAACTATTTCGACACTTTCTAATTATTTGCCCAATTTTATTTCACACTGGTTGCCAACGTTCACGCTTAAATTGTTCCGTTCATAGTTTTCTCTCCCGAAGCTGATCACGTTAGAAAAATATATATTAAACTTACCATAGATTCTGTACGTTTGAAAGTAGTTGACGAGATTTGTCAATATTCATTTTAGATTGAGAATTTAAAGAGCCTATTTATTTTTCATCTGAACCAAGCTGAAACATGGCTTCCTGATCCGTAGATGCTACATTATTGAGACATGGAAACCATTGTGTCCAACAATTTCATGGATATTATCTCCATTTGTAAATAAGTAGGCTGATTCGTACCGATCTTGACATAGCTAAAACTTGATGGAGTGTTAGTTTACAAAAAGAACTTCCCAACGTTGATCATAGTATACTGAGCCGTGGGACTACCGCGTGATAGGTTCTTTACCGCAGATGACGCTTTTATTCGTACTAATGTTTGCGTCGAATTCAAAACTTTATATATATATATATAATACACACACAGACTTACATCTCTTTGGTCATTTTTTTTCTTCCATGGTACAGTGAAGTGGGAACAGAGTTTTTAGCGCTTTATAAAGTTTCGTTACGCATAGTTAATGAAGCAAATATTTCGTTGCATATTCGTGTACAAAAAAACGAAGTATAACAACATATATATATATATATGTGTTGTTATACTTCGTTTTTTACAATGCCTTTTAGCACGATTTGGTAAGGCGATTATCGAATGCTCCAGGAGTACGGGCACTGTTGCTAATGCGTATTATTGTTCTACAAAGTAAAATCCGTTCTAAAATTAGACTTTTTCCTGATGGTAGTATGGTCCATAGGAAGATTAAAATCGCTTCGCATGAACATGATTTGCGAAACGACTTAGTTGCACTAAATAGTTAGGCTGAAGCAAATAAAATGAAGATAAATTGCCAAGAAAGCAAATCAATATTGTTCAATAAATTTTTTGCAGTTATACAATTAGGTTTTAACACAAATGGGGAGAAAGTAATTAATGTAAATATTTGTAAATATCAAGAAATCATTTTAGCTTAAATTTATCTTAGGAAGAACCTGTAAATTCAGCATCTCAGAAAACAAGTAAAAGATAACTCAAAAAAAGATAACTTCGTCAAGGAACATGATGAATTAATCAAGAAACACGATTATTCCAGATTAGTGTAAGCAGATGGATCCAAGTCCGCAGCAGGAGTAGCGAGCGCAATCTACAGCAGCTCTGACCAGCGCACTCAAACACTAAATAATCAGTCATCGGCCCTGGCGGCTGAAGTGCAAGCTATCTACATGGCCACTGAACTCTGCATAAACATCCCGGATAACAATAATCTCATTCTAACAGACTCATCTGAAGCAATCAAATATATCATAAACCCCCAAAGGAGGAACAAAACATTGAACCTCATTAGGGACAATATCACGAAGATAAGGAATAGGAATCAAAACATCTATCTAGCATGGATCCCTGCGCATAGAGGAATTCCTGGAAACCTCAGGGCCAACAAGTTGGCAAAAGTAGCATCAAGAACCATACACAACGGAGAAAACGACTTCCAGTGCAACAGCAAGGAAACGTGGAAGTTCTGTAAAGAAAAACTGGAAAACAGGTGAAACAAAAAAGGAGAAGGAAGAACAACGGAATAATTCACAGCGAACTAGTACAATACTGAGATATAAGAATTCCCAAAACCATAAACATAAAAAAACAGGTTATGCTATCTAGAGTAAGAACCCTCAACTGAGTTTGTACTCATGTGTTCCTATTTTCCAGATCTACCCAACCAACCTGTGAAGAATGCAGTCAACCACTAACTATTCCCCATATACTATTCTATTACAGCAGGTACAATGACATCAGAAGAAATACAATTGCAAAACACCACATCGCAAACAACGACAGCTGCCTTGGACATCATCAAATTTATGGAGGAAACAAACATAAGTGAACAAATATAGAAACCTGATTGCAATTAATGTTAAGAATGTATGTAAACAGTAACGCTATGTAATCTATGGTAAATAACATACGGGTCGCCAATGACCATGATGTCGACGTGACCGTTATAAACTTTTATTGAAAAAGGAAAGAAAAAAAACATTGAAAAAGAATCTTATAACGATTAATGGAAAATCAATATTAGTGTATGGTGCAAATTGTTGGGCTCCTTATATAAAACACCATATAGATGGCCTAGAAAAACTTCAGAGGAGAGCAGCAAGAATTGCAATGTGTGGACCTGGTCATGGGGGAGATAGGGTGGGAATCTTGGCAGCCACAAAGAAGAAAGATTGGCTTTTCATACTATTTAAATCATACATGGAAAAAAAATCTTTGAAAAAACTAAGTGATAAGCTAGGAAAACAAACTTATATTGGGAGTTGTGAACACAAATTTAAAATAAATACAAGACACAAAGGTTATAAGGAAATTTTCATTCTTAAACAGATTGATATGCAATTGCAACAGTTTACCTGCAGCATCAAGGAATGTATTTCCTCGTTCTGATTGGGTAAAATATGAATTTTTGCGATAAACAAAATAGATCCATGAAGTGAAGTGAATATTTTTTTCCTCCTCTAAAATAAATAGTAGTGCTTTTTTATTTTGTTTATTTTAGTGAAGTGTTATGAAGTGAGGATAAATTTCAGGCAAATTTATAGAGCATCTTAAGACTTATTTTTATTTTAAACTTTTATTCTTTCTTTGTTTACATAATTGCATACATATTTGCTTTTCAAACTGCCACCAGGATCTATACCAGCCTCAGAAAATTATATATATAAATACGAGTAAGGATACACTTTGTCAAATTAATTGAGATCATTTGTATGGAAAGGACAGAGAGATAGTTTGTGGCTTACTTGAAAGTGAAGCATGGTGTAGCCACATGGGACTGAAGAAAGATCTTCAAATTTTCAAAGGCTCTCAGCCATATACATACAAATATGCACATACATACACATTTACACACAAACATGTATATATATATATATATATATGAATGATATTAGTAAGGATGTGTCATTGTCAAAAATAATTGCTATATTGGTATGGAAATGAAAGAGAGATAGGTTGTGGCTTACCTGAAAGTGAAGTGCGGTGTAGCCAAAAGGAACTGAAGGTTGTTCTTCAACAACAGTCCGCAGCCGGCTGGTGCATGGAATGGTGTAACACTCCTTCCTGAAGAAGGAAACTGAGAGCCTCCGAAAATTTGAAGTTCCTTTTGGCGACACTGCACTTTACTTTCAGGTAAGCCACAGCCTATCTCTCTTTCCTTTCCATACCAATATATATATATACACACACACACACACATAAAGATGCTCATACATACTCACATGCTCATAAGGGTGGTAAGTAAGAAATGCACTATTTAGAGTATGTTGAAGGCTTTGCCTGCTGAGAGCCACCGAAAATTTGAAGAACATCCTTCTGCCCCAAGTGGCAACGCTGAGCTTCAGTTTCAAGTAAGTCAGCAACTATCTCTCTTTCCATTCAATAACAATGATCTATTATAGACACACACAATAGAAGAAGTTATGAGAGATAGGGAGAAGAAAGAAGAAATCCAAGATTTTGAAAAATGCTAAAAATCGGAATTCCAAAGATTGACGGTTGTTAGTCAGGCACAAAGGCCCCGATAACCAATTTTCTTGAATAAGCATAATTTCTTAGGTATATTTCCATAAGCAGTGTTTGGAGTCATGTACCCAGCTGTGGTTCTTAACATTTTTTTACTAGAAGATGATCAGAGTTTTTACTGCTCTAAACATTGGAGACTTTCTTCTTACACACACTTATATGGAAGACCCAATTTACCAAATTCTCAACACCATTGGCAACAAACTGCTGTAAAATAAATATATTTAACATGAAAATAAAAAAAAATGCATAACATTTACTCCTTATCATAGCACTTTTTATATATTTAAGAAGACAGATATAGAAATGTTTATTTTCCTGAAATTCAATTAATGACACTAGTTTTCATCGTAAATATTTTGCCAATCATTCGCAGCTACTTAAACATTTTATTCATCTAGTATTATTTATTTTCCAGTTTTTCCAAATTAAACTTGGAAACCTTGTTCTTGTTGATGATAATTTATTCTAATGGCCAGTTCCTTCATTGTCAAGTGTTTGAAATGTGTAATTCATCTTCAGTGAAACAATGTTGAATAATTCATGTTCACATACAGAAATTTATTTTGTTATCCATTAGGAATTGTGACTTTGAAGTTTTTGAGGGAACTAACTTGTTGGATCAATTCTTTGGTGTTCATTTTTCCAACATTAACCAATCTTCTTAGCATATTTTATGTATAATTACTTTTAAGGATTATAATTTTGGATAACTTCACAAGAAGACCATAATGGTTCAATATAACATAAAAGTTAATGTGAGTGATAAAAATTGAAATGCTGTGGGTATTCACACAGACCTGACTGATTTGAATCCTAACAATTCATAACACTTCAGAATTGGTATAGTTTACCAATTGTATTAAAGCTCAGAAAAAAAGTTCCTATTATATATCATAAGAGACTATTGTTTTTCACAGTTCTACCTGATAAAATATGTTTTTCTGACAATTGACCAGTTTGAAACCTGAGAAATATTTATTTATCTGGAAATTCCGTACCCACCCCCTTTTTTTTATAAAAGAGTTGGTGTCCACATTTTCTTTTTGTCTAAAGATTGCCATTACCTTTCAACAATATTGAAATTGAAAACTGAACTATAAAAACATGTTTAATGTTTTGTTTCTAAAGAATTTCAATTATGGTATTCTTAAGTGGTACAAATAATTCTACCAGTCTAAAAGTTGCTTGTCAGGATAAAAATGGAAAAGCTAATCTTGGTCAAGCACCACTTTTAAAGTTAAACTTATCCTGTACTAGTGATGTTGGTGTTAAAACATGAAAAGAAAAATAATCCATCCTGCCTATTAAATATTGGCTACAGAATAATGGACCAAGTATAACAGGTAAAAAATTTGGTTTTTGTGGAACATAATCGTAATTTGTCTGATACATAGTAAGGGCACCTTACTCCTAATCTGTATCTGTTCATCATGTAAACCATATAATAGTTGATTACTGACATATTCAATTTCATACAAACTTTTACTTTTTAGGTATATGAGTTATTAAGGGTACATAAAGGAGCTGGCGGATCTGCAAATCGTGGTGGTCAAATACGTACCACTACAAGACCTCCAGTTCATATGATGACTCCGTCAGTTTCCATTGCTCCAGTTGTATCTAGTCAACAACATTCAGAGTCTGAGACAGAACTAGAGGAAGATTCGGAAAGAGAAGAAGCTGCCCTTCGTAAAGTTACTGGAAAATCTAAAGGCAAGGGTAAATATCTTCCTAGTGGTGGTGGAATAGTGAAAATAATAAGTTATAAGGAATCATGAAGTTGTCTTATTACATATTATGTATGTTTAATGATAATTAATATTTTATGTATTATAACGTAGTTAATATTAAAAAGTTCCAATCTCAGCTTCATATTGTAATAGACATTCAGGATTTTTTTTTATTGCATCTCATTGCAATATGCACTACTATAAATCTTTTGCTGAAAGCTGGGGCAACCTTCTACTTTTCGAAATTATGCTTGTATAGCTTTTGAGGCTGGAAAGGGTTGTCTTTCAAACATCAAAATGTTGTGTCATTTAAATGATGGTCTATTCTCAATTCTAGTTTGGAGATCAATTTTAATCTGCAACTTTGATTTCTGAGGTCTGTTTAGCAACTTTGTAATATTCAAGAGCTAGAATTGTTTTGTCTTTGGACAAGTATTTGACTGAAATCCAATGTATATCTGACTTCAATAAAGAAACACATATTTATTTTTTAAAAAAAGAGCAATCTGTATGAGAATATCTGCAAACAACAAATGAATTATTAGGTCCAAATCTTTAAATAAATGAAGTATGTTTGACATCTCCAGAAGACCTTGCACAACATCTTTAAATTTTATCAATATGTAATCATAATAGTATTGTTTAAAAAAGGTATAGAGTTACATACAGTTAAGTCTTAACTTTGATAGCCTTCAGAATTATACCATATTTATCTGTTTAAAATGTTTATCAAGTTGTTATCTTCTGATAGAACAATTGGTCACAGTCAAATTTAAAACACTCAATTATTCAAATTAATAAGAATTAGGTGGCATCTCTATGGTTGGTTATTTTATAAAAATATTAAATCTTTATGAAAACCATTGAGATATGAAGTATCCAAGTAAATTTTTTTTAAAAACTAAATTGTATTATATAAATACTAGTGAACGTTTAGGGTTATGCTCAGTAGTGCAAGAATCAGCAACATAGAATTGTGGCTTCTTCAGATAGTCTGAGGTAAGATTAACTCGTTTCTGCTTGGTTCTAAATCATTATTACTATCTAGTGTTTAACTTTAATTTATATATAGTAGTTAATCAAATTTGTTAACATGATCTGCAAATGAAATGTATTTAGAAATTAACTGTTAATATCTTGTCAAACTATACTTTATAAAAATTCTATTCGGGAAAATGGATAGTCAGAATTTCACAAAAATTTGTGTATGCCTAAATATTGATCAACTACTTCTAAGCTAAGAGTTTAAATTCATATAATTGAAGGTGTTTGAAGAGTTATAGGCATGCTTAAGAAACATTTAATATTAACATTAAATCCATTTTTTATATTTATTCTAAAACATTGTGAAATAAATTGGTTCACCTGTCTTCAAAGGAGGAGTATAATACCTTAGAAAATTTGAACTGTGTATTGTGTCTGTTATGTTGTAACAATATTCAGTCTCGGGTAAGCCACAAGTTCACACTCTCTTTCTTGTCAATATAAATTGTGACTGTCACATTATCATAACTAAGGATGTAGGAGAGAGAGGGTCTGGCTTGGTTTACCTTAGCCACCATGCTACACAGAATAATGAATTCAATTTTTTAATGTTATTTTCCTCCTTCAGGAGATAGCCAGTAAAGTCTTCTTGGTTCTTGACTTCTTGGCACTGTTAAGTCATAACTTGCAAATGTTACATTTTTTACATTTTCTTGACAGTGTTAATAAAAATGTGAGATTCTCAATCTTGAGAACTTATGATGGAAGGTGAATAAATAATAATTAGCCTGTTTAAGGAATTAATCTAATTGTATTATTCTTAATTTCTTCAGAAGAGGTTGTTATGATAATTAGATGTTCACCATAGTGAAGAAAAAATTATTTTAGCAATTTTTTTTTCTATCAAGACATTTATAGTTATTTCAATAATAATTTATTCTATTTTATTTGCTATAGTTAAATAGGTATATGAGGAGAAGAGAACTAGACCTGACAAAACCTAACATGAATGAAGTTGACTTTATTATTCTTATTTTACAATTTTGATGTACATTGTAAATTGAGACTATCAAATACTTTTGACTATTTTTCAAGATTAAAAAAAACTAGTAGAATGTGATTTTATCAAAGGACATTGTTATAGGTGATGATGAAATGGATTAAAATATTTGTTTAAGTGGGGGGACACTATGGAAGCTATTTGTGTATATATAATATATTGAAAATGAGATTGTTTAACAAATGCTAGGTAATATACATACTTACAGAAAAATGATGAAACATGTTAATACAGCAGGAACTGGAAGTAATTGGTGTTTGGTATAAAGCTGTTAATAGAACCAAACAACCAAATACACCAGTACAATAAGTTAAATTTAGTGTAGTTAAGGAAAGCATTATTTATAATTATGCACATTGATTCCATTGCTCATATAATAAAAACATTTTGGAATTAACAAATTAAATTTAACATGGCAGCTGCAAATGAACATTATTGGTGCAGCAATATTTAAAATATCTAGTGATGAATTAAGCATTTTGTGTATCATATTCATACTTCTACAAGTTTAATTAGAATTTAGGAATGCGTAAACTTTTCCAATGGTTTCACGAATTTACATACAAATACATTGAACCTAAAAATCTTATAACATTGAGAATAATCAACAGTAAACTACAATTATTTAATTATATTTATATATATAACATTTAGATAGGAATGAGAGAAAGCGAAGTCAACTTACTTCGTTCGTCCAGTTAGACTAAGGTGTGCAAATATTTCAAATTTTTGAGGGCATGAGCCCCCTTCATCAGGAAGAAAGGTCTGAACTTTGTGCCGGCCAGGCATAGATGTATATACCAGTTGACTTAATGTCCTTAGTTGCTTATATAAAAAACATTTTTCCTTTATACTTGTCCAAATAAGTTTTAAAACCGTAATTTGTTAATCTGGTTGGTGCTTGTAAATTACTTCCATATTAACTAACTTTCATCTTATGTAATTCCTCCCTGTACTAATAATGTGGAAAAATATTTATTTTATGCATGCTACTATGATGACATTCTCCCTGATCATGATATTTCAGCTGAAGAAGATGGCAACACAAACCACAAAAGTGACAAAAAATTGTGGATTATGTTGGGTTGGAAACCCAAGAGTTCATTATACATTCACACCTTCAAAATCTTAATTCATTAAAATTTAACACTTCTCCGTACTGAAAATGTGTATAAATTCAGATGACTTATTTTCAGCTAAGCAGTCAGAAAATGTAATTACACATAGCAATGCAGCCTTTCTCAATTGAATTTGTCTCTCACTCTGCAATACCACGAGCATTTACATAGAAAGAAATGGTCTTAGGATGTTTTAATTGTTCATTTGTATATTTTAGTAATCTGTTGATGTGAATTTGCAATTCAAATTTATTTACTGCAAATTTCGGGAATAAAACAGCGTTTAAAAATTAAACTAATTTATGGTCAGGAAATAAATAGTATTTTTATAGTACAAATATTAATAATAGTTTAATTCTGAGTATGCATAAAACCAGGAAATTGCTTTTTTCTGATGAATGAATATAATTATTGTTTTAGATGTTGTCACAATAAGTAGTAGCAGTGATGATGATGATTGTATTCTACTATCGGAACCTTCAAGTGGGGATGAAGCAGATCCAGTTGATGATCCAACAAATTCAGGAATGCATACAAATGATTTATATAATGTGCCTGATGACCAAGGCAGAGTTTTGGTTAATGTAGGTCACCCTGCTTCTGAACCTGATATCTTCCTGGCTCCACAAATAGCTCGTGTTATTAAACCACACCAGGTATGTAATATTTCAAATAAATTTATCATAAATAGATGATACAATATTTCACACAATAAATTTTAATTTTTTAATATTTCAACGTAATGTACATCAATTTATCTTTATTATTCCATATATTTATTTTATTGTTTGCAAATACTTAATGCTTACCATTTACAAAATAAAATTCTGAACCTTTCATATGTTAAAAGATTAGCGTGTCTTCTTTACTATTATAAATTGCTAAATTATAAACTGTATCCAAAATTAATGTTAAATATGGTACCAAACCATATTCAGATATTTTTTAACAAATTTAAATAATATCAGTTTTATTATGAAGAATTATTTCTATGGCTTTGCACATGTTGTGAGACCCTTTTTTAGATGAAGATTAATAGCAATTGCCATCCCCTTTTTATTATTCCATAGTATCTGTGAAGAGTTATTGAACTCATACTTGTTTTCATTGGAATTTGAACTCTTATTTCTCACCAAACCCTTCTTTTTTTTTCAGTAAATATTATATTTCTTGAAATGAAAAAATTTACATCTGATTGAAAATAATTACTAAGAAAGATAGCAAATTCGGACCAAAAAATAGTGATAATATAAATACCACACAACATTTCTGGGATCCTTGTCTCTTTCACTTTTTGTCTGAATTGGCTATCTTTCTTATAATTATTTTTCTTGATTCAATATCCTGCATTACAAGTAATGAAAGCTGTAACATGCCACATGATATTTTAGATGTTTTTATTTTCCAATCTACAATGTATTATGATATTAACATTATATATGGAACTTAAATATTGATTATTATGATCTTTACATTTGTTATTTTATTTGCATTTTTTGCAGATTGGTGGAGTTCGCTTTCTGTATGACAATGTTGTGGAGTCATTGGAACGATTCAATACTTCTACTGGATTTGGTTGTATACTTGCACATTCAATGGGACTAGGGAAAACTTTGCAGGTACCATTATCACATATATAATGTATAATAGTAAAATGTAAAACATTGTATGCTGAGTATTTGAAATGTATATTAGTATGTTGGAAATTTAGTTGAATAAATGATTTCATAAATAAATTATTTCCAATTCATTTATTCACAAATTATTTGGTTAATAACTTATTTTATGATTTTATTATTGTGAGTATAAATGCTGATTGTCAATTTTTCTTCTCCTTTGATTTAGTAGTTTCGTCCCCTCATTTTACTTCTTGTACCACATATTCATTCTTCAGCATTACTCACCCTACAGTACATGAAAAAATGTTATGAATTTCCTTTTCGTATCGGATAGCTAATACATATTATAGTTGCTATGTTTTTTCCTTTCTTTTTCAACTTTTCTATTTCTTCCTGTGGTTTATTATATTTACTGGTTTTCCATTATATGTATCCTCTGTGTATACAAACATTTGTGGCATCAGGATATGAATTTTATTTATCATAATTATACCTTTAAGTTTATGATACTGGCCTATTTTGTGTACTACTAGGTGCATTATGAGGTTATACAATTTGTGATAACATGTAAATATAATTTTCTTCAATTAACTCATTTTTCAACATCATTATTTTCTCTACCACTGGCATTTATCATTCATTATTCCAATTCCAATTGAATTTGTGTGAAGTTTGAGTTGATATATTTAAACAAACCTAAAATACACAGACATGCATTCAGTGTGTGCTATAATTTTCTCCTACTATATTGATTCATAAATCATTTTTGTTGCAATTTTCACACCTTAATCTATTACTAGTTAAGTGAATATATAGATAATTTCAATATATCATCTATGATATATATATATTTTTTATGTATGTAATAAACTGCCAAACAGACATCTAAAAGTATGTTTCAATTAAAGCATAATTTTTTCATAATGTATTTTCTAATTTACAGCTCATTGTATTTATGCAAATTGTTTAATGTTTTCATTTAGGTAGTTTCATTCTGTGATGTATTTTTGAGGCATACTGATGCACGGACAGTGTTATGTATTATGCCTATCAATACTCTTCAGAACTGGTTGGCAGAGTTTAATATGTGGTTACCAGATAAAGACCCACAGAATTCCCCTTTAGCTGTACATGGGGAAGTTCGCCCTCGAAACTTTCCATTACATGTCTTGAATGATTCTCACAAGTCTATGGTGGCTCGGAGTAAGGTAAAATTTTATTTGCATTAAAAATTAAACTTTTAATGTACTATATGAATTATTCAACTAATTAACAAATTATGGAAGCAACTATATAATTATTGAATTTATAGAGAAAATTAAACAAATTGATGTCAGAATATCACTCATGTATTCAGGACATCGCAGAAATCACATTACAGGGAAATATCTGAAAATATCAGTTATTTTTATTTTGCAATAATTTATAATGCTATTTGGGAGAAAAATAATATGTAATAAAAGATTTCATGTTGAATATATGGCAAAAGTTTTTGACTTGGCAGTGGATGATTAAACATCTGCAAGATATTTTTCTCAATTGAAAAAAATCTGCCTTAAGTGTTCATGCATATGTGTGAGACAAGATGTAAAAGTAAGTAGTTTGATAGATCTGACTGAAGTAGAACTGATGTCCTTTCTTTATTAAAATGTAAAAAAGAAATAATTTAAATTCATTTTTTCCATTAGCCCTCAAGAGACAAATTAGGATATATAGATCAATAAAATTAGATATCCTATTACAAAATATATAAAGCCACCTTATTTATTTTCAAGCATTTAGAGAATGGTTTCAAAGTTTCGTGGATGTCATATGGACCTTGAAGATATCCCAAAAATTTCATTGTCAGAAATAAAAGGTTTATGCAAGCTTTTGTGATTAAGCTCAGAAAAGAGAATCTTGTAGCATGTGATGAAATTTGTAATTTTAAGAAATCTATTCAAATATATAAGTAACAATAATGAGTGAAATACAAGCTATTATAAGTAACTTAAAGAGTTATGGTTTGGCATTAATATGATGAAAACAATCTAAAGGGAATTACTTCTGTTAATAGTGCTCAGAAAAATTAATTCAGGGTGTTGTATTTGAGAACTATTTGTTTTACTAAACATGAATTACTTTGACTCACCCAATAGATACACATAAATATAAAGTACATTCAATATATTGCATACATAATTTAAGAACTCCATAATTATTCAGATATAAATTCACCTTTCATTCAGAAAGACAATTTTAAAAGTCTCAAATAATTGTTTAAGATAAATGATTGGCATACATCTAATGGTGTCAGGTAAGGTGTTTGCATATTTAGTTGCCAAGATTAAGGAAGTAAACTATTCTAGTGATAACTGAGAATGAACAGAAATTAAGAAATGTATATAAAATATCTGCAGTTAAAATTTTACTGGTGTAATTGAACTAGTTGGTTGAAATTAAATACCTGATAAATATGATTATATATTTATTGCTAATATTTTAACTAAAATAAAACCCTTTGCAATTATTACATATGTTTTAGGTAATCCATGAATGGTCAAAGAATGGAGGGGTTCTTCTCATTGGTTATGAACTCTATCGTCAGCTAAGTTTGAAACGTGCTCATAAGGCAAAAAAGCGACGGAAGCAATCTACCCAAGTAATTGACATTGATGAAGATGACCGAACAAAAGTATTACTGGATGGTAAGATTGACCTATTATTATGTTTTTATTAAATATGTATTAACTTTTATTCAACAATTTTCAACAAATAAAATCAATCAACAAAATGTAGTTGTTTTACTTAATAGTAGGATTAAAAATTTTAATTTTGCATTTATTACTTTCAAATACAACATTAGAAACTGTCCTATGCCCAGTTGGTTGCCATTTCTATCTGTCTGTTCTCTAACAATATTGATAATTGGTACAATACTTCAATTTAAGACGATGATTACAGCTTGATTCTTGACAAGGTTTATTAAATAAGTAAGGTATAACAGTAATAAAAGAACCCTTTTGCAAAATTATTTTCTTCAATTTTTTTGACGTGGTATCATTTAGTTTTTATAATTTTTATCAGTGCTCCAATTATTTGATCTCCTTGTCAAAGTAAGAAGACTCAAAGACATCAGAAATATTTAACATCAGAAAAGGCATCTCAATTTGATGTAAACATTTAACCCAAACCAGATTTTGGTGTTTGGGGATATAAGACTCAATGGAAGTGATGGTGATAACAATTGAGATACTACTTTGTGTAATTTTACCATGGCAGCAGACCATGTGCACACATGCATTGTCTTCAAGAAAAAAGACTAATTATTGTACTGATCTTGAATAAGTTGTTCGTAGCTCTATTCAAATGTTTCAGAAATGGTACACATTGATAGTCAATTACTTCTAATGGAATAACCTGAAAATAAAGACATCTCCTTCTGAGCTGCAAGAACATCCAGTAGTAACATAGCTTTTTCAAATTTATATGCAGGTTATTGTATATAAAGTTATAAAGATTCTCATAAATTTAACAATTTCATACACTTTCAGTTGTATTCTTCTATAACATTTTTTCATTAATTTCTGATGTAGTTACTTAAGCTGTATGCTCCAAGCAAATTTAGTTGTATGTAGTCATATGTGAATGTATTAATCCACAAAAATAAACAGTATTCAATGTTGGTGTAATCACTATAAACTTTTTTCTTTATTCTGTTCTGATGAGAACTTCATTAAATTAGAATTTCATTATTGAGAATATTCAATTACTGTACATACTTTAATTCTACCTTCGTTTATAAAAAAAAAATGTCTGTCTAATTTGCACATTTATTGTTTGGAAATTAACATTTAATAAATATATTGCAACGGATAATATCATATATGTACACAATACCATTCCTCGAGTCTTGTTTTTATAGATGTTGATGTCAATCTTGTATCAGCAATAATTTGTATAAGGTGAATAAAAGCAAATTTTTTATTTCAATTTTTCTTTCTTTCAGAAATGCAGACAGCATTAGTGAAACCAGGACCTGATCTAGTTATATGTGATGAAGGACATCGTATCAAGAACAGCCATGCATCTATATCACAAGCTCTAAAACAAATCCGTAGCAAACGACGAGTAGTTCTAACTGGATATCCATTGCAAAATAACTTACTTGAATATTGGTGCATGGTTGATTTTGTAAGACCCAATTACTTAGGTTCCAGAACTGAATTTTGTAATATGTTTGAGCGTCCGATTCAAAATGGTCAGTGTATCGATTCAACACCACAAGATATACGTTTGATGCGCTATAGAGCTCATGTTCTCCATTCTTTGCTTGAAGGATTTGTTCAGAGGTAAGATGTGTTTATTGATTTAAGTTTTGTTATAAATGCTTATTAATACCTTTACACTGGTATGCTAAATGTTGGATCAATTAGTAATATTATGTGTGTGTGTGTGTGTGTATATATATATATAGCTGGGTGCCCGGCGTTGCCCGAGATGTCATTTATCTATAACCATCCATAAGACTCCAATTTTGGTTACTTTTGCGCTATTTTTATGTAAAGCTCCTCGAACCCTATCCCTAAATGTGCTCACCTCCCATGTCGAAGGGGGATGAAGTCATTGACTAAATATATCGGCCGTTTTTACATGTTAGAAGATGACCACCCCCACAAATATGGGATAGTGAAAAAGAATGTATTCCACGCAAAAATCGGCCGATTACATTGTCTGAAAATTTATTCCCCCGCCCAACACCTCCCAAACCCGTCGCGTTTCCCCCCCAGGGTTGTCACAATTAGATTCAGCGACATTCATAGTCTCGGAATTGATTCGATTCTCGGTTGTTTTAGCGGAAATTTATTTAACGTACCTCCACCCCACCCCTAAGCTTGCTCCCCTCACAGGGGTTAAATTATACACAAACAACATCGGTATAAATACTATCAAAGTCATTAACCCCAGGAAATAATTATCGCAAATATCGACCGTTTAACATGTTTGAAATTTTTCACCCCCGACCACTCCCGCTTCGGGGACTTAAACGGTCAAGTTTAATGTCATAATTAAAATCAGTGACAATCCCGATAGTTTCTGGTTTCTTTTTATGTAATGCTACTTCACGCCCACCCTTAAGGGTGCACCCTTATGAGTCCGAAAGGGGTTGAAATTATTCACAGAGAACATGTAGGGAAATTTTATTAATCTAATTCATCCCGAAATATATTTAATCGACGCAAAAAACAGCCGGTAACTCATCCCAACCCAGACGATACCCAAGCGTTGTCCAGATTGTCATAAATAAATTCAGGGACATCCATTACCTTCGATTTGACTCGAATCTCGGTTGTTTTCCCGTTATTTTAAGGAAATTAATTAAACTCAGTGACAATCCCGATAGTTTCTGGTTTCTTTTTATGTAATGCTACTTCACGCCCATCCTTAAATGTACACCCTTATGAGTCCGAAAGGGGTTGAAATTATACACAGAGAACATGTAGGGAAATTTTATTAATGTAATTCATCCCGAAATATATTTAATCGACGCAAAACACAGCCGGTCAACTCATCCCAACCCAGCCGATACCCGCGCGTTGTCCAGATTGTCATAAATAAATTCAGGGACATCCATTACCTTCGATTTGACTCGAATCTCGGTTGTTTTCCCGTTGTTTTCAAGGAAATCCCCTCCAGCCCCACCCCTATCATGCCTACAAACAACATCGGTAGAAATACTATCAACGTCAATGGTCCCGGCATTTATTTATTCCACGCTAATATCGATGATTTAATATGTTAGAAAATTTCCATCCCATCCACTCCCGCCTCTCGGGGCTAAATGGGAAATTTGATGCTATAATTGAACTGGACAACATCCATAACCTTGGATTTTACTCCAATCTCGGTTGTATTCGCGTTATTTTATTGCAGCGTTCCTCCACCCAACACCTAAAAATGCTCTACTGATAATCCCGACCCGCTTCTGGGGATGGTAGACGCGTCTCACCCCAACAGTCGGTAGAAACACTATCAATATCTGTGACCCCTAAAAATATTTATCCGACTGAAATATAGACTGTTTTAGCATGTTTAAATATTTCAACCCCCGTCCGCCCCCGATTCTGGAGGTGGTAGACGCGTCTCACCCCGACAGTGTTTGTTTCCTGGTCGCAAAGAACACGTGTACGAAATTTGGTGAAATTTGATCCACCGGTATAGATTTGTATTCTCCACCCCAAACGCTAGGGGTGCTCTTTCCCCAGGGTGTAGAGGTTGAAAATTATATTCAGATATCATCAGTGGAAACACTATAAATATCTTTGACCCCTAAACATATTTGTCCGACTGAAATATCGACTGTTTTAGCATGTTTAAATATTTCCACCCCCGTCCACCCCCGTCCACCCCCGCTTCTGGGGGTGGTAGACGCGTCTCACCCCGACAGTGTTTGTTTCCTGGTACGAAATTTGGTGAAATTTTCTCCATCCGTTGAAATACTATTCACGTAATTCTCCTCCAAGAACGCGCAAGAACTGACTATTTATCTTCCCTTCCAACCCCCACCCTTTCGGGTTAAATGGGCAATTAAAAATATTTATCCGAAGTAAACTCACTGACATCCATAACCTTCGATTTGACTCCAAACTCGGTTGTATTCGCGTTATTTTTCTGTAAAGCAACTCCACCCCAAACCCTAAGGGTGTCCTTTTCCCAGGGCGTAGGAGATGAATATTATATTCAGATAACATCGGTAGAAACACAATCAATATCTTTGACCCCGAAAATATTTATCCAAATCTAATACCTGCAGTTTCAGCATGTTTAAGTATTTCAACCCCCGTCCACCCCCGCTTCTAGGGTTGGTAGACGCGTCTCACCCCGACAGTGTTGTTTTCCTGGTCGCAAAGAACCCGTGTACGAAATTTGGTGAAATTTGCTCCAGCGGTGTATATTTGTACTCTCCACCCCAAACGCTAGGGGTGCTCTTTCCCCAGGGTGTAGGAGATGAGAATTATATTCAGAAAACATCTGTAGAAACACCATCAATATCTTGGACCCCTAAAAATTATTATCCGACTAAAATATCGGCTGTTTTAGCATGTTTAAATATTTCAACCACCGTGCAACCCCGCTTCTGGGGGTGGTAGACATGTCTCACCCCGACAGTGTTTGTTTCCTGGTCGTAAAGAACACGTGTACGAAATTTGGTGAAATTTGCTCTACCGGTGTAGATTTGTATAACTAACATACAAATATACAAACAAACAAACAAACATACAAACAAACATACATACACTCTTTTTTATTTATAAGATATATATATATATATATATATATATATATACATTCAAACTTGGATAGTGAGGAAGGATAGAAATAAATAGGAGAAATAGGAGGATTGCGCTTTATTTGAATTCATATGCTCGGGCGAAGAATTACGCACATAGAAAAGCATATGTTCTAAGCAGAGAGAAGGATGGAAGAAGAAGGAAAGACTGAAAATATTTGACCCAGGCGGGACTTGAACCCACGTATTCTGCTTAGTACACAGACGCCTTAACCATCTCGGCCACCGGGTCAAGTTCCCGACCAGGCAAATATAGACAGTCTTATTGTGGACAATTAATAGTTTTTAGTTGAGGAATGGATAGAGTAGAGGGAATGAAGTATTAGGAGCTTCCATTAAGGAATAAATACAATATTAGGAGAATCCATTTAAGGAATTAATTCACATTCAAACTTGGATAGTGAGGAAGGATAGAAATAAATAGGAGAAATAGGAGGATTGCGCTTTATTTGAATTCATATGCTCGGGCGAAGAATTACGCACATAGAAAAGCATATGTTCTAAGCAGAGAGAAGGATGGAAGAAGAAGGAAAGACTGAAAATATTTGACCCAGGCGGGACTTGAACCCACGTATTCTGCTTAGTACACAGACGCCTTAACCATCTCGGCCACCGGGTCAAGTTCCCGACCAGGCAAATATAGACAGTCTTATTGTGGACAATTAATAGTTTTTAGTTGAGGAATGGATAGAGTAGAGGGAATGAAGTATTAGGAGCTTCCATTAAGGAATAAATACAATATTAGGAGAATCCATTTAAGGAATTAATTCACATTCAAACTTGGATAGTGAGGAAGGATAGAAATAAATAGGAGAAATAGGAGGATTGCGCTTTATTTGAATTCATATGCTCGGGCGAAGAATTACGCACATAGAAAAGCATATGTTCTAAGCAGAGAGAAGGATGGAAGAAGAAGGAAAGACTGAAAATATTTGACCCAGGCGGGACTTGAACCCACGTATTCTGCTTAGTACACAGACGCCTTAACCATCTCGGCCACCGGGTCAAGTTCCCGACCAGGCAAATATAGACAGTCTTATTGTGGACAATTAATAGTTTTTAGTTGAGGAATGGATAGAGTAGAGGGAATGAAGTATTAGGAGCTTCCATTAAGGAATAAATACAATATTAGGAGAATCCATTTAAGGAATTAATTCACATTCAAACTTGGATAGTGAGGAAGGATAGAAATAAATAGGAGAAATAGGAGGATTGCGCTTTATTTGAATTCATATGCTCGGGCGAAGAATTACGCACATAGAAAAGCATATGTTCTAAGCAGAGAGAAGGATGGAAGAAGAAGGAAAGACTGAAAATATTTGACCCAGGCGGGACTTGAACCCACGTATTCTGCTTAGTACACAGACGCCTTAACCATCTCGGCCACCGGGTCAAGTTCCCGACCAGGCAAATATAGACAGTCTTATTGTGGACAATTAATAGTTTTTAGTTGAGGAATGGATAGAGTAGAGGGAATGAAGTATTAGGAGCTTCCATTAAGGAATAAATACAATATTAGGAGAATCCATTTAAGGAATTAATTCACATTCAAACTTGGATAGTGAGGAAGGATAGAAATAAATAGGAGAAATAGGAGGATTGCGCTTTATTTGAATTCATATGCTCGGGCGAAGAATTACGCACATAGAAAAGCATATGTTCTAAGCAGAGAGAAGGATGGAAGAAGAAGGAAAGACTGAAAATATTTGACCCAGGCGGGACTTGAACCCACGTATTCTGCTTAGTACACAGACGCCTTAACCATCTCGGCCACCGGGTCAAGTTCCCGACCAGGCAAATATAGACAGTCTTATTGTGGACAATTAATAGTTTTTAGTTGAGGAATGGATAGAGTAGAGGGAATGAAGTATTAGGAGCTTCCATTAAGGAATAAATACAATATTAGGAGAATCCATTTAAGGAATTAATTCACATTCAAACTTGGATAGTGAGGAAGGATAGAAATAAATAGGAGAAATAGGAGGATTGCGCTTTATTTGAATTCATATGCTCGGGCGAAGAATTACGCACATAGAAAAGCATATGTTCTAAGCAGAGAGAAGGATGGAAGAAGAAGGAAAGACTGAAAATATTTGACCCAGGCGGGACTTGAACCCACGTATTCTGCTTAGTACACAGACGCCTTAACCATCTCGGCCACTATCCAAGTTTGAATGTGAATTAATTCCTTAAATGGATTCTCCTAATATTGTATTTATTCCTTAATGGAAGCTCCTAATACTTCATTCCCTCTACTCTATCCATTCCTCAACTAAAAACTATTAATTGTCCACAATAAGACTGTCTATATTTGCCTGGTCGGGAACTTGACCCGGTGGCCGAGATGGTTAAGGCGTCTGTGTACTAAGCAGAATACGTGGGTTCAAGTCCCGCCTGGGTCAAATATTTTCAGTCTTTCCTTCTTCTTCCATCCTTCTCTCTGCTTAGAACATATGCTTTTCTATGTGCGTAATTCTTCGCCCGAGCATATGAATTCAAATAAAGCGCAATCCTCCTATTTCTCCTATTTATTTCTATCCTTCCTCACTATCCAAGTTTGAATGTGAATTAATTCCTTAAATGGATTCTCCTAATATTGTATTTATTCCTTAATGGAAGCTCCTAATACTTCATTCCCTCTACTCTATCCATTCCTCAACTAAAAACTATTAATTGTCCACAATAAGACTGTCTATATTTGCCTGGTCGGGAACTTGACCCGGTGGCCGAGATGGTTAAGGCGTCTGTGTACTAAGCAGAATACGTGGGTTCAAGTCCCGCCTGGGTCAAATATTTTCAGTCTTTCCTTCTTCTTCCATCCTTCTCTCTGCTTAGAACATATGCTTTTCTATGTGCGTAATTCTTCGCCCGAGCATATGAATTCAAATAAAGCGCAATCCTCCTATTTCTCCTATTTATTTCTATCCTTCCTCACTATCCAAGTTTGAATGTGAATTAATTCCTTAAATGGATTCTCCTAATATTGTATATATATATATATATATATATATATATATTGGTATGGAAAGGATAGAGAGATAGGTTGTGGCTTACCTGAAAGTGAAGTGCGGTGTCGCCATGAGGAACTGAAGGTTGTTCTTCAAATTTTCGGAGGCTCTCAGCCTCCTTCTTCAGGAAGGAGTGTTACACCATTCCGTGCACCGGCCGGCTGCCGGCATATATGTATGCAAGTAAGGATGTATTCATTTGTTTAGGAAAGAGGGACAGGGAGCAGTTAACATACCTTAAAACTACTGCTCTGTGTCCCTCTTTCATGTCCAAATGATTAATTTGACCTTGTTACATTTTCTTATTTTATATATATGCAAATGCTTATTGGTAAAAACAACCTTATCTACATCCTACAGTTCCAATTTGTTGATATTTCCATATGCTGATGTTACTCCCATCAAATTATAATTTTTGAACTGTTAATCTTCTTCAAATCTTATAAAAAACTGAGTGTATGTGTGTATGTATGTATGTGTGTATGTGTGTATGTTCCTTATACAAATCTACACCCGTGGAACAAATTTTATCAAATTTAGTGCACGTGTTATTTGTGACAAGGAGACGAACACTGTCGGGGTGAGACACGTCTACCCAAACGGGGGTTGTAATTTTCAAACATGTTAAAACAGCTTATATTTGCGTTGTATAAATATTTTTCTGCTTCACTGAGATTCTTTAAATTTCTCTATATGTTCGATATATTTAATATTAACCTCTTTCAGGATTTGGAGTGGATCACCCTTAAGGGGGTGGAGTTGTATTTATATTAACATAACGCAAACACAATCGAGATTGGTTGTCAGTGAGTTTAATTATGATATTTAAATTTACGTTAAGTCCCCCAAGCAAGGGTGGTTAGGGGTGGATATTTTCATACATGTTAACACGGGTAAAAGGGTAAAAGTGATTAATAGTGTTTGTCAGTAAAATTTCAACCTTTTATAACAGGGGAAAGTACCACCCATGGTGTGGGGGTGGAGGGGCGTTACAAGAAAATAACTTGAATACAACCGAGACTGGAGTCAAACCAAAATTTATGGCTAACACTGAGTTAAATTATGACATTCAACTAGCAATTAACTTCCCAGGGATGGGGGTTGTCAGGGTTGGAAATTGTTGAACATGTTAATCTACCGAATTTTGCGACGATTAAATATTTTTCGGGATCAATGACATTCATAAAATTTCTCTACGTATTCTCTGAGTATAATTTCAATACCCTTTCAGGCTTAGCAGTAGAGCACTCTTAAGGGCAGAGGTATAAAAAGCTACGATAAAATAACGTGAATACAACCGGGATTGGTCGCAGACTTTAATTATGATATTTAATTGGCAATATAACCCCCAAGGGAAGGGGTGGACCGGGGATGGAAATTTCCAAACATGTTATACTCTCGATATTTGTGTGGAATGAATATTTTTCAGGTTAATTAGATTTATAGTATTTCTACCTATTTTATGTTTGTAAAACTTAAACCTCTAGCGACACGAGTGGGAGTACGCTTTGGGGTGGCTGTAGAGGCGAGTTATTGTAAAATAACGCTAATACAACCAAGATTCGATTCAAATCAAATGTAATAGATGTCCATGAGTTTATTTATGACGATCTGAGGAACCCGCGGGTGTGGGAGAAGTTAGGCGGAGGGGGGTGGGGGTAAATATTTTGAAATAAGTAAAGATCTGAATTTTGCGTCGAATAAATATATTTCGGGAACAATGAGATTAATATAATTTCACTATGATGTTTTGATCTGTATAAATATTCTTTATTTATTTTAAATGTATTAACTTATTTTGTTTTTCTGAAAATTGTTAGCTCTTCATACTGAAATATTAGTCTTATATTTTTTTTCACGTCTGTTTTTAACAATGAACATCCTTAATGGCCATTAACAGACGATTTTTACACTTTAAAATAATTATTAAGCTTATAATCTTTAATTAACAACACAAAAAACGTTTCGGTACATTTCTATAACACATGTCGCGTAGTGTAAATGTCAGGCGATCCTCAACGGCCAATCAGGTCGCAGCATGTCCGACCATTATAAATACCACACGCACACGTCACGCAGTGCCACACAGGCTGAAGACAGCCATGGAGAATGACCAGCAGAAACGTCAACATAGAGAAATCTGAACCTGGTGCGTAACTGTGAAAAATTAGTCAATAATATACACCAAGAAAGCTGTCTTTCAAATTAAAGTTATTTCCATTGTGAGAGTCTGTGCTTTATCTAGGAAGTTAAATTTATCAGTTATTTTATTTAAGATGCATAACTTTAAAATGAGAATAAATGCACATGAATATTGGGAACTGGGCGAAAATTGCATTAGACACCTACTTTTTTTTCATACTATAGACAGCCAATTAATTTTGTTTATGGGTATTAAATATGGACATTATCTGAAAACTTGTGGAACAAATAAAAAAACGATTGACTATAATTTTACATTTGTAATTTTTGTAAGTATAGTAATTATTGATTTTAAAAAAATAATTACGGAATACAAAGAAGATGAATATCGGAATGCAAAAATAATTCTGCTTAAAAAAATTGATTTGGAGAAAAATAAATAAAATTAAACAAATAGTTTTTACTTTAAATAAAAATTAATTATTTAATTTCGAAAATTACTAAATTAAGTACAACATTATTAATTTAATTTAGTGAATTTTCAAACAATGCAAACTGGCCTATTAAGGGATAGACGGATAGAGGTCGAGTTGTGTTACATAAAAATAACGAAAAAAATTGGGGGGTTATGGATAAATGACATCTCGAGCAACGCCGGGCACCCAGCTAGTAGAAAATAATAATGTTGTTAAGGTCAATAACCAATGTAAGGAAACTGGTGGAACAAGAACAAAATATGAATTTCAGCTATGAAATATTTTATGAATTATTCTGACAATTTATAATATTTAATAGGAAGTGGTTATTTTAAACACTATTTTGAAGTAATATGAAGCAACATCAAATTTAAAAATTATAATTATTTATTTACTGTCTCAACTAATGAGAAATTTGAAATTCTTTGTCAGTTATTTTGACAAAATTTTGCTGTAAACAAAATAATATGGTTACAATATTGTAATAATGGTTACAACATAGTAATATATCCCTCAATTCTTATAATTTCTGATTAATGTACTCCAATTAATTTTTAATATTCATTTAAATGTTTTTTTTAAAAAGAATTAGTATTTTATGAAATTAAGTAGCCATATTCATGTCCGACAATACATTTCTGCTGAATTATTATAATTGTAAATACAAATAATTTTTTTACATTTTGTTGTACTTAAAACTTAATTTTTTGCACATGAATTATGTAAAAAAAATTCTTACCAGATCATTTAATTGATTTTTCACTTTTAGGCGGAGCCATTCTGTTCTTCAAGTGTCACTGCCACAGAAAGAAGAATATGTATTATTACTTAGAATGACAGCATTCCAAAGAAAATTATATGATACATTTATGAATGAAGTTGTGAGAACAAAAGCTGTTCCAAATCCTTTGAAAGCATTTGCAGTTTGCTGCAAAGTGAGTGCAACATACTTTGTTTAACCTATCTGATTATTTATAACAAACCTGTTGTAAATATCTTTGGGAAGAATGACAATTATTAATATACATTTCTTTCTTAATAGATATTTTACAACAGTTTTGGAGTTTGATTTGATTTTGGAAAATATTTTAAGAACATTAACTTGTTTTTTCTATCTCTCTCAAATTCTTTTTCTATTTAAGTAAAGTAATGAAAGTTATGCTGAAAAGGTATGCTTTAAATTCTTCATTAATAAATGTTCATAAAATTATTGATATTATTATAAACAAGCATTCCTTAAAGTGGTAATTACTGCAGAACAACAAAGTAGATATCCTGTCATTTCAGTATAAATATTGTGATATTAGATTAAAAATATCCTACTTATATATTTTATGGTCATTTGCAACATTTGAGGAAGTTGTCCTTACCTTACCTCACCTCACACAATAGTTGCAACACAGTGCAATGTTAAACAGGAGTAATTCAGCGAATTTAGATTTCTCCGGTTTATACCACACAAGATATAATGTGGGTAGAGACCCAATAAATCTAAATTCAAGAGTAATTCACATATTAGCAAATTGTTCTCCTTCATTTATTTACAAAGTAATTATTTAAATTTGTGGAATTTGTTTTACAAATAATGTTGCAATTTTTTGACAAGTTTTTAAGAGTACTTGCTGGTATTCTTTAAGAGTTGTCTGTATATTAAAAGTAAATCATTGTAGGTTTTCATATAAGATTACTACTTCTAATTTTTTCATGAATTACGTAGTGTGCATATTGTGTGTTTGTTTCATATTGGATCAATACAGTTTTCTTACCATTTAATAATTATTGTTTGTGAATAATAATTGTGTATAATTTTATGTTTGTCACTAGCCTAACAAATGGTTCTTTATAGATTTGGAACCATCCAGATGTATTATACTATTTTCTTAAAAAGCGTGCATGTGGAGAAGATGTTGATTTGGATTTGGATGAAGCTACAACTGCTACCACAACAACTGGTGTTAATGCTAATACTCCTACTACTGCTGCCACAACTCCACATTCCACAACTTCTCCAGTATCTATTCGAGGACCTCCTGCAAAGAGAGGTCGTGCACGAGGAACGAGTTCCAGAGTGAATAAAAGAGAGAAAAAGGTATATATTATCCATTTGTACCTTAATCTTTTGCATCAGTATAGTACATTATTCACAGAGAATTTGTAGAGGTAACTTAAACATTTGTCTTTACAATTGCTATCTTTTTCAACATCAAATCTGACAACCGTGATTTTTTCTTCAATTTTCAGGTGGCTGCACCCCTACAACAAGTTGGCACTATTAACAAGCCAGCAGCTACTATACCTCCAAATACAACTAGTGTCATCAACTCAGAGGCATCAAATCTGGGAATACCATCTGGAATGGGTGGAATGCATACCGGTAGTGTAGATATGCATTCACAAATCCATGAACAGCAGCAGCAGTTGCAAATGCAACAGAAACCACAGCAGCAACAGCAGCAACAACAACAACAAAATCAAAATTACAACATGATGGGACATGCAAGTCAGAATCAAACATACAGTAGTGACCAAAATAATTATGAAATGCAATACCACCAAAATCCAAATCCAAACTCAAGTCAACATTTTGCTAATCAAGGTCCTTATGGATCTCAAAATTTTGGACACAGTCCCAGCAACCAGTCATTTGGTAGTTTTAATAGAGGCACCTATAACTGTCCAGAGCAAGGACAACAACAAGCTCCACCTTATAATGCTGGTCAAGGTGGCAGTTATTACCAACAAAATAGTAATAATCATATCTCAGGGTATGGTCCATCTTATTATCCACAGCAAAATGAGAGTAATAACTATCAAAACAATTCAAGCTCTAATTATTGGCAAAACAATCAACAAACATATTACCAGCAAGGCAATCAAGGATTTTATGCAGGAGGAAACAGTGACAGTGGTTTGTATAGTGGAACTGATAATTCACAGTTTTATATGGGCCCTACATACAGTGATCCAATGGCAGGTGGTGACCGATATGGATCTGGTGTAAATACAAATACAAATGACAGGGGAAGAAATATGTATTACATGGGAAGCAGTGAGCAGATGATGAGTCAACCCCCAATGCAACCAGCACATCAAAATCAAATGCATGAGTCACATGGTAATATGCAGAATTCTCAGAGTATTAATAATATGCAAAATTCAATGGATGGAAATAATTCAAATCAAAGTGGAAATGGTCAAAATATTTTAGGGTCATTGCAAAATTTGGATAATATTAATCCAATTGGAAATCAACAAAATCAAATGCAAACTCAACAACAGATGGTTAATACATCAAATCAGCTTGGACAAATGAGAAATCAAAACAGTCAACTAGGAAACCAACAACAATTAGACAGTTCTCAAGCACAAATAAAAAATTCGCAAAATCAATCTGCAAATAAGCAAAACATGTTACCAAATCAGCCACAAACTTCATCTCAAAACAATGCAAGTCAAATAGCAAGTTCTCAGCCATTAAATAATTCCCTACAAATGAACATGGGAAGCCACCATCAAATACAAAATCAAGGACATATGAATGTATCTCAGAATCAAATGAATAATTTGCAAAATCAATTAAGTAGTCTACAGAATCAACAAAACCTATCTGTATTGCATGATACACAAGTGAGTAATCAACATCAAGTTGGTAATCAACATCAAGTTGGTAATCAACAAAATGATATTATGAGTTTATCAAATCAGATGAATCTTGTCCATCAAATGGGTAATATTCAAGGACAGATGATAAATCAGCAGAACCAACTAGGAAATCTGCAAAATATGATAATGAATCATCAAAATCTCATGGGAAATATACAGGGTCAAATGGGACCACAGACAAATCAGTTAGTACCAATTCTTAACCAAAATATTAGAGGTATGCATAATCAAAATTCTGTTAGTAATTCCCATACTCAGTTGTGCAGTACTCAATCACAAATGACTGTATCTCAAAGTAAGATTGGATTACAGAATCAAATAGCTAATTCACAAAACCAATTGACCTTGTCTCAAAATCAGCTTGTAAGTGTACCAACTTCAATAAGCAATTCTCAGAACCAAGCAGGAAGTTCCCAAGCTCAAATGAATATAACCAATCCAAGTGGAAATCAACAAGGTATGATAAAATCAGCTCAAGGACAATTAAATGTAATGCAAAATTCATTAGGGAAAAATCAAAATCAAATGGCATTGCAGAATCAAATTACGTCACCTTCTAATCAAATGAATACCATTCCCACCCAACTTAATGTTGTGCAGAGTCAAATTGCACCCACACAAAGTCAAATGACTAGTTTCCAAGCTGGAAACCCACAGTGCTCAGTTTCTTCTCAAAATTCTCAGGTGAATACTTTTCAGAATCAAACTCAAATAAATTTACAGAATCAATTATTAAATCCTCAAAATCAAATTGATACATCCCATAATCAAATGACTTCATCTCAGAATCAAATTACTGGTGTACCGAGCCACATGATGCATTCTCAAAATCAAATTAGTCAACAAAAAAATCAGATGGCAAATATGCAGAGCCAAATGGCTAACTCACATAATCAATTGCCAAATTTACAGGCCCAAATTGTGAATACTCGGCCTCAAGTGACTAACCAGCAAAATCAAATTGCTGGGCTGCAGAACCAAATAAATTCTTCACAAAGCTTACAAGGACAAATGGGAATTCACCATACACAGATTTCATCTCAACAAAATCAAAATTCTAACCTTCAAAATCAAATTTCTAATGCTTCAGATCAAATTGCTTCTACTCAAGCATCACACTTACCGAGCCAACTTGGTAGTCACTCAAATCAGATGTCACCACATCAGGTACATCACTGTACTTTACAAAAACAAATTAGCAGTCAACAGATGACCTCTCCAAAACCACAACTAAATAATCCATCTTTGAATAGTTCTCAGCCTAGTCAAATTAACAATATGACAAATCAAGATACGCCCCAGAATAAATTGCCTAATGTACCTAACCAAGTGACAAACATGCAAAATCAAATTAGTTCAGAAGAAAACCAAGGAGGAAGCTTGTATGGACAAATTAATAACCAAAACCATTATTCAACCCAGAACCAAAATACTCAGAATCAATTACTCCCTCCACAGAATTCAGTAAATAATATTCAAAATAACACTCCAAATCAAATGGTTTCCATGCAGAACCAGCTAAGTTTGCAAAATCAGTTATGTAATTCTACATTACAAAGTCAAGGGAATACAATTCATTCACAAAGCCACAATCTTATACCAAGCAGTGGTATAAATACACAGAATCAGATAAATCCTCAAAGTCAAGCTAGTGAAAGCTTGCAATCTTCATCTCAGAATCAAATGATAAACTCTCAGAGCCATACAACTATGTCCCAAAGTCCTGTGGCAAACATGCAGAACCATTTACAAAATTCTCAAAATCAACCAGAATCTACATCACAAAGTCAAAGCCCAGATGGTGGTCTCCAAAGTCCTATTAATAACCAGCAAACACAACTTTCAAATTCTGCCAACAATATTGGCAATGTTCAAAATCAAACAGAAAACTCTCAAAACCAAATAACGAATGCCAAAAATAGCCATGTGGATCCCATAACCACATTGAGTAACATACAGAATCCAATGAATGCAACTAATAATGCAATAGTTCCACCAAATTCTGACAATTCCCAGTATCATATTACTCAAAATGAAACTAACTCACCAACAAATTCAAATACTCAGCCATTGTTTCCTGGACAAAATGATTTAGGAAGTTCAGGAGAAGTGGAACAAAAACAGTGTGGGGACAATCCTAAAAATGACAGTATTAATTCTTATTCTGACCCACAAAATCATAATACAAAGGGACTAAGCAACTCAAGCAATAGTAATGTTGACGAGTTCCAAAATTGTTCCAGCAACAAAGCTTCTGTATTTAATATTGTTGACCCTGGATCCTCCCCAGAAGGGGAAATAAAGACTGAAAATGAAAAGAACAATTTTTCAGACTGTCAGAATTCTACAGGTAACACTTCAGCTATGACTTCAAGTACTGTTGTTAGTGATGAACAGCCGTGGACACATCAGAAGCTATGTGATAATGAACAGTGTATAGAAAGTAAAAGTGGTGTAAGCAGTAGTAATGTTGAAGATTCAATTAAACTAAATGTTTGTGAAAATAATGAGTCTGATAAAATTAGTTGTATTCCAAATGATAACATATTGTCTGCAGAGCAAAAAGGACTACCTATAGAAATTAAATGTGAGGTCAAAGATGAACATTTGGAAATTTCTAAAAATACAAAACTATCCTTTGAAAAGTTTAAAGATTTGGAACATAGTGATGAGAAAGTAACATGTATGAAATCAGATTCAGATCAAAAAGATCACACTGATAGACCTAATGAAAATATTTTGCTAGAGAATAAAGACTCAAATGAAAGCAGTCTTACGTTTAACAAAGATTCAAATCTTTTAGAATCCTCTGAAATGAAAATAGATACAAATAAAATGGTGACTACACAAAATGATTGTGTAGAAGTTCCAGACGGAGGTGATGCATTATGCACCATTTCTAATTCTCATGATTCTGCACTACAAACTGCAAAGGACGGAGACAGTATATCTACAAAAAGTGGAGAAAAAGCAGAAAATGCATCTGCAGTAGAAGCAAAAGAAGTAGGCACAGTTCAAGGAACCTATATGCCAGATCTCTCTAAATCTATGGATTTAAGCTCTGGAAGATCATTTTCTAAAGAAGATCCAGGAATTCCATATGATTGGGTGTGTAATTGTTTTAATTAGTTGAATACATAGTTTTTAGAATGTGTGTACATATTGTAGGGAGTTTTTTTCTACTTATGTAACCATTGCTAAAGGCATAACTGATGATGAAAACATTTTAATTTATTATATTTATTTATTATAATTGTACAATTTTTACAAAATAGTCTATGGATAAAAACCAATGCAGGTGACAGTTGCAGAGATAGCTTTCAAAATTTATGCTTTTCATACAGCTGCCAAAAGTCAAAAATAGAACTGTTAATACAACACTGTGAAAACCTTCTAAAGTATTGCCAATTGTGTTCCAGCTGACTGAATTTATAACAGTAGTGCATTATAATGTACTATATAATTATTTCATGATGGAACACTTTATTATGCTGTTTTCAAAACAAGAATATACAAAATCTACAGATTATATTTCTTTCTGGTCCTACTTTCAGTTCAAAAACTGACGGTGTGAATTTTGCCTTAATGTGAAACCAATAATTAGTAAATTAATTTTGTTTTATGGTATGTCAGTTCTGTTTTCAAATAAAATAATGAATACTTAATCATCACAGTTTATATTTCTTGAACTTAATTTTTTATTACATCAATTTTAATTTTCTGTAAATAACTTCAATCAATTTCTTTTGAATTTATTTAAATTAACAATTTAAATCTTTCAGGCCACAGAACTACTGAAAAACTATATTCCTGGTTCCATAGAAAGTTCTGCAAAGATGGCAGTTTTCTTTTGCATTCTCGAAGAATCTATGGCTCTTGGTGACCGTATCCTTGTATTTAGTCAGTCATTATTTACTCTGAACTTAATAGAAGACTTTTTGCAACGCACCAACTTGCCAGGTCGACAAGAAAAGTGGGCCAGGAACTGGAACTATTATCGTAAGTTAAAATTTTGTGTTTAATAGATATGTTGTCAAATTGGATCGAATAATAACAATAATGAAACTTTTATTACATTAATTTATAGTCTTAATGGCTGGTTATTTTTGGTAATGTATTTCCAAAACATCATTTAAGTTTATCCCGTTTATCATGCAACAGCTATCTTTAGAGTTATAATATATTTTTAATTTGTAGTAAATTCATTTTTATGGATATGCCAATCAAATGGGAATGATGATGTTGCCTAGCGTTTATTGTACATTTATTTGTCTATTGCAGGATAATGATTTTAAAGTTCTCATCAATATTAAGGTCAGATATAGCGTGAAAATAACTATTGTTGTTAATTAATATGGACAGGCTTTCAGATGTGAAATCTTTTAAATATTATTCCACTAACCCGGTGTTGTGTGGGTAATATAAGTCTGAAAAGTCTTTAATTCTACATTAATCTATGAGTCAAGAAGTGATTTAACCTACCTGGTAAAGAGAATGCTAATCAGAACCCTGGCTTTAGAGAAGCACAAATTCTCCAGATTCCAAATAATAATAATAATAAATCTTGGTACTTAAAGAGTGTGAAAAATACTCCCAGTGCATTGAGAGAGTCAAAATATTCTTGGTACCATAAGATACTTCAAATATACTCGGTATCCTAATACAGTCAAAAATACATGTACTACCTTAAGAGAGTTAATAATACTCCCAGTGTCCTAAAGTGAGTCAAAATTTCTTCATGTACCTTAAGAGTGTCAGAAATACTCCTAATACCACCGAGAGTAAAACAATACTTCTGGTACCTTTACAGGTCCAAGATATCCCAGTACTTCAAAAAATCTTCCCTGTAAATTAGAATGTTTTTAAAGTGTCACCTATAGATGATAGGTGTGTTTTACCGATCACCCCTATGGCTGATCCCCTCCCATGTTGAAAGGGGTTGAAATTATACACAACATTGAGGGAGACATTATTATCTCGTTGACCCTGAAAAATATTTACTCAATGCAAATATAGGCCATTTTAGCATGTCTGTAAAATTTCCACCAACCCCCTGCCCCTAGGAGTGGTAGACGTGTCCTACCCCCACATTGTTTGTTTCCAGTTTGAAAGGTACAAAAGTACAAAATTTGGTCAAATTTGCTCAATGGGTGTAGATTTGTATGCGGAACATACACACAAACAGCCAATTTTCTTTATTAGAAGATAAATATAAGCAAACTGAAATAATTAAATTTAAACAGCATTTACATCAATTACTTTCAGGTCTTGATGGTAGTACAACAGCTCTGGAACGAGAAAAGCTCATCAATGAATACAACTCAAATCCAAACATCCATTTATTTTTGGTATCAACTCGAGCAGGATCTCTTGGTATAAATTTGGTAGGTGCCAATAGAGTTGTAGTATTTGATGCATCTTGGAATCCTTGCCATGACACACAAGCTGTTTGTCGAGTTTACAGGTCAGTTCAGATTGCAAGCAGAGTTTATTAATTTTTAAATATTCTCTCTATGGATTTATAAATTGATACATATATATATATATATATATATATATATATATATATATATACACCTTTATTTTCTTTAGATAATATAATTGGACTTTTTAAATGTTTTATTTTAGATATGGACAGAAGAAGCCCTGTTTTGTATACCGTTTAGTCATGGACAACTGTTTGGAAAAGAAAATCTATGATAGACAGATAAATAAACAAGGAATGGCAGACAGAGTTGTTGATGAATGTAACCCAGATGCTCATTTGTCAATTAAAGAAGTAACGAATCTTTGCTGGGATAATGAGCAAGATACTGAAGTAAAAGATTTTAGCAAAGAAAAAGACAAGTACATTGATGTGGTTATGCAGAAGGTTTTAGATAAACATAGTGCTGTGCTTTCAAAGGTAATATATAAATTTTTACTGTAAGACATAGTTTATGTATGTACTGGAGACATTATGATTGAGATCTGTATGACAAGTGCAGTGGTGTTAAAAATAAAGAACAAAGTAGGAACTAGCACAAAAGCCATGCATACTGGTGGACAGTAAACTTCCTTTAATTATCTGGTGTAATCAGAAGACACACACTTAATAAGATAATGTTTCTGTTTGTATTTAGTCTAGCTTTCTCTTATGAGTATGTTATCAATCTTCATGTTGAGATTATAGAATAAAACTTTAAGGTGTTAGAAAGTAAATATTATTTGTAAACCTTCTTTACAATTAATATATTTTAGAGTATAAATATTGTTATGCATTTTGCGAGTGAAGTAATTATGATAAAGTAATTAACATGTTAATTGAATGCATTAAAATATTTTATTTATAATTTCTGAGATGAAGATACCTGATAAATCTGTGCTGTGAAATACTTGCAGGACAGACTATATGAGCTGGCATGCGGACTCATACAGTCCAATAGTTATATAACAGATTTAATGAAGATTACAAATGAAGTAATAGGGAGTGTCTATTAGTTATATTCATTCAGGCAATGCAAATGAACATTACAAGTATTTACAGACTGGTACCATAGTAGAGGTAGTCATTAAGTGAATGCAAATAAAACAAAATCATTTGCAAATTGAAGGAGAGATTTCCAGTCAGGAACTTTGATCCAAGGATAGTGTGTTATAAATTTTAGTTTTTTTAATAAGATAAATTAAACAACTATTATAACAGGCATTTAAAGAAATATTTTATTCAACAATGTTTCTGTACATGGTCGTTTAATTTACCTCATTAATAAAAATGACATAAAGTAAAATTATTTTTATATAATTTAATATACAGTTTTGGAAGTAATTAAGAAGTATTGAGGAATGTAATTTTTGAATTTAATTCATGGTTCTTACTATATAATCGATACATTTTATGTGCATTTACATGCTATAATATTGTTCTCGCAGACCATATTTCGTTATCTCGGTTTTGTCTCTTCCATTGTTCACTGTGAATACCCATCTATATGATATTACTGTTTCTGGGTTTTGTTGTCCTTAGATTAGCAGACTTCTCATTTATCATATTGTTCATTACTGTAATTTACCATTTTTCCCATTTGGTTAAAAACAACTATATTTTATGCTAATTTTTTATTATCTTAATGAAATTTGGTGACATCAATGATAATCTTGCCTATCTTAGCCATAGTAATTTATTCACAGAAACTAGCTGGTGCCTGGCATTGTCAGAGTCATTATATATACATAACCCCCGATTTAACTCCAATCTTGGTTGCTTTTGCATTATTTTTAGGAAAATCTACCTCGACTTCATCCCTAAATGTGCTTCTATCCCAAGCCAAAAGGGGTTGAAATTACACACAGAGAACATCTAGAGAATATTATGAATTTCATTAATCCCAAAAAATATTTATTCGACACAAATATTAGCCTGTTAACATGTTTGAAAATTTCTACCCCCGCCCAAACTCTCCCACTCACACATGTTGGCTAAATTGTCTTAAATTAACTCATAAACATTAATGAAATATACATACAAACAAACATATATACAAAGAAACATATATACATACAGACATAAAAACACACTGTTTTAACAAATAGATATATGCATATACATTAATGTAACACTTTGTTAGATATTTCAGCAAATTCATCTGTACTAATTTAGAATTGCTTTTATGAAATTCCATTTTGTTTCTAAAATCTTCTACTAACGCATCTTAATAAGATGAATGAATTGTATGTTTCAGGAACCATTCCAACACGAGTCATTACTGGTTGATAGAAAAGAAAAGAAATTGTCTCAGGCTGAAAAGAGGCTTGCTAAACGTAGCTACGAACTAGAGAAACAAGCAAATATAAATTACAGCCGACCTCAATACACTTACTATCCCTCCTCTGGAAATGCATCTTCTACTGGCATGCAGACTGGCTTACAAATAAGGTGGGACTATATTTCTATTATTGCTATAAAAGTTATTAATTACTATTAATTGAAATTGTTCACAATATTTTCAGACTAATTTTTGGCAGAAAAAGTAAACTTTTTAAAACTATTTGACTTGTAATGGTTTTGTATTTAAGACTGGAAATTACTGTAAGCTGATAAGTATTTCTGTAACACAAGAGTAATGCTTAGCTTGGAGAAACCTCAACATTCTAACTGCCAGAACATGTATAATAATTCATTTGTAAATTTATCTTCAATATTGAACTAACCATAATTTAATTAATTAAAAAAATACTTAAAATAAGCGATCTGCATAGTATCAAACAAAATTGTCTTGGAATGTAGAATTAACATTCTGGACAATTTATCGCAGAAACCAAGAAAATGTTGCAGTCACTTTCACTCTAAATTAAGTGTAAAGTCCCAAGCTTCTTTTTCTACTGCACAACAATTACTTTATCTATTTTTCATCAAGCCTTGCAAAATTGTTTTCAGTGTGAATGAGCTGAATGGAACACACATTCACTTTCATTTAATCAGAGAACAATAATTTTAATTTTAATTACTTCTTTATGCCTTGCACCTTTTATACCCTAAATTCAAATTAAAAAATGTTTTATGCATAATACATGAATTATAGACTGTAGACTAAAAAAACATGTAGATAAAATTCCAAGACAAGAAAATTTAAAAAAAAATGTGTGGATGAAATGCGCCAAGGATTCCAGCTGAGTAATTTTGTTGAAAACATGCTGTGTTCCAAAGACAGTCATCTAAATGTGTTCATCCTCAGATTATATACACCGAGAAAGCCTTAGGTCTACAATCTGAAAAACATGTTTTCCATGTATATTTGTAAGGCAATTATTCCGAGAGTAAACACAATGGCTTTTTTCCCCTTGTTTTGCTAGAGTGTATTTAATTCAGATCTGGATCATTATTAGACCCCTACAATTGATGCTAGTTTTGGGCAATCATTTGCCATTTCTATCAATTCAGTTTTGTCTTCAGGAGACTGTTTGTTTTCAAAACCAATTATAATTTTTTGTGCTACTCCCTTTCCATACTAGAAAAGCTGTATTGACTCCCATTATATCTTGCAAAATTACTTGAAACAGATTTTTAGTTCATACATTTCAAACATTAATTTTTACTTCCATGTGACTTCATTCAGTTTTTTGTTCCAAATATTTGACATTGTTTTTCCTCTATAAAGAGTTTTTGGTTCAGTATACTTTACAGATGTCTTTGTAACCATTTGGGTTTTACTATTTAATTTATGTAGCTGTTACAGTTTGTTGTGTTCAAAAATGAAAGCAAGTAAGTAGAGATTTTATGCATAATATATCCAACTTTGTTGAAAAAATGTCAATCATGCAAATATTTTAGTTTGCACTGTATTACCTCGGTCTTTTATTTCTGTACCAGAGCAATTAGAACTGATGGTACAGGTGGAGTTGTTCCAAAGCCAGTTGCTAGTGTAAGGCCCATGCAAGCTGAATTGAGTGGACAAATAGATCGTAATCAGCCACGTTCCACAGTTTCTGGAGTGAATACAGGAAGGTCTCGCTGGATTCCTGCTGAAGTTTGGCAACGTCAAGGAATGAGTGCTCAGGAGATGACTCTTCCATTAGGTAAGAATTTGTAGTTTATTGTTATTTCAACAGTGATAATTGAGATAAATTTTAAACTGTGTGTATGAATTAACATAACATCTTTCAGATTGCTAACACAAAATCTGATGATATAATCATATGTGTTCCACTTTTATTACAAAATTTGACATCCACTTAGTCTAGATTTTAAATATAATTGTTTTATAATTTAAATTTACCTTTAGTGCATAGTGTAGCATATATGCAACATCATTTTTTGTTATCACTCCAGACGCGTCTGTTGGTTTCTAAGAGAGCTAATTTGTGATGCAGATATAAAACAACATACACTAAAGAAAATGTGAAATTTTTGGTATCCATAGACACGTTAAAACATGCCTGTCCTAGCTTTCTGTGAGTATTTTCTTTGTTTAATTAAGTGTGGCATCTGGCACAGTAATATATTTCATTATGAGGTAATTTTTTCCCATTTTACTTACACGTTTACTGTGGTACCTCACTGTAGCATGTCTCCTGCATTCCTATTCTTGGAACAGCTTACCTGCAGTAGGTGGAAGTACTAGGGAAAACAACAACCCATTCCTTACATAACTAATTTATTGAAAGCATAAACATATACAATTATAAAATTTTACCCCGACTAACCAGTTATGAAATCCAAGGATTGTTGTGGCAAACTAGGTCCGAGAAAACTAATTTTATATAAAAAGTGCTCTATGCAACCATGATAAATGTGTGATATTGGTTACCCGACTGGGGGGTCTCAGCAACACAGTGATGTCCCTCGCAGCTGGTCATCGACTTGGAGGAGTCTCGCTAATCTATTCTTGCAAAAACAAGATCAACTGCTCAGTACCACCTCTCCAGACATCCACTTCTTGCGACCTGTCTCTCCAACTGTCTCTCTATTGGTTCATTTAATTTGTTATGGACCAATCACAGGTCCTAGACAATCTGACGTAGAAACTTTCAACAGCTAGACCCTCTGCACCTGCTGTTTTTGGACTGGAAAACCCCCCAAGGGAGGTACAGTTATAATCCCCAGCCGGACTGGCACCAAACGGTATTTTCTGCTGTTTTTGGAAAAATCAGCAAAACATGGTTGCTCACGCGATTTAACAAACTGACTGATGAAATATCAGTATAAGTCAATTAAAGAAACGCCTGTCTTCAATAACGTGCTATATTACTTTCTAAATTAATAGTTGTGAACTGTGTCTATAAAATCCTGTTTATACTTAGCAAATCAGAATTACGAAAAGAAACGTCTGTCTTCAATAATGTGCTATATTACTTTCTAAATTAATAGTTGTGAATTGTGTCTATAAAATCCTGTTTATACTTAGCAAATCAGAATTACGTTTTGAACAGGCGCTAAATGGAGTAATGATAGTTTAAAGTATAAATCTATCTGCAATAAATGTATTATGCATTGGTCTCAACTTTCCCTTGTGTCAATTAAATTTCAGATGTTGTGATTCCCACAAACTCTCCAGATAGAGCTTCAATAGTTTTGAAAGCTGGTCAACGTGTGATGGTTTTGAAGAGTCCGAAAGGTATTTACATGCAATTGGAAAATGGTAAGATAATTGCCATACGTACAGCATTTAAAGTTGGTGGAGCCAATAAAGGATCTTCAGCACAAGAATACAAAGCATCAACTGCTGTAAGCCCTGAAAAATCAGAAATAGAAAGCAAGATATCAGATGCCAAGAAAGGTAAATTTAATCAAATATTTATCTTCATTTATTTTGTTAAAAATACATTGATAATAAATTTGAGGGTAAAATTTCATTAGCAAAATAAATTTAAATTATATATATATATATATGCTTAATTTTTGTTTGGCTGAATAAGTGTAAGTAATAATGTTGACATAAATTTAACAGTTAACTTTATTACTTGCTTGTGTTTGACAAATGTAGTGGATAGAAGATATATCATTAATATATTTGATATCTCTTCATTATATATTCCAGATACCACTTTGATAAATCAAATGAATAGGAGTGCAAAAGTGAGCAATGTACTACCATTAAAGAACAATTCTGCCATAACAATTATTCCAAAAGGAAACAGTCCTACAAGCAGCACAACTAATATGTCATCCCGCAGTCTAATTTCTAATCGAGCAAAAGCTACATGGAGTGGTGGCCGAATTCGTGGAACTAGACCCCAACCTACTGCTGAAGCTCGTCCTTATTTTCAGCAGCGGTTGCCTATTACGGCAACTGCCAAGCCATTCTTTCACCAAGACAGTCAGAGCACAAGATCTTCATTAAGTGATGAGGGAAGTTCAGGAGCTGAAAATATGGCTACAACATCAGCAATGATACAAGATGATAAGGATAGTCTTAGCAATGACAACATTTTGAAATCTCCTTCTTCTGATTACCACAATAACACAAATCATTTATTTGGAAGCAGACAAGAAGACATGGAGCATGATGCTGAAATGGCATTTGAAGATCCAGATAAAGAAAGTAACTTCCCTCGCCCACGTGGTCAGGACTCTGTAATGGATGAATCTGCTTTGATGTCGACTGATAAAAATTGGCACCATTCTCAGAAAGAAGAGAGAGAGAGCAGAACATTTCAGTCAATTGCTCATGTAAAAGATCCAAAACAACTTCAATCACATGTAAATATAATAAATGGTAAAAATTTTCAATCATTTGTAGGTGAGAGCAATAAATTGGCAAGACATCATTTACAAGTTCAAAGTGGAAAGAAACAAAAGGAAGATGTCAATTTTGATAGATCTGTTGTGAAAGAACAAGATCATAAAATGGCTATTGGAAAACAAGAAATGGATTCTACTGCACACAGTGAAATACCTAAAAGTGACATTCGAAATTCAGATAATAAATTATCTAATATGGTGTTCAATCCAAATGAAAGAACAACTATGCATATAAACTCTGGCCAAGTTACTAAAACGTCTAATAAAAGTTTTCATTCACCATTCAGTCAAATTCCTTCTCATAAATCATTGGATATTGCAAAAGATAAAGGAATTTCTAATGATACTCTGCATTCACAAATGACAGATAATATGATGAAGCAGTTTCATAAAGATCATGTTTTGAAATCACCCACTTTCCAGTCTGATTTGGAAAGCTCCAATGCACTATATACTAGGCACGAACAATCAGATAATATGTCTTATCATGTTCCTGAATCAATTAGGAAATTGCAACTACAAAAAACTATGTTAGACAGGTACAATGAAATTACTATACGATCAACTAATCCAATGAAATATGAAGCTGAAAAATTGAAAAACAATGAGGTGGACAGCACTGAAATAAAGAAGGACAATATTGGGACACCCTATATGAGTGGAAAGTCACCACAAAATCAACAATATTTACAATCTTATACAACACATACTCAAATGTCATCAGATAATGCAAATAATAAAAAACTGAGAGTTGGAAAATCCATGAGTGGAAATACTTCTGAATGTTCCAGCTCTTATGATCCAGAAATCCATATGCATATTAAAACATTCAATAATATTCAGCAACCAACAGGGTCATCTTCTGGATTCACATCCAGTACTAACACAATGACAGATGCAGGAATAATGACACCATCTAAGTCCTCTTATCAGACTGTAGGATCTTCAAAATCTGAATATCAGCCAGTTGATCAATCAAGGTCAGAATATCAGTCTCTTGATTCTTCAAAGTCGGACTATGACTCAACTGAAGGGAATAAGACAAATTTTCAACAAGTTGATTCAAATAAAGTAACATATCAGTCTTTAGATTCAATGAAGGGAAATTATCCATTGTCAAACCAAGTAAAATCAGGTTATGTAATGGATCATTCCAATAGCAGTTATCAACCTGTCGATACTGGGAAATCAGGATTTCAACACATGGAACAAACAAAAACTGCATTTCAAAGCATGGAAAATTCTAAGCAAAACTATCAACAAGAAACCCCTAAGTCGGATTACCAAAGTGTAGACCAAATGAAATCTGGATACCAAACACTCGACCCTTCAAAAACAGGATATCAGCCATTAGATACAACAAAATCAGGACAAGATCCTCTTCCTTATGGAAGTTCACCATACAGTCAATATCTTGGTGGTACTGGCTACTACAGTTTTGGACAACAAAACCATCCTCCAAATATGATTCCATTTGGTAGTTCATTTTATGATGATAATCAATATGAAAGATCATCACACAATTTACCTCAAAATATGAAAGAGACTCAAAGCTCACAAGATAAGGCTGTACCAAGCATGCAGAGCCAACAGGCTGCTCGTTCATTGCCGTCACAACAGGGTCCAAATTTGACTCCACGCAAAGATTCAGATTCAAAGGAAGTTAAAAGAGATACCAAACAATCTCCTTCAAACAATAGGGAAGATTCTCGCAGTATTGCAAGTCCAGGAAGTGCGAGTGGATCACGCAGTGGTAACAACAGTGCAAGGTCAACACCAGCTTTGGTGACCTCCTCCCAACAGCAAGTCTCGGAATCCCCTGCAACATTTTCCAGTGCACCTCTTTCCACTTCAACTTCCACTAGCACCCCCCCAACAAATTTTGCTCCATACCCAGGTCACCAAACTCCATATGAACCTATGGTTCTAAATAGCTACTCCGGAGCTAACTGCCAATATAGCAGCAATGGGAGTGGCAGTAACCCATTCACATCCACAGGACCAACAAATTATGGCAACCCCTTACGGCCGGGTGGAACTGCACCACCATATGGTACACCACCTTCGTATCCACCCTATCCCCCGATGGGTGGTCAGTATGATGCAGAATATCGCGCATCTATGTACAGTGCATTCCATCGACCTGAACCACACCAATTCCCACCTACAGATTTGGGTGCGACTTTCCCATCTCCTTTTAGCCTCAGCCCACATCATCGTGCACCACAGCCTGCACCTACTAATTATTACCCACAAAATGTATATGCACCTGCACCATATACAACTAGAGCTGGATATCCAACTCCTGATCCACCTTATTATGGTGCTCCTGCAGCACCAGGTTTTAGTCCATTTCTGAATCATCATCTTCATCAGCATCCATATTCACCTCTACAGCCTCCAAGTTCAGCACCTTCCTCAGGAACTCAAGGCTCAGGAACCAGTTCATCTCAGTGAACTTAGGTATGTTGAAATAGTGTTTATAATTATTTAAAAAGTGTCCTTAACTAACTAACTGGCTCTGTTGTAAATTACAATATACCGTCCTTTCAGAGAAGATAATTTAACTTTTGTGTTACTTTATCTTAGTTATTTATTTTTTTGATTAGCACAATTTCATTTATTACTGGCATAAAATGCTTTGAAATTTTTTCTCTCAACGAGCAACATGGTCTTTTACAGAAGTAAATTGAGTAAAATACCTAGTTCACCTAGTGAATAGGGGAAGTAAATCTGAATTGCAGCTCAAGAGTTCACACACTTATAAGGGAATTTAAAATAGAAATTATTATTACTATCATATGTCACACTCATTTCCTTGTGCATTTTGGGAAAAATTATTTGAATCCTTTGTTTAGCTACCATTCATATAACTCCTAATTTTTATACAATATTTGCATTTCAATTTTAAAAAATATTCCTTTCCCCATTACAGATTCTTAATATTTCTTATAATAGGATAAACACACAATTTATTCATTTTTATTATAGCCCTTGTAATGTTGGAATTGATAATATATATATATATATATATCTATTTCTGTTTTATTTAGGATTGGTGTAAGCACTAAATTTCACATATTTGATTACTGGATTTGAGATATGTGCATTCATCTTCTCTAATAGTGGTGTGACTGACTGAAAAAGGATACCTTCACTTCCATTTGATTTAAGTGACCGTGGTTACATATTTATATTGTTAAAACAGAATACTGTAATTTTACCTCCATAGTAGGTTGGACGGATAAGTTATGTGATGTGCTTTTAAGAACAATAAATAATAGGTAGCAAATTGGTGAATCTAACTGTGTACATTTATAATGCAAGTTATGTTGGTCCGCCAAAAATATTCGCAAGCTGATCCATAGAATGTATGATTTAATTTAAAATTTATCCCTATACCTAATTGAAGAAGAAGAAAATTGTGGTGGTGACACTTATTTGAAGAAGCTTCATTTTATTTCAAATAATGAAGTGATTATAGTCATCTGTAGTAAATTTATGATGAACAAAAGTAGGGTACTTTGAGGATAATGTAAAGATAGTACAAACATTTAGTACAGTAAACTATTTGTACAAACAATTATTTTTAATGTTAAAAACCATATGTGCGAAATGAGGAAATAGTTATATAAAAGCTTCCAAATAATTGTAAAAGTATTCAATTTGTGATTAAAGTGTAAAGATATTTCAGTTATAGTATGTTGTAAAAATGAATGTTTTCTTGGTAATCCAGCTTGTGTCTGCATATATCAGGACAAGGGTTATTATCTAATTTGATATTTTATTTATTTTTTCCTTATTGCTGTTTGAGCTGTTGTATTTACCTAACATTGCGACCATTTATATAATGAAATGTATGCTCATAAACACAAAAACAGAACCAAATTAATAAATTATTTGTGACAAAGTAAGTCATTTCAGTTTTCTCGAAAAAGTATTTTACAAAAAAGAATTTGCTAAATCATAGGCTTGTAGTTCTGTGCAATATTATTTCTTTTGTTAATCTAAATATGATGATAATCCAAAAATTTATATAATAAGCTTATTAGCATTAATTTTAAAAGTAGCTAATTTTCAAACTTTCTTTCTCATTTTGTAATAGAATAGTGAAATTTATAAATATATATATTTCATTGTTTTTTGAATAGGCACATTATGATACTTCAGGAAACAAATTTCTATTTTTAATGTCACATGCAAAATGACGAGATTCAGTACTTGTGCTGTTAGTTCTGTGATAACATCACTTTTTTCAATATAAATAAAACTGCATTTAGATTATTTTATTTCATTCGAGTAGATATCGTTTTGAAATATGAATACATCTATTTTTACTGTTATGAGTAATCAAGTCAACTGAAATTCTCGTTTAATATTTTGTCCATACATTCATTAATAGCTCTGAATTTTTTAAAATTATTGTATGTAGTTGAAATTTTTTGGCCTAGTTTGTTATTTGACTACTGACCAAATTTGAATAACAAAGTAAGTCTATTTTATATGCTAGAACTTGTTTCATATCACAAATGCATTGGAAAATATTCATAAATATTATTTACTATTTAATGTATTGATGTGCTCCTACTATGGCTTTCATTGTATCATTTTATTTGCACATTTTGCTGTATATTGCATTATAAATGGTTCTTTAATGAATAAATCTATTATTGCCACATATGTACAGTTTTGTGATTACTTAAAATGTATGTTTTTGAATGCATTAAATATTTATGAATACCATCCAACTTGTAATAGAAAATAGGTAAAGCTAAAATGAGTCTTTGTCATCGGAGGATTAATAGCAGAAAGGTTAAATGATTTATAAACTTTTTTTTTTTTTTCATTTAAATTCTGACATTCCATACCTAAAAATTAACGAGATTCTCAATTGGTCAGTGGTAAAAATATTTATTTTGTGTGTGTATGAGTAACTCCATAGAGTGTGCTTGTACCTTACATAGAAGAGTAATTAACAACACATGTATTAAAGTTACATAATTTAAACAAACACATAACTATTATAATTAACATCATTATACTTTCTTTATCAACACAGTAATTGTGATAAATTGATGAGTCAGTAACTCAGGTAGTATCTTGCTTTACATTGTGCAGTTTATTATTCAAATGTCACTTAATTAAAACATCAGTGAGCTAAATTTATTTTGCATTGTGCCTTAATTCCATAATGTATAATAAGACATTTGTTTTATTATCAAATACATTTTATATTTATTTTCAGGAAATAAATTTTAGTTTTCAAAGTATGTTGCAACTTAAGGTTCATAAAGATCTTGCTATGAGTAATTTATGTTAAGTGAAATAATGGCTTGAAGTATTGTTTCATATCACCAGCGGCATTAGATATTTTGGGAGTAAACAAATTAGAAGTATCTCATTTTTTCCCTAAAACTTTTCCAATCATTCCTCTCTAATTTTGAGAAGTGCCACACATTACTGTAGGGTACTTTGTGAGCAGTTTAGAAACAATTTCCAATCATCAGCATTTCAGGCTTTTTAAAAGAGTTGGAGACACCTATGTTTGCTAAATGAACAAATGGTTGCCCATTCTGGAGTCACTAAACTAGAACAAAAATATTTACATAAGGAAGTAATGGTTATCTAAATGGATACCATGAAAGAAAGGTGATGTGTGTGTTGAGTCTCATTAAAAATAGCAAATTAAGAAATTGGACATGGATTTATCCAATGTTGGTTGGAAGTTTGAGAGTAACAGATCATTGGAGTTATTTATAGTTGAAGTTTTATCTTTTTCGATTGAAGGTTTCAACATTTTCTCTGATCTTATGTAATGGTTATAAGACAATTAAAACAATATAACTGTTGAAACAATAAAAATATTTGTTTCTTATGAAAGTGGCAAATTTTTCTACTCACATCCTCATAATCTACATTTCTGCATTTTCTAATTCCTGAGTTTATTTGTGTGTTTGATATATATATATATATATATATATATATATACACACACACACACATACTCATTTGGACACAAAAGAGAGAGAAAGAGAGGGCAATTGACTAACCTTAAATCTACATGTGGCGAAACAGCAGGGATAAAATTCTCAATATGTGTCTAACTTGTACACAGTTCACACCTATTTTCCTGAAGAAGGGGGCTCATGCTCATGAAAATTTGAGCAATTTATTTTGTCAGCTGCTGACTTTGCCACCTTTCGATATAAGGCAAGTCAACTGCCCTCTGTCTCTATTTCCTATGCAAATGAGTTAATCACCTTGTCACATTTCCTTATTTGATAACATATACATATTATAATCAATTATAAAATCAGTATGAAGGATTGTGTTATAAAATATGAAAAGATGAAATATTGCTAATTCTAATAAATATTTCTCTGCATATCACAATTATAACAATAAACTTCAATTGAGAACATTTTTGCAAGGTTATGAATTTATTTCGTTTAACCTGTCATGTACCATGTTCATCTGTACTCTAAGAAACAATGGATGTTTAGTGATTATTTTTGTGGTTTTAAGTTTGTATTGCAGTTAATGCATTAATCATGTGTGTTAGTTTTATTAAAATATATTTTCAATTGTAATATTTTAAAATTTGTAAGTATTATTGATCAATTTGCCACATAAACTATTTCTCATAGTTTTTCAAAACACATTATGTCTTAGGAAGATCAGATATAAATTTGGTAAGAGTATATAGGGAAATACTTCTAACGTGTCTTTTTTGTATGAATGCTCATATCCCTTGTGTGATAAAACAATTTCTTTTTATAATTCCTACCAAATGCATATCTTTATATACATCTTATTCCATCTAAAACCCATTCATCTTTTTCTACTAGCAATGGCTGTGAATCTTGCTAAACTACACTTGTGTTAGTTTTCTAGTCAGAAGTTACTGTTGATGCAGTCTTCAAACCTTTCTTTCATTATTTCAGAATATAACTCTTGACTTTCTCCATAGGAAAACAAGATCTTTTCTATATTTCCTAACCCTGTAGATTCCATAAAACACAACATGCAACATTTTTTCCCGAATTTTGTAAAGACACGCAATTCCCTCCCTACATATATATATATATATATATATATATATATATATATATATATTTAATTAATTTGTAAATGTCACATCATCCTTAGTTGTGCAGGACACCTTAGCCTCCTATTAATTTTATAATTCACTCTTTTCCCTATCCATATCAATTGTATACATTGAATTAACTTAATGTCACAAAATGGCGAGGACTGATTTGTCTTATCTAGAGTGCAAAAACAAAGGTTAAGTGAATGTTAAAGTACTCCATTTCTGCGCTTTCATGACCTTTTTTAAATTATGGGTTTATACATATGTACCATAAATTGAATCATAGTAAATGACTTTATTATTTATTTGTTGACAATTATAAGCTTGTTGAAAGCTTTGTAGAATATGTTCTTTCCAATCAGTAATATATTGCTTCTATTCTATTTGTGAAATCAGTCTTAAAAATGTGTATGTATGCTCATATACATACTAGTAATTAATGCCCAATATAATTATACTTCAAGCAGCTGTTCATCAATTTTTTCATATATTGGCAATGATGAGCTAAATAGCAAAAGGAATGTTTTCTTTGTATATGTGTTATCACCATTAAATAATATTAAAATGTTAGTTATTTGTATTTTAGTTTATATATGAAATAAGACTCGTAGCAGTGAAGTAAGCTGCCGTACATACACACACACACACACACACACACACATATATATATATATATATGATATTAGTAAGGATTTGACATTGGTATGGAAAGGAAAGAGAGAGAGAGGTTGTGGCTTACCTGAAAATGATGTGCGGTGTCGCCATAAGGAACTGAAGGTATATACACCCCTGGTCCTCAATTTCATGTAAGCCACTCTTTATCCTTCTTTGTTTTCTATAGCAATTGTTTGACAATGTTACATCATTACTCATATAAAAGCAAATAAGGATGTGGCAATGAAAATAATTGGTGTGGAAAGGAAACGGTTGGTGGCTTACCTGAAACTGAATTTCGGCTCTTCTTTCTGTTCAATTCCATTTATTTTAATTATATATATGCAATCTGTGTGTGACCACAGTAAATGACAATTCTTTACCAGAGTTTTGTGATTAAAATTTTTTAATTCTATGTAAATACTTATAGAACTAATTATTGTTCATTAAATTAATGAAATGAAAATTTGAATTAAATACCAGCACCATAATATGCAATGTTGAAGCATGGACTGAAATGTAATTTTCAGAATACAAATAAATTCGGAATTTTAATTTGTAGGATGGTAGCTCATACCTTCTGTTACTAAGGAAATCCATATAATGAATGTTTTCATGCTCAAAAATTCACATTTTACCAATTTTCTTTGTGGTAAATTAATATTTCTATTATTACATTAAATGTTTTTGTTTCATTGTGTTAAATAAGTTTCAGTAGACAGTATATTTCATATGTTTTATTAGATATAATTTGACATTTCTGAGATTTTCACATATTTAAATATAAGGAGTTTCATTTTATGCTGAGTTTAATTTTCATTGAATTTAGTTTCATTTTGTACATATTTAAGGATAAATTAAACTTAAAATGATGTGATTTTTGCTGCCTTATTAAAGGCAAATTATCTTACTTCAGGCTTCCAACTTTGGTTTGGTGATTTTGCACATTTTAAACATGAAACAACCAAATATTCAATTTAGTGAATGTCTGTAACACAAACATACATTTATACACACAGTAGTACATCCATACTGATATGCAATGTACAAAACCATAAAATATAAGAAAAACAGTAATTTGTAATTTAATGTTTTATATTAAATAATTAGTAAAAGTAATAATACTTAATTGCTTATAGAGACTAGTCACTTTCTGATTTTGTTGTAATATTTCCAATTAACTTTGAAGTTTCAATTTGGAATTTTTTCAACCTCATTGTTCACAATTGAATTATTACATTTTCTTATTTTCACAGTAAAATTGTAGTTTCCATTATAAAGTTTTAATATTGAATTTTGTGGATTTGAATATTGTTCAAATTTATATGTATATCTTGTTACAAATATATTATACTGATCCTGACACTTTCTTGAAACTTGTATTATGTGAATATTTTGAAAAAAATAAAGTCTTTTCTTAGTTGCAAACAAGCCATAATTTCATTAATGTTTCTGTTAATCTTGTGTCAAATAACACTTTTATAACACAAGTGTTTCTTTGCCCCAAATCTGTGTCCCTCACATTCGGCTTAAACTAAGAGGAATTGCCCAAATGTATGCCCTATCACTGATTAGGTACAAATTTATTAGTTTATTTTATGGTAATAAAATCACTTGTTCATAACAATGTTTAGTATATTGTTTCTAAAATTTGAAGTTGATTAAAATTCATATTTTACCATCTTTGTTTTATAAAACTCAATTTGAATAATTATTCTACTACATATCATACGTTAGAATATATTCTTAGGTAGAATCAGTTAATTTTTAACATAAATTTAGGGTGTTCATTCTGCATCAATTATAAAGCTATACATTTATAAAATATAAACACTGTTAAAATCTTTATAGATATGTTTTTGTGTAGAAGGGATATGCTTAGAAGTTAAATTAAATTTATTCAATGATCAAATAGTGCCATTCTAATCTATTTCTCAATATATATCTGTATTTTGTTTTTACAGTACAAGTTGTATATTAATCTTTCTAATGTTTTAACAGAACATTTACTTTAACTTTCAAATGTCTTATTCTGTTGAGGGTTTCATTTGTGAATGTTTGGCAAACATAAAGTATGCAAAATACAATTTCACAATGCACATTGTTGATAACATAAATAATTTAAACTATATTTAAGGAAGAAAATGTGACAATATCAAAATATTTTATATAGACAGGAAAGAGATACAAACTAAATTGCTTACCTGAAATCGAGATCCAGTGTTCCCATATCAGAGTTCAAATTTTCAGAGCTGTTGTCCTTCCTTAGGAGAAATGTGCACTGCCCAAATGCAAAAATTTGTCCAATATGATGACACTGGCTCTCAATTTGAGATTAGCCATTTAGACTGTCTCCCTTTCCTGCCCATATCAATTATATGTAAATTAGAATGTTAAACAGTGTTTCTTGGCATTTTGTACTGCTTTCCACTTCTCTCCATGTTTTCTCTATACTTTAGATGAGTTTGGTACTTATTCCTATTTTCGTGTTGTCTAGCTGATTTTGCCTGTAGTCATTAAGAAGAATCTAGTAAAACAGGCAGGTTAACGAAGTTGATAAATGTCCTTTAATTCTAACAGTTTTACATGCAAAGTGGCGTGGAATCCACAAACGAAAAGTCAGGACTGCCTTGAATAGATATATGTGGGACCAAACCAGTGTCGTCATATTGTGAATTATATAAATTCCAGAACAACAAAATTGTTTTAAGTATATTATAGCATAATCAGTGGATCTTGTTCTCAAAACTAATAAATAAACAAATAAAAATAATAGCCAAATTCCAAGAAGCCTGATTATTCTGCATAATTCATGTAAAATGATTAATCCCTATATTACTAGGTGTTACAGACAATACTTATTGTCTTGTACATATCATAGCTTTGTTGTATCATTCATGTCCATTGTTTACCTATAATTGAAATAATATCTGGAAGGAATGTTGTATCAATTAAAACATAAAATATTATTTAATTAATTAAGTGTAAATATGTACTAATCTGTTTTAAAAAATGTTTGAAATATTTGAAAGAATTGGGTAAAAAGATTTCTTGTCAATAGTTAAGTACTTTTATTACTCATGGGGAATAATATTATTCTACATGAGAATTTGTGGTAATCTTGCATTATTGACTTGAATAATATATTCTTTACCTATTGTTCTATCATTGGAATTGACTAGTGTTATTGCAAAATATTTTATCATGGTTAAACATATGATGTTAATCAATTGATATTTCTTTTAGTAAAAGCAAACCACAATTACTTATTTAACTATATTCCGACTTTTTAGGATTTAAATCCTTTTTTGTTTCCACCATGTTTTTTGACATGTCATTTGTTTGTTCATTTAAATTTAAAAACTACAGATGGTACATGTACTATTAATTTCTCACATCAAATGTGTAGGCTTCTTCTAATCATGCTAAGCTTTTACACATTGATTCAACTTTTTTATGCATTAAATTGCCAATGTGCTTTAAAAATTATATCTCAATATTAAAATGCCTCCTTCCTTCCCAAATTCCTTTTTTATTTTGTGTATTTATTGGTAAAATAAGAAGATCTCCAAGCACTATTCATTAAGAAAGAATTGTTGGCATTATTGTTTTTATTTATTTATTTTTATTGGGAGGTTTAGAGTCACATCAACAAAATTGTTCTTGGCGACTTCATTATTGTTATTGAGACCTAAATTCATCGTTCATACTGGTGCTTGCTCTTTGTATGTAAAATATAATATTACTGCAGTTACTGTATTGTGTAAAAATATATAAAGCAATCAATTTATTTGTTCTAGAAATTTTTATTTGTTTGCAATTTCGCTATGGAAATTATTCAGTTAAATAGTCGCTTACAAAGTTCAGAAGAAAACAACCAGTATTATTTTCTAAATGCTTTAAATCTGTCTAATAAAGAATAATGTGCACAATCTAAGTTAAGTTTTAATTTGTTACTGTTTTATATCCATCCCTACAAAATTATGTTTACAAATGGGAAAGGTTTGAATGTATTTCTTCAAATCATCATTTTTATATACAGACTAAACCTTTGTCTCAAATTGAAAATATATGTAAATATTTCTATCAATTGTTATATACACATTTATGTAGCACAATGAACTGTGACTTATGCAGACACTTGATTGGTAATTTCTGGTGTAAAACTGTTGTTATAAATACCTAAATAGTGATTTAAATCTTATGAATATAAATTGTAGAAATTTGTATAAATAACTTCTCTTTGAATGCATTGTAGAGCATTTATTTCATATGTGCTTTAATAGCACAATTAAGCGTTCATAAATATTTCAGGGACACCTTATGTTAATTTTACCACAGAATATTCTTTAAAGTATGAAGTAAATGCTAACCTAATTATGAATATAATCATTTCAGTTAAGCATTGGTATTTATTTTACTTTTATTTTTAAATGAATAATTTTTTCTACATATTTATAATAGCATCAAATCAGATGTAGATGTAAATGTAGTGTGCTAACCTGTAAGATGTGTAATGTGAAAATGCATGTAAATAAATTATTTCATGACAATTAATTGTTTAATTACATATTGTTAAACCCCTTAGCTTGAAATTAATAAGTCCAATATTAAAACAATTCAGTTCAACAATATGTGGTTGGGAGGATGTAAAAAATTCTTAAGAGCTGTATATTTGAGTTTAAAGTATAATTGTGTTTAAGATATGTGCACAAAGCATAAAACCATGCTATGGAAGTGAGAAAAATGTTTGAAAAATTACAAATATTTGTGACAGTTATTTTTAAATTGAGTACTTTCTTCTAAATCATTTCTCAATACAATACATAAATAGATGAGACACTAACTACATTAATTATGAAACTGCATACAAAACCTTTGTAGTAACTTGTGACTATCTGTACAATCTATTCTTAAGTTAATAGCTCATCTTTGAAACCATTTTCCATAATTTATATCCTTGAATTTGTTATCCAATTACAAGTACATACCCATAGTTATTATTTGAAACAATGTATGTACAAGTTCAAAGAAGCAGAGGAATTGAAATAAGATTGAAACACAAGCAGACGTATCTTAATTTATATGGGAAACATTAAATCAAATTAAAAATGTAATGACGGATTACATTTTGTGTTACTCATATTGCAGACATATTTCAAAAAGAAAATTATATTGTGAAGCCAAATCAAATCCACAAAGAATTCACTTTTTTTCATCAACCTGGTGGTTGACAACAATTACTGAATTGTGTGAGCGTAGACATTAATTAAAAAGGTTCCAAAGAAATAAATCAACATACAAATCCTAAAAGCTGTAATTGTATGAAACAATTAAAATTGAAGTGGTTACAAAGGTATTAGTATCCGAGAGTTCAATGGTAACCCTAAAGGAAACGTTCTAATCCAATCTGTTGAAGCATTGGAGAAACAGAGTAATCTCATTCAAAATGGAAAATCATTATGCCACCCGGTACTGACTAACTTTTTACAAATAGGGGAAAATAAACTTCTGGTAGTAATACAGTCAAGAGATTCAGAAGTCTAGAAACAAATCGGAGAGTAACAACTTACATGAGTCATCAGATGAGAGAAGTTCAAGTTCAGTACAGGGTTTTAAAGAAGATGACTATGTATTGCTTAACATCTTAACTACTTGAATTTTAATACAAATTCAGATAATAAATATGAAGCAATATTCATAGTTTTTTCATAGTTCACTCAGAATCTGCAGGGAAAATAATGCAACATCAAATGGTTTAACAATTAGAGAATTACTTAATCAGATTTCTGTATGATATGTAGAATATCATAGTTAATTGTATGTAAATTGTTCTATCGACTAGGAAAAAATCTGATTATTTTATTTAGTGTATTATGAAACCTTTAAATTGTAACACATTATAGGACCAGTAAGTATGTTAAAAATTTGTATCTAATCATATCATGTGCTCCCATCAGATTTGTGTTCTCTTTCATCAATTGAGAATCAATATTTTTTTTTTCACAAATTATCTCCATTGCCATGGGTCAATGACTGCTAACATATTCATTATTTTGAAAGTTACCAATAAATCGGCTGAAATATTATGGACAATCGAAAAAGTTTCTATATCTGTTGTTTTCCAAAGTAGTAATCAATTTATATCAATGAATATTGTATATTAGTTATTACCTACAGTACAACATTTTAATGTTTTTTAAAGAAATTTTTATAAAAGTATTGAATTTGTATCACATCCTGGGTTAGATTCTTTCATGTTCTCCCATAACTATTACACTGTACTTTATGACTCCCAGCTTTTTCACTCCTCTGCAGTTGAAATAGGACAATTTTTAAGCGCCCAGCTATTGGGGCAGAAAAACCAATTCCTACATAATTATAGTACCTGATAATGTTGCCCTTATCTTTGGTATGTTCTACCCTAATAATACCTACAATTATTCCTCTATAATTATTATATTTCTCATTTATATCAAGTTACCATTTTATGCTCTAAGCATTTTATGTCAACATTAGTCAGTCTTCGCAATATCAGTGCTCTTGTATGTATATTTTTTCTTCTTTACACTTGGAAAGCAAAACATGTTTACTCCAATACTTGTAGTGTTTCTTACTACATTTTGTTATTGAAATACTTATAACTTAAAATTGATAGACATTTCCCTTCTTCACTATCTACTGATTCATATTTATAATCCAAAAACTCCATTTCATGATCTGTTGGTAACTAGCAATGTCTACATAAAGATTTAACTACTCTCTAGTTTTCATTTATTACTTTTACATAATTAACATTATATTGCCTGGCTCAAAAGACAGCACTTGACATCTTGTGACTCACCCCCACATGCACAAAAAAGTGCCATAACTCTTCTCATATCAGTGGGTGAATGGGTTGCTGCAAGACAGATGCATTACTTAATGGCCATATTATTTTTGTTCTCTCTGATGGCATAGATGTGCGTGTTATTGCCTAATTGTGTGCAATCATATGTTTTGGTGAATTAAGTGTAATGAATGGAAAACAATGGTGGTGAAATTTCAGAGATCAAGATACTGACAAGGTAGGAGTGGAAAGAATGGCAGTAAACTTCCAGAATTAGCCAATGGAAGGTAGTGGAAGGCGAAGACTCTTATAAATTGGGGTAAGAATTTAATGTAAGGCAGTGGCTTGAGAAGTGCACATGTTCTTAACAGTTGGTTAAGTATATTGACAAGAGCACATTGTATAGTCTGTGTGGGCTGGTTATATATGAGTTTAGTTTATAGAAGGCTGATATTGCAGTCTATCATAGGATGATGACAGTGCCCACAGATATTAGTCTGTACTCAGTGTGTGGAGACTAGATTTAAATCACTATTTTACAAGGACACTGACTCTGATCCCAGGATTTTTTACTGCCAAGTTAGACTTTCATTCCTGGAACCAGTTTCCCATATAAGAGCAATAATGTATTTTATCTCAGAGTGCTAAATTCATCATTTTTTACTGTTATGTCATTTTATTTTTATTAATATAAACTGTTTTCAGGTTTTTAATAAAGTTTTGTTTTATTTGTGTGGCCTGCCAATGACCCTGAGGTGAGTCTCATTGCTAAGCTAGACCTTTATAAGATTTATTGCATTGTTAATATTGTACCATTGTTGGTAGTTTGTATTATATTAATTCTGGAAACAATTCTTAAAGCTCAGTGTTTTCTTTTGGATATATAACTAAATCAACTCATTTAATAGATTCAACAAAACGTAGAATTTTAATAAGTGCCTATTGTCTTGTTTCTTTGTGCCCTCCATATATATAATTTTAATTTGCCAATTTTTACTGTTTAAAAATTTTAGCAATTAAATGCTTTTTTCAGTATTTCCATGAAGGAATGACCTTCCTTTATTTGCACAGCACCGATTTTGTTGTTGTTAGTATTAGTAGTAGTAAAAGTAGTATGAGGTAGTATGCCCGTGCACCCTTTCTTACCTTTAACCTTTTAGGTGTGCTCCTCATAGTCAAAAGCCTGGACAGCGATGCACTAAATTGTGTTGCAGACAAAATCACATATGATTCAGACATTTTATACTTAATCAATGAACAATGAATACTTGTGAGTTCTAGACATTTTTAATTATTTTATGGGTTGTCAGGATCTTAAGAAGTAAGAGTCATATATTTATAATAAAATTTTATTAATTAGAAATATTTTCAGCTTCAAGCAAATACTTGAAAAGAAATTTTGTTAAGTTAATTTCCAGGGCCATATATTAAGTAATAATATTGACATTACTTGGATCACAGCCTTCATTTATATAGCATTTGCATTTATATTAACATAATGCATTATTATAATAGTTTAAAACATAATATTATACATAATTTTAAATGTTGGTTTATACAAACATTCTCAATAGTAGTTTATTAAACAAATACAGCATTAATAAAATAAATATTGTTAAATAATTTCCAACAGACATTGATATATATAACATAATATGAACTATTTGAAAAATGATAATAAGCAAAACATATAACTACTCATTAGTTCTTTAATTTGAACAGCAAATATAATTTCTATTAATAACTGTGAACATTATTTTTGATCATAAATGAAGCACATGAACTAATTCAGTAAACAAGATGATTGTGTGTGTGTGTGTGTGTGTGTGTGTGTGTATATATATATATATATATATATATATATATATATATATATATATACTATTCATAATTTGTGAATCTGGCACAATAATCACATTACATTGCTATTACAAGAAAAATTAATTGGGAAAGAATTTGAGCAATATTCTCACATGATTAACATTTCCCATGTCTGGCAGTGCACAATACAACAAATATTGATAAAAACCAATCTTTAAAAAACAATTATTTATATGAGAACAAAAAAAATTAATAAGAAGCTAAGGAACACGTATATGACCTTATTTAAATATAATAATACACAACTTTACACAATAAAAGATAATAATTCACAGAATATCACATAAAAGTACTTTTTTCATCAATCTATTACAGTTTATCCTCTCTTACTCTTGCTATTATATTAATCATGTCACTAAAACTTTATTTGTAGACATAATTATACTATTAAATGTATTTGTTCTGCATCCAACTTTAATAGTTTCTTTATATTGTGCCCAGAACTATTCAATATATGAGCAAACAGTTATAATGTGTGGATTATACCATTCCAAGCAAGTGAATAATTTGCAGTGAATAATTCTTGTGAAACTGGTAAAAAAAATTTGGTACTAAAGATATGCATTTCATGGTTCCAGAAATTCATAGAATAAAAAGTATAGAAAATAATATATTAAAATATTTGAACCAAGCTTAAATATTAAAATTTTGTGTTTCCATTGAAATTGTATCATTAATTTTATCTTATTTTATAATTATTATGAATTTGTAAAAGAAATATAAACTAATTGACAGGGTTGTTAAATACCACCTATTACTGATTTAGGTAAATACTAAATTTAATATTTGTATTCAGTGTTTGTAATTTTTTTGTGGTAACTGACCCTTAATATCTTTAAATTCTCATTAGAACATTATACACATCCTTTACATTAAAGAACAATTGACTTTTCTCATTTTAAATAATAAACCTGAATTTTTGGTCAAATATTTATTTGATGATTCAGTTTCACATGGAAAGCAAATCAGTAATTCTATATTTAACTTTTTTCTGACCATTTAATAGGCTATAACTAAGATGATTTTCAAAAATAAAAATAAACATACATTGATATTAAATATGAAATTCAAAAGTATAAGTGAGGAGCTGATATTATCATACAATTATTTTATTCAACAAATATTAGACCAATTTGCCAATATATCTTACACATAAAACACACTTACAACATGAAAATAAGACAATATGTTAATTTTTGGGGATTGTTATAAAATATAATAAAATATATATTCTCACTTGTCTGTGATGTGATAAAAATGAAACAAAATACAATATAAATCAGCAGTTTCCAGTGAAGTGCATTGGAGCAAAACAGGCTAGCAGTAACAGTAAAGGTGTAGGTTAGCAAGGCTACATCCTGAAAAGGCCTGTTAGGGTTATTTTTTTTATATATATATACACTATATATAGTAGTTTTATTTTTAAAATATTGTTATGTGGCAGTAAAATCAATATTATATTTCACTTATTGAAAGAATTTCTTAATTGTTTTACTACTAATGAATGACATAATGAGCTTTATTATTGCATCGTTGATCAATACATTAATGCGGAATTGTTGTCTATATTAAATAATGTATAGAAATTCTGCACCCCTTAAAAAATGTAATAAGAAACATTTCAATGTTTCAAGTCTTCACAAACTTTATAAATAATTTAATCTTTCTTTATAGTAATCTTGCATTTAATTCTTTCTCCAAATTCATCTGACAAATTGAGTTTCATCATACAATATCTATAGGGATTAGTGTCACAACTAAACGAGAGAAATATTAGGTCAACTTTAATCACATATAAGGCTACTGACTGGCAACACAATTGATTATAATATACCCTTGTATTCTAAGTACACTTTTCTACATAGACAGAACACATAAGATTTGATTTGGACATATAAAGGAAATCAATTGTGGGAATTTGATATAGTGAATTATCATAATTTCATGATCTATTAATATGAACAGGCAACCTAAACAGTTTCAATTCAATATACATAAATAGGACAATAACAATATTTAAAAAAAAATAAAAGTCTTCATTAAGGTAGCCTCAAAGATTAGACAACGTTGAACTTCAATTTCAGATAAGCCATCCACTGGCTCTCATTCCTTTCCATATATATATTGATTATATGAGTAAGGATATGGCATTGTCAAAATTAATTGTGATATTGCTATGGAAAGGAAAGAGAGATAGCTTGTGGTTTACCTGAAATTGAAGTACAGTGTAGTAGTCTGCAGCCAGCCAGTACACGGAATGGTGTAACACTCCTTCCTGAAGAACGAGCCTGAGAGCCTCTGAAAATTTGAAGAAATTCCTTCGGTTCCCTGTTCATAATTCAATTTCAGGTAAGCCAACAAGCTATCTCTCTTTTCTTTCCATATCAATATCGCAATTAATTTTGACAATGTAATATCCTTACACATATTATAATATATATAACTCATTTGGATAGGATATAAGAGAGCGGCTGACTTACCTGAAATCAACCGTTGGAATCATCAGGCAGGGAGTCAATAACATGTCAGCTGCTCTCTGACCCTTTTCCTATCCAAATGAGTTAATTAATTAGATAAAGTCACATATTTTTTCATATTTTATATGAGAGCATACTCTGCTGTAGGAATCCAAACAGCAACCTCCTGCTATCACATAGTGTTAAAAATCATGAGTATAACAAAACATGAACACAGATCAGTGATTTGCATGAAGATTAAGACCTTGAAGAAGAAAATAGATGACCTATTAGAGGCTTCAAGTAAGATGGATGACATTTGTGTATGCCTCTCTTTTCTCACAATTGTCAGTTCAAGGTACAAAAGTTGAAACTAGTGGGCAAATAATTAAAATTTTATCTTGCACTTGAAATTTGTTGAGAGTTAAATCACAAAATGTTTAGGAGTCAACTAGCAACTTTACTGTTGGTTTCAAGAGATTGAATTATATTTGAACAACTAAGTAATAAATTACGCAAATTATGCACACATTAGTAACCAAACCAGGCAGGAGATTCATATAAAATGTTTAAATAATTATTAAAGTGAATTTAAATATCTGGCATTTTATGTAGTTACATACAACAATAATATTAAAAATTAGTATAATTATTAATACATTTACTTCATCCTAACAGATATTTTCAAATGCAAACACCACAATATATGTTAAACTTTTCATATAAATTTTACGAATTATGTTTGTAGTAGATATGTAACACTAAACATTTTGTCGGGATAGGATAGGTAACTGAAACCTTTTATTATTTACTGGTTCTGAATGTTCTTTGAAAATATTTAATCAATTTTGAATTCCTTATTTGTGTCCTTTAAGTAGTATATAAATGTATCATCAAATATATGTGTGAATACAATCTACCTTTACATTAACATAAAATAAATATTTTAAGTAAATTTGCTGTGACTAAATTTATTTTAGCCGTTTTATTTAAACTGTTTCACTGCCTTTTAACCTTGATAAACAACTATAACTACATGATTTCATATATATATATATATATATATATATATATATATATATATTGGTATGGAAAGGATAGAGAGATAGGTTGTGGCTTACCTGAAAGTGAAGTACGGTGTCGCCATGAGGAACTGAAGGTTGTTCTTCAAATTTTCGGAGGCTCTCAGCCTCCTTCTTCAGGAAGGAGTGTTACACCATTCCGTGCACCGGCCGGCTGCGGACTGCCGGTGCACGGAATGGTGTAACACTCCTTCCTGAAGAAGGAGGCTGAGAGCCTCCGAAAATTTGAAGAACAACCTTCAGTTCCTCATGGCGACACCGTACTTCACTTTCAGGTAAGCCACAACCTATCTCTCTATCCTTTCCATACCAATATTTTTGACAATGTCACATTCTCACTATTACAATTAATATATATATATATATATATATATATATATATATATATATATATATACATAATTGTAATATTGGTATGGAAAGGAAAGAGAGATAGGTTTTGCGGTGTTGCCATAAGGAACTGAAGGTTGTTCTTCAATATTTCAGAGGCTCTCAGCCACTACTTCCTGAAGAACGAGGTTCAGAGCCTCCAAAAATTTGAAGAACAACCTCAAGTTCCCTACCGCTACACCACACTTCACTTTGAAGTAAGCCACAACCTATCTCTCTTTCCTTTCCATACCAATATCACAATTATTTTTGACAATTTCATATCCATACTAATATGATATATATATATATATATATATTATATATATATATTATATATATATATATATTATATATATATATATATTATATATATATATATATATATATATATATATATATCATATTAATAAATATTTTAAAGTAAAATTAAGAAAAATATTAATAAATATTTTGTTGCACAAATTTACATGTGGTGATATGATAATTAGACAAAATATTTTTTAAGGCATTGAACACAGATTTAACGATATTGAAATATTTCTATACCATGGGTGAATAATCTGAAAATTTTGGCAAAATTATCAATGTACATATTTATTTGCTATAGATGTGAAAGAATTATTTGGTCTGAAACAAACATGGATGCAATATATATATATTTATATATATATATATATATATATATATATATATATATATATATATATGCATCTAGCTTTTCTGTACACAATTAATAAAAATTTTACTTACCATTTATTTGATCGGAGCATCTCCCGTTAAAGTAATTGTCATGCTTGATTTAATTTTTTCCAATCTGCTGAGTTATAACTATGTAAATCAAGATTTAATTCAATAGACATGTTGATCTCATTAGCTTAATTCATAAGAAGATAAATATTATGTATGGTATGATATACATTTTTGCTTAAATAAATATTTTAAGATAATGTTCAAACATTGTTTCACATTTTATATGAATGGAGTAAAATCTTTAAAGGTATATAGACACACCAATTACCATACAATATAAACAGTAAAATAAATTCAGAATAACAATTGAATTAATATAGGTGTTTTATTTGGTGCACTCATGCACGCATACAATTTCTGAGTGTTCCTTAGAAATGTGCTAATAAAGGTCAGGCATTAATAAAGAAATACAAACAAACATAAATACATTTCACATATAACATTGTGATATTTGTGTTATAAAGAGGCATAATATTTGGCATCTGGTATTTTAGATTAAGGAAGGTGCTCCCATAATTGTCCTCACTCACATTTTGAATTTAGCATTTTTTGGACAAAAAATCATTTAAAAAGAAACACATAAAAAGTAAATACCAAACATAACATTACTCAATAATTTTAGTTCCAAGAATTTATATAGAATAGATTATAAAATAATTGAGTGTAATTTCCTGGAAGACAATTTATTTAAATAATTGTAATCATTGTTAGGTATTAATTTCAATGCATTTAATTATTTCACACTTTTTTATTTTATGGTGAAACAATCTTTCTTATTCATAATTATAATAATATATTATTGTCCCTCACATTATTGTGTGTCAGTTAATTTTTTATTAAACATAATTTTCTGAACATGCCTATATTTTAGCAAGCAAAAATTGCATTGTGATATTGGTTTTATATTCTTAAATGGAATATATTAACTAATATAAATCAGTAATCATTGTCATTTTCAAACAACCTATAAAAAGGTTTTATGATTATCATTTAAAATCTTTCATAATTACACATTTGCAATGAAGCGAATGCAAGATGGACGCTACTATCTAATTAGTTGATAATGAGGTAGTTATATAAAATATACTATAAAGAGTAACGGTAAGAAATACAGGCAGAGAATTTGAAATACCTGAAGATGAAATTTGGTGTCCATTACCAGTAAAATATTCAACTGCAAACATAATAATGCTTGCAGTTTACTATGGAACCACCTCCTACCTTTATGAAGCAAGGACACAAAAGCTCCAAAAATTTGAACTAATCAAGAATAATGTACACCAACTTTCATAATAATATAAGCTATGCTTTCTCTTTTTCCTATCCTTAACAGATAAACACACAGGGAGATAAATACATACACACACACACTAATATATATATATATATATATATATATATATATATATATATATATGAGTAAGGATATGACATTGTGAAAATAATTGGGATCATTAGTATGGAAAGGAAAAAAGAGAGATAGTTTGTGGCTTACTTGAAATTGAAGCATGGTGTAGCCACATGGAACCGAAGGAAGTTCTTCCATTTTTGGATGCTCTCAACCTCCTCTATTGAAAAGCTTCCTTCGGTCTCATATGGCTGCACCATACTTCAATTTCAGGTAAGCCACAAACTATGTCTTTCCTTTCCATGGAAAGGATTGCAATTTTATATATATATATATATTGTCTGGATTGGTCCAAGTGGGATTTAAGAGTTGGTTGTATCCAAAAAGTTGATATAAACACAAGTAAGGATGTGACATTATCGGAATAGTTAAAACAATTGGTATCAATCATTATCTGTTATCACAATCCAATGGTGCTTTTAAAACATATTATTCTTTTTGAGCATTATATAATTTAAGCAAATGTAATTGTAACTGGGAACCTTTTCCAAATGTGAAGCTGAATTAATTCAATGAATAATTAAAAATCTTGGTTATATATAAGAATGAAATCATATATTGTAATTTTGTTTTATAATTAAAATCAGTTTACAATATAATTTGTATAAAAATGAAACTGAAAATGAGCCATCTTCATAAAATTCTATGAAGTGCTCTGTTTAAGAATGTCTTTCTTAAACCTTTCTAATTATATGTTGCAATAATAGTTATTTCATTAATAAGTTTAAATGATGTTCAAAATAATTGTGATTGAAATTATAATGAAAAATAAATGCATATAGGCATATTCAGCATAAAAAGTATTGTAACAAATTTAAAAGAATTGTAATTAATTACTGTATTGTTGTAGTAGTTTTCTTAAAAAATATATTGTTGAAAAATTTATTTATCATTTTAACACAAAAGTATTAATAGCCAACTAATAAGAACCTTGTGTAATATTTATAGCTCATAATATCAACTATATAAAAATCTAATTTTAATGTAGAGATTATATTACTTGAAATTTATATACAAACAAATGTTATTTTTTGTAAATTAAATAATTATTAATATAGAAATTTAAAGATCACTTCCAGATACTATTTAAAAAATAAATATTGTTTAATATTAGCTTGACAGAGGAATTAATGATATTTATATTTCATTAAATGATATAATAAAAATGAATGTGCAAAAAATTTCTGTGTCACCACTCAGACTTTGTAAAAATTCTCCAACTTGAATTTATACTTTAAGTGTCCTTATTATAACATTAATTTTAAATTGGTCTGAATAAATGCCATAATAAATTGTAATATGTTCTGTTTTAAATGATCTTATAATAATTTTAATCATAATGATATACTCAAGTATTTACATTGTCATTTATGTAAATATGTGCTAAATACTTTTCATGTTATTATTAAGTTGTTTTTCTGTTGCACTATTTATGCACATTTTATTATTTGTTGCTATTTAAAGAATAAATAGCATTTAATGAGGAATATATTTACGAGAATATATTATAATCAGAGAAAAAAAATATTTCATACATGAGATATTATATATATATAGTACTGCACATTTTACAGAGGCCATTAAATTTTATACATGAATGTTAACAGAAAACTTCTAATATCAGTATCATCAATGATATTTTTAAAAAACAAAAAATAAGTAATGACTGAGAAATAAAGCTGGTAAATGTGGAGAACATTTGAATTTAGTGTAATGAAAATGCAATAACACTCTAATAATCATAAAAATTACAAATAAATTTATTGACATATCACACAAATATTAGGGCAAGTTAACAAACTTCATATTTGAATCACTTATGAGTACAACCCCATTTTTGGTATAAGTTCAGAGTCTTGATGAGACACAAATTGTTCTAAGTTTCTTTATTATTTGTAGAGATATAATGTTTGATTTAACATTTCACAGTAAGATGACGAATGCGATGTAGAAAGTAGTATGGTCGCCAGGCCACATGAAGCACTTTCCTTTCCCACTGCCGCTCCCCTTGCCTTCAGCTACTATATTCAAGCCCTTAACCATAATTATCATAATCAATAATTCTTAAAAAATCATCAAAGCACTTAGCTGTTGTTATAACTTGCATCATGAAGACAGGCATATTAAATTGATATGTAATTATCATTCCAAAAACATTATTGATGCTTAAGCTCATTACAAAAAAATATAAAAACTATTATCCATTAATGTTAACAAACTTGATAAGCCTGTTATAAATAGGAAAAATTATGTCAGCAATAGCATTTATATGCATAAACAATCAATTTTGTGAATAAATATAGTGTGCATAATTTATTGAATGATAATTATGACGATGGGTCTTGAATAATTCAAGGACTAACTAAAATCTACTACTATATCCAACAGTTTTGGGGGCAACATGGGAAAGATATAAAAGTGCGCTGAGTTATGTCACGAAATAAATCTCTTCTGTCGATATTAATAAGAAGGGATGTAGCCGTGAAAGTTTCTCTTATTAAAAACCATTCCCAAACACAATCAGTTGTGAAATTATGACCAAAATTGTACTTGTAAATATCGTACACATTAGTTAAATATTCTCTCTTATTATTTAAAGTATTTTTAATAAGTATACTGGAAATAACAATGGTCATAATTACACTGTTGCTTATGCGTGCCAATTCAATGTGCTTTGAATTTAGGCCAAACCAGCAGTTTTTAATTTATTTAACAACAACACTGGCACAACTGCAAAATGAATAATGATATATGCTAATAATATACGTATGTGTGTATGTATATGTTGATCTGTGTGGGTGTACAATCATATTATTTTCTTTAATATGAATTGGTATAACATTTTATGTGTGTGCTTAATGTTTACAGTGTGATGTATTTGTATAGGAATGTTAAGCTAAACACATATAAATACATTTCCACTAGAAGAAGTATATAAATAATATTAAGTCAATTATTTTTACTCAAAAGTCAATAATATATTTGTTGTTGTTAAAAAAATGTTTTTGTGTCATCATTCCAAAGTTTATTGTAGTCAGCATTCATCATAGTCCAAGTTTGAAGTCGTGCCACAATATTAGTATTAATAACTCAGGATATAATATACAATGGTTATATATATATAAATATATTACAGAAGAAAATGGATTGGAAGATGCAAGTAAAGATCCAAGCAAGTTGAGAGTTCAGTGATCTATCATTCAACATACCAGAAATATATAGAAAGAGACAGACATAAAAAGAGTGAGTCAGGTATTAAGGAAGAAAGCAAATGCCAAGTGCTGCTATCTAAATCTGATCATTTAGCATACGGTTTGGCATAGCAGATGTATTTAAAAATGCCATTCAGTATAACTCAAGGTTATATTAATATTAAAGTACAGAGTGATATAAATTCCATTAAATATCAATTTCAATCAATAATATATCATGAAGAAAAACGACAATATAATAATTTGATTTTAAGTTTTGTATAGATTAAAGGAATTAATATCATCAATAATCCAGTCATTCGGGTATATTAATATTTTATTACCACCATGCAGAAGAGTAGTAATAAATATCAATACTAGTATTTTAATATCAATATTTTACACTGGAAATATAGTATCAATTTCTTAAATACTCATATCAGTGGGAGCCTATAGTCTAAGATATGTTACCTACACATGCATTCTATAGTTTTCTCAATTTGAGCATTTCATTCCTTTCTCAAATCTGATATGAATTATACAACACTATGTGAAAATAAAAGGTCACATATTGTTTAGTTTTTAAAAAAAATATTTGAATGAAAGCAATTCATTCACTGTCAACAATTATAGCAATCGTTTTTAAATTTTAAAATTTCATCCTACCACAAATCCTTTTGTCTTGCAATAAATTAAAATCAAATCAGTCTCAAATTTTAAACAAAAGACACGCACACACACACACACACACACACACTATATATATATATATATATATATATATATATAATGTGTTTAAAACATCCATTACTTAAAAAAATACAGAAAGAATAAAGTCAAAAAGGATTTGCTTCTTGGAATTTAATATCTTGAAATATCTAAGAAAAAAATATTGTCAAATAATTTGTAATTCTTTTTACAAAGTGACCTCAAATTGAAGAATGAACTGTCTTTTTAGTTTTCTACAAGTATTGAAAGAATATTTAGCATATATTAACATTGTAATATTCAGTAATAACTATAACAATTTTAATAAATTAGGCTTGGGTTTTTAAAGAAGATTGAAAGATTATTTTAAAAAAGATGTGATATGTAATTCCAACAAGGAAAATTGTGTATATTGTTTCATGATTATTTATTATTGGAATTCAAACTAATTTCAATGTTCTATGTTTAGAGCGAGCATGTCATGCGAAAACCAACAGGTCTAAAGGTTTGTATTCACTTTGGCCCTAAATCTATTTTCTACTGAATATTATAATGTGGAACCTTGTTGCTTTGGATATACTTTGCAATCACTTCATAAATTCAAGATGAGTAGTGAACTGAATTCCAATCATTTTACATATAAAGTTCTGTTTCTTGTCATTAAAATCTTGTTTATAAATTGTATGTAAGTGCATTTATGATTATTTTGTTAATATGTCACATTTTGAAATATCTGAGAGTTACAAAGAACAAGGTTTCACTTCCCAACAATCAATTCGTGATAAAATGCCAACAAATAATTTTATTTTCTACATGTTGTCAAATCCCTACAGCACTTATGAAAGATGTATAAAATAATTGTGACAAAATTTGCATCACTTACATGAAATATGTCACCATTAATATTTTAAAATTTCATTTAAATACACTGAGTGTAAATAAATGACATGTGGCATTTATTCAAGTATTGACTGTCAAATAATTCTGACTACTTGTGAAAATGATTAGTATCTACATGATTAATCTATCTGTGCACCATGCATACTAGTGCAGCCGCTATCATAACGCAAAGGAGAGGTGGACTGAGGTAATGGGCAGGAACTGCGGCATTACACATATCCTCTTCACAGAAGCACATGTGACCCGTGCCGCTACTTTCCATCATGCAGACGTGATCCACCATGAATAAGTTGATTTGGAGTTGTGATGTACAAGTCCGACGAACGCTCTCGTATTCTAGTAAACATGAGAAATGTATTTTTATAAAGAAGAATGTATTTAAGGTTTTTATAGATTTTTCCAACATATATGAAAAAATAAAAGTACTAAATTATTATATTTTAAATGTGTTTTACTTATATTTACATAAAATGAATTGAAATTACATTCAATAGATAACTTTACTACTTACATTTAAATTTATTTGAATGCTTTGTTATGAAAATATAGATGTTACACTATTGGTTTAATAAGTCTTCTCCCTGCCTTATCCAAACTCTTTGGAAAACTTCTGTTACCAAAATTAAAAACCTAATTATCTCACTTAATCCCAAACATGTTCCACTATTCAGATTTAATTGGTATTCATATATTTTAATTGCATAATAGCATTGAAAGGAAATGTATCTCCAACTCAAAATTAGTATTAAAAGCAGAGGATGCTTAATTAATTACAAAGACAATCATTGTGAACTTTTCCATTTGTTACATTCTTATCTTAATTATTTGATTCCTAATTTGTTATGTCTCTCTACAAATAAAAAAATATACACAAATATACAATTGGTTCCAGTTTCCACTGAAATAGGTGGACCAGCCTCTCAACCTGAAAACTTACACATGTAAACTAAAATTTCTTATTTTAGTATAAGTTTTTACTGAAGAAAAGTCACAGATTTTATTTTTATTTAGTCTGTTCACACTATAAATTAAATATGTAACTATAATTTACCTAATTCCAATAAACTATGCTTGCATTATGTTTAACTATTATAAGAAAATTACTGTAATATATGTATATTTATACACACAAACATAAATACACAAAAATGGTTGTAACACTTATGTGGATAGCATGATTTGTTATGTTTGTAATGAGAAAGAGAGATTGTTCTTTATCTGAGTATTTTAGAGAGAGTATTAAAACTCTGAATGAGTTCTTCCTCTTCTTCAATGATTGGTGGATTATTGTATTTGACAGAAATAATACTAGAGGATATTACTAATGGAGCCACAATCTCTCTCTCTATCTCTTATCTATTCTATTTGACTAATTTATATTATCCAAATTATTGTTACACGAATTGTCATATTTGTCAATTTCTGATAATATATCAAACATTCATACAAATGCATCCCTTTTGACTCATTCAAATATTTGTTCTATAGCTACACATAATATTTTGTATGGGGTATTTTGAGAACTTTAGATTCATCACTATTCTCCGGCGCAAAAAATCTTACTTGATCTGGCATTGCGGACCATTTTTACGCAGCAGCCATTGCATGTCATCAGTGGCGGTTGATCACGTGGTAGGGCTGTGTAATTGAAGGGGTCTTTGCAGCGCAGATCCGTCCAGCTGTCGCACTCGTAACAGTAGATGGAACGAGCTGAGACATAAGCAGTTTGCAATACTTTAATTTCATGATTAAAAGTTTGTTTATAATATGTTTCATTCTCCAAACTGCAAAGAAATCTTAAATAGACCATTACTAATATTAGTAAGAATTTCTGAGGTGAGATGAAATACCTATCAATTTTGTTTAAAACATTTCATCCAATTAGACAATTTGACTGATTGATAAACCTACTCTGATTCTGAAATACAGATTTTTAGAAAAGGCAATTACATAGAAACCATATTGCAAGGAACATCAGAAATAATATATGATGTTTATGATTTCTGCTAATGTAAATATTCTTAGAACTAATTTGACAAACAGAGATTTATTTCCCATTTATGTTATTAAATAATTCTTGAGTATATAATTTTTTTCTAATTTACAAGTGTTTTATTACACTTTCCTATTCTAACAATCATTTCGATTGCTGATAAATTATAAGAAAGAAAATAATTTTTAGTAACAATCAATGCACCAACATTTTTTTGCCATATGAAATATGTTTAAAATATGAACAGTGATTAAAGTAATATTTGAGCCCTCAGATAATTAATTACTATTTATTTTCTATATATTTCAATATTTCTATTCCATTTTTCTAGTTAGATCATTGTTGGAATTCTTAGGTATTACCAATTGTATGGAATCAATGATGTATGCTTACATTAATACCAAAAGCAAAAATATCTCCTCAATTAAAAAAAAACTGTTAAGAGAAAGTTTCATTATCAACTCTGACAAATTTGAATGTTATCAAATCAGCTACACAGTGAACTTCTAAAATGTGTACAATAGTTTTTTTATGGAACTATAATGCACTGAATACCTTTTTCTCACAAGAGATTATTACTTACCCAGCACTATTTTCATATAGTAAATTATAAATATAAAAGAGTTTAATCAACATTTATCTTTGTTAAACATTATATAACTTATTCCATTTATATAACATTAATGTTCCAGTTTATATGTTATTGCCTTTGAAAAATAGTTTTTTACATTCAAAAACTGAATTAACTGGTCTTGGTCTTCATTAATTTTATAGTTTTTCTTTTCTTCATATTAAAAGTTCAATCATTTCTTTCATTCATGACTAGTATAACATCTACCTCGTAGCACATAAACATAGATTGCTAATAACAGTAGACAAAAAAGAATAAATTTATTCCTTTTTAAAGTATTCTATCAAAGCAATGTCAAACACCTGCGTAAAATGTCACATGGTTCTTTATATATTTAACAATATAACCTTTTTTTCCCCATCTGCTATGTATGAGCAAAATAGTAATAAACCTTATTGCTGAACCTTTTTAATAATTTTGTATTTCATGACAATTTTTTATATTTTATTTAATTTTCATGCAGTCCATGGAATGCATCTCCCTTCTCCTGTGGAAAGATGCTAACGCCTCTGAAAATTTGAAGAACTACCATCTGCCCTGAGTGGCAATGCTGATCTTCAATTGCAGGTAAGCCACCACCTATCTATCTTTCATTTCCATACTAATCATATATCAAATTAATCAAATTAGGAAATGTAACATGGTCAAATTGATTAACTCATCCCAAATTTTATTTAGTCCCTGCTGGCTTTACCACCTGTCCATTTTAAATGGTGTATAATGGCATATGATTAAAATCCTATCAATTGTTGTTTATATGATTGTTATATTGTATTGTGTATGTGTGTAGTGAGAGACAGAGAGAGATAAGTTTTTGGTATTGTGTATATGTGTAAAAGAGAGGGACATATAAAGAAAGTATACTTAGTTCTAAGTATTCTGACTATTCAAAACATATGCCATATATGACCAACTGGAAAGTACTAGTACCCTGTTACTACCCTAAATTTCTTTCATTACTATTAATACACAAGTGAACTAACAGAATATATATTTTTTCAATTTAATAATACTGTGAATAATTTATTTATAGCAATAAGGAATTATTATAGAGTTAATTTGTTATTTGTTATTAAATCATATTTACAAAACAAAGCAGATGAGATTTACACAATCATTTTCTTAAAAAAGGGAATAAGTTCCATTAACTAATTAATCCATATTCACATATGTAGTTAAATGGTTTTCACCTGTCAATCCATAGCAGATGGTCTTTTAACTTTATTTACTAAAAAAACTTAAGTTTGTACTTGGCAAGGTTAAATCAGGTTGCAATTATGAGCAGATGTTTGAAGCAGTTTTTGCAGTGATAGAAAAAGTCATACATATTTATTGAATATTTGGTTATAGTTTAAGAAGACTGTATTTCATTCAGTACTGAAATAATCTAATTACCAAACATAGTAATATTTTCCTACTTCTAATGTGTAATTGAACAAAGTAGCTGTGATTTATCAAGCTAGTTTTAATAAATTGATGTCATCTCACACAATTCAATTATGGGTTTATAAGCAAAATGTTCATGATTCCTCTTAACTATTTGAGTATTGTTTTACTCAAGAATCTGGCCAAGTAAAAGTAAATTAAAAAATAATATAATTAGTGCTTCATTAAATATCACAAATGTTTCTCTTATGATAAACTTTTGTTTGAATTTTAAAATATCATTTATCAACAACATTTAGCAGTTTTATAATATAAACATAACTGAATGTCTATCATTGCTCAGTATATCAAACCCTGTCTTGCCTAATTTTGAATTATATTATTTCACTTAATACCTGCCAGACACTTGAGAATTAATTAACACAACTTGAAACAAACAGACTAGTCCAGATATATATTGGAATTGGTGTACAATTGATTGAAAATAATGATATGTCACTTTGTTTTACTGCATTAGACTGAGTTTGTTTTATTTATGTAATATATTCACTTACATCTTAAAATATAATATTGTACCTTTGACATATTAGTAGATAAATTAACTGTTTGTTTCCAGTTTTATTGTTTTTTAACTGAATTGGATTTCTACAAATGTCTTCTACTCACTCTGACATTCCTCCTCTGTTAGTGAGACGGCTGCTAGAATTATCACTGTAATGATAACAAGATAAAACACAAGGGGAAAACCACAATTTTACTTATCTACATTAGTCTACTGAGGCAGTTATAGTAGTTCACTATGTTAAATTAAAAACTAAGGGTTACAGGTATTAGGAAAGAAATGGGATAATATATATGGATATATATTGGGTTGAAGCTTATAATAATTTTAACTATCAAATAATTTATTACAATTTATAGAATTATATGTGTGACAACTAATGACTTATTGTGGATATATTCCACATTTTACTGCTATAATGTATTTAAGAAATCAGCATTTTGGTATTAATATATAATATTATATGTGGCTAAATTTAAAATGAATATGTACAGAATATTTATGTACACTTTTCATTCAACAATTTTAGAAAATGACATTGTACATAGCAGCAGACGGCTTTTTCATTACAGTTTCTACCAATTATCAGTCTCAAGTTTAAATAAAAATCTTCCTAGTATGAAACAACAAGTAATATTATTATTTATACTCTTTTTTTTAAAATTTGTAGTTTATTTATGATTTAGTTAAAAATAATTTACATCTAAAACGTAATATTTTATGTATACCAAAATAATTTATTTGAAAAAAAAATTCAATTTAAGTGCAATGTCATACTTTTATTTAGTTTCAAGTTGACAAACTAGGTTAGCATAATTTTTTATTGTTTAATTTTCTTATAATGAGTGATATTCCCTTATGCTGTGCATCAGTACAGAATCATATAGTAAAGTTGACATACATGTGCATTCTGTCAAAAGAAAGTTTTGAACTGTAATCATGTGCAAGAACAATATTTAATTATTAATGTGATATAATAATAAATATAGTCATTATCAAAATGATAACAAAAATTATGATAACAATTATGATGATAATAATGATGATGTCATATATAATGATGAAAATGATAATTGTGTCAATGATAATAATAATTTGAATATGGAGTATTGTACCTACAGAAATTATTAGTGGTTAAATATTTTTTCTGCTTTGGTATTCTGAGAATACAAACACTCACAGGTTGATATTATATTTTTTAAAACTTCTAAAACAGTTGTACTAGGATTAAAAATTCAATAATTTATCTGCATTATGCCTTTGTTTTACAAAACTTATGTTTCCAATGAATAGAATTTAAGAAAACAATAATGAAAATTAATTTCCAAATTCTACTTTATATTTGATAGTAAAATTATTTAGAACTAAGCAACCCATTTTCAGGAATCATTTTAGATGAAGACAGAAATTACTCACAAATCTATATTGCAATAAAAAATTACTCTTATAATATTTAGCATATTTTTAACTTAAGAATTCTTTATTTTGTTAATAATCAGAAAAACTGAATAACCACAATGCAGAAGTTTAAAAAATATTTGATTTGTGCTTCCTTAATGATCAATTTTAATTACTATCTTCATCAGATATACATGGAATTTAATAGAAGGGTGTACAACTTTAAAAGAAACTGTTATGAGTAAACATTCTACAGGACTTTGAAACAAGATAGCAAGGATTTTTGAAGGGAGGCTGTCAAACACAGTTTCAAAATAACCTTGCATTCTGATGTACTTACGAGGAAAACATTCCTCGGCAGAAAATGTGAACGAAGCAAAGAGAATAACTGCAATGAGAGAAACAAATAACAAACAAAACACATAAAACCCTCCAATGAAAGGATTTTAATACTATATTACATCACAACTTAATTTTGCAACATCTAATATTTTATCACTTAATTTTCATTAAATAAAAGTAGTGAAATTTTCAAAATATTGATATTTAATTCCATGACTATGTTTCAATATTGAAATCATTATAAGATCAAATAAGTAAATAACTGCATTGGTTTTCTTAAACTTGGGAGCATATAGCATCTGAATATATTAGCTCATAATATCAACAAAAAATAAATTAAGTGATTTTATGAACTATTACTCAGAAAATAACAAAATTTCTGAATGCTATTACTCACTTTAAAGTTTTTGGGAAATTTGGTACATACTTTTATATTAAATATAGTACTTTAATTGCTTATTTTAATAAAATAAATGTAAAAATTTATCTGTAGCTATAAATATTTAGATTTAAAATGTGTATATTCACTGTTTAATGGAAAAAATAAATTTAATGAAGTAATTACAGCATACTTATGTTATTATGTATTCATAGATCATTATAACTCCTTTAGAGCTTAATCAGGAGATCTGTATGTACCAAATTTCTCTTTATTGTTAAAATAAAATTATGAACATTGTCTTAGCAGCACAGTTTTAAGTTTATAACACTGTGAAGAATATTTTCACATTAATATAGTTTTAAAACATATGACTTGTATTAAATTGATAGTGGCTCTAACATGCTGTAAAATTATTTCAGCTTTTGTTACAAATCATTATGTTGAATATTAAAATAGAAAGATTTTTCTGTATATATATATATATATATATATATATATATATAATTACACAAACTTTCAATCAAAATAAATTGAAAATATATAATTATTTCCTTTCACTGTATGTATCTAAATAAATATTTTCAAGCATAGCCATTCAAACTGAGCATTTTAGTTGCAAAGTTTCATACATTAGTTGGAAGTAATTACTTTACAAAATACCAAAGCATAACTGCACAAGATATCCGTTTCAACTTTGTGTGAAATTTAACTACAATACGAAATAATTAAGTACTGTGTTTATTCAGAGCTGCAATCTCTGTCATTGCATCATGCAGTGAAAAATGTCTAATGGAAAAATAAATCATTATCACTCTAATTTTACCAAACTTTACTACATTTAGTGAAGAATGAGAATGTATTTATCACAAAATAATTACTTAAGCAAACATCAGCAATATTTAGTTCCCAGTATCTGCCATTTAATCTCCCACAATCTAAAAGGATATCATGAAACAGAGAACCAGATGAATATCACGAAAACAATACTATGCTTATCTGTGGATTAGTTTCACTTAACTACTGAACTTTTAAGTGTTCCTGTCCACTTTGGAAACTTGAGAAGATAATGGCATCTAGGAATTTGTAATATGAAGATAAAGAAAAAACTGCCATCTTCTAAGTCAGCAATTAATTACAGATGAACATGAGTTGTAGAATTTGTGAAAATATGTCCATGAAGAAAAATAATGCAATTGCCATGTGATCGAACACTAAGATAGATACAAAGTATATTCCATTCTAGCATATACACACATAATTAGTCATTCATACAAAGGAGAACAGATGTAATAAAACAATGACATAATTACTTGGAAAAGGTAATTAACCCTGATGATTATAACATGCACTTTAAGAAGTAGAAATAGAAATAGAGAACCCTGGAGAACAATAAAGAAAGATACAAAATTATAAATATAATTCTGTCATCACATCAGGTTGACTGCGACAACCTGATTACAATGGCAGGGCTTTTGTCATAACGTTATCACTAACATTGGCTCAGGTTGAAATCTGAGAATTATATTTTGAACAAAAAATTAAACTCACTGAAACTACTCTGTTCTGACTAATGGGTACATAATAAATGGACATAACACAGGCAATGAACACAGACTAATGGCATGAGTAGTAATTAACAATTGATGGAAAGAGAGTAACTGATATTAAAAACCGAAACTATTCCGGTTTTAAGGGGACAAATTCAGGATAGTAGTTATAAGGGAGATTCATAAACTGGAACATTGCAAGAATGCCAAGAAGCAAGACAGTGAAAGTCTGGAACTCACAAATTCATTCAAAGTATTTCCAAAATGAAGCAATTGATAGAAACTAGACTAATGTCTTTAAAGCAATATGAGGAAATAATCTACATAAAGAAAGGCAGGAGTTCAATGCAAATAAAGGGATCAGACAAATTGTTAACAAAATGGCTCATGTTTTGTATACTTAGGTGGGAGTGAACAATGCATTAAAATATCTTCAATTTACAGATAACAATGCTTAATTCTCCAAAAGTCATAACTGAATTAAATATTACAAGTCGCTTGAAGAGTTACAAATTGTTTGTGCAAAACATAGGTGATAATTATTATAGTTAAGAAAAGTGTTTATTGTGATTGAATGTTTATGTATATATTAAAGTCTCCATCAATATTAATGATACTGTTAATGCCTATGTATTTCCTCATCTAAGTGCACTTACTGATCTAACTCTCCTATTATAGCATATTTACATTTGTATTCTTTAAACAGCCTGTAAATTTAAGCTATTGTAATTTGCTTGCATTTTAATTTCTTAGTAATTTTATGTGTGAATAATGTGAGAAATAGGTATTATGTACATTATTTAGTCTACTTCCGGTTACATCTCCAAACATGTCTTACAATGAAGCTGTGAACAATTTATATGATATTAAATCACCTATACTGATCTCTAATTACTGTGTCCCTTTTATTACTTTTACTACTTGAGTTACTTCCTTGCATATGTAGCACATATTTCTGTCTCTCAACATCGATTTTCAGCCTCTTCTGCTCTGGGTGTGTCTGAAATCTCAATGCTGGTGAGATTCTTTATAAAAATCCATAAATAGAATCTTCAGATACTTTCACTACCTTATATTTAAATTGTGGTAATATATTTGATATTCAATATATTGTTCTCGGAGTTCAACCGGGTTTTGCATAATTACATTAGAACGCAACGTTTCGACGACTAAAAGCTCTGGCGTCATCTTCTAGGCGAAGTGCCGGAACCATTCCATTTCATATTATATATATCCTCCACTGCATCATCACACTGTGAGAGCCAATCAGCGCTCAGTCAACAGTCCGCCTCAGCCATGTCAGCATCAGTCAAAAGGCCGGCCACTCGCCGAGGTACATTACCATGACATGACATGACATGACATAAAGTTCAATGAAATCAAAATCTTGGATCGTGTCAATGGTTTCTGGAGCAGCATCATCAAAGAGGCCATACATATTAGGACACAAGACAACCTGCTAAACCGGGACACCGGGTTTCAATTAAGCAAGACTTGGGACCCAGCTATAACATTGATAAGACAAAGGGGTCTGGAGCTCTATTGTGGCTGGGGTTGCTGCTACCGTCATCTGGTATTCTCTAGGATAGCTTTTATTCCCTAATTACATTTTCAGAAGTTAAACATTTGAGCAAATGTTATGACACAAATGATTGAAATTTTAGATGGTATATGTTTCATATATTAATGGGATGGGTGACGTTGTGAACTTACAAAATGTTTTACAGAATAATATGCTTTGATTATTGTGTATTTTCAAATCATTTTGGATTATTTAATGAACTTATCCAGTATTTTAATTCCAAGTGACAATGATTTATTTTGTTATATGAAGTCTTTTTAAAGAATGTCATTCAAATTTGCTATTTAAACAACGTGGTACTAATATATTTTTATTTCTGGAATGAATTCAACTATAACAAAGATCTACTGCAGTCAATTCATTTGCACATTTAAACTCATTTTATTTTAATAATAAACGGCAAACTTCTGCACCTACAAACATCAAACAATCACCTTTATAAATCTATGTCGATCTTGCTATTCAAATGTTCGATTTCATGTAGAGCAGTAACCAATGTTTAATATAATCTGCCCTGTCTCATTTTTCTTACAAAGTTTAAAGTAAAGATGATTATTTGAACATAATTAACAAACTGACAAATTGACTTGGGTGGTCATGGTAAGTAAGCATTCAGAAGAAGTCAAAATAGTGAATCCAGTACATTATTCCATTATGAATTCAGAGATGTAAACAGAATTTTCCATTTCTGCCTTGTGGCAACTACTTTTTAAAAGTGTATTTTAGTGTTCTTTTGTTTTAATTTTCACTGGAACATGTTACTTTTATAATTTTTATTTAATATGAATTTAAGGAGATATGTTTTATTATGCTGAAGTGCAAAAAATAAGACTGCAAGTTTACCAAATGGGAACTCTAAATTTTGCTACAATGTCTCACTGCGTTAGAAAATTGTGGCCTAGAAATGAATCTCTGGGGGGAAAAAATGTGACAAGTCCATTTGTTAACTTGAGGTGATATTTTTAAGATGCAGCATACTCCCAAAGAAACTTTAATTATATGGAATTGCTGAGGCAGTTTCAGTTACTGATTCATACTTGAGAAATAGGTTTCAAAAGAAAGTTTCAGTTACTTTTGAATCATGGTTTGTACCAGATAGGCATGTAGCATCCCAGGGATCAATTTTGGGTCCTCTATTATTTATTGTATATATTAAAGGGTCACCATGTAACAAAAGTGGTCCACTGGTTTATGTAAGCATTTGCTTCCTATCTAAACCTTCTGCAATAATTGAGTTGTTTCAGATAAGGTAAATAATTGGCGCTACAACTATGCTTACATGAAGTTTTGTAATGCATCAAGAGTGTTGTGTAAACTTTCTTCGTTTCTCAATTGATTATGAACTTAATTGAGCTGGGAATATTAAACATTTTGTGTCTACAGTTGATAATGGAATTTATGTGATAAATAGTGTGGTGTCTTGTGCCCCCACAAAAGGTGAATTAAATATAAGTATATGTAATTTTATTATCTCTGGCAAGCAAATAATTTCTGTCAAAATTTTGTCAAGGAGCGCAGGCAAATTCGAGAATGGATTTGAAATTTAGGGTTGGTTCTTGTCCATGCTATTGAAATGAAGGGCAAAATTGCCTGTGCAAGTCTGTGTTGCGAAATGTAACAAAGACTACGTGTGAAGAATGCAGTCTGGCAGAAGTTTCAGATGGGAGAGGTGGCTCCTTGCAGCTAGCTACAAAATTAGTTTGTATTGAAAAATAATCAATCGCCAGTTTAATTAAAGATCAGAGAAGCGAGTGGAGAGGTCTAGTCTAGCCCATGACAACAAGGTGACTTTGGTGAGAGATGCTGACAGCGCCAATACAACGAGTACCGGAGGGCCATCACGAACATGAGAACATCTCTGGCGGTCACAATATAGACATGATATATATAGGCACTTTTGGGGGCAGAAAATTTTCTAAATTTCTGTAAATTTTGGAGCACTTTGGATTTAAGTACCTAAATAAGGAGCGGCGAATTTGGCCTCCGCTCTGGGCGGCTGAAACCCACGCTACACCACTTTGTAATGGCATGGTTGATTCATGAACAACATTCTCGTCTAAGCGCGATACTTGTTTTTCAAATTTTATTACCTTATATTAGTCTCACGTTTCGTTCAGAGTAGCCATAGCTGCTACGATGAAATTTTTTTTGCTTTCCAGGAAGAAGCCTGGATTAATAAATATTTTCGCGTTTCAATTTATTTATGTAAACATTTTATTTGAGTATATAAATATATATATAAATCATATGAATTAATAATTGTGTCATCATTTAATTGATTAATAAAAGGAACCTGTTATTTAATCCAATTAAATTAAAATATTAACTCATTTAAAAATCCCCCTTATAATTCGAAAGAGGTGAGAGAACACGATGGAGATTGTGCCAGAAAGGAAGCTTTAATAGTCGTTTATTTTGCTCAGCTACATATATTATGGGACTTAAATTTGGGGCCATCATTCTTTTGCTGAAATGTGGACTTCCATAGCGAGTTACGCTTTCCACAACCGGGTACGCCTATTAAGATAGTGCCAGCGGGATTTGTTTTACAGTACTTGCTAAAGAAAATTATAATAGCTATGGACGACTCACATCATTATAATACTCGAATAACTTAGGACTGTTTAGATAAAAATTCGGTAGTACACAGAATACATTTTATTACATTTCTTTAAAATATTATAATGTTATCAGATCTGGTACGAGACAACTTCCTTATAATATATTTAAGAGCTTGATTAAGCACTTTCTTAAAAATAATCCTATTTAGAAAACTGACGGAATTTTTGAAATTTGTAAATAAATAGTTGCTAACGAAAGCTTTGTATATTAATTATAATTACTTAGTATATAATGTATGATGACTTTTGCAGAGTAATGGATGTTCTCCTGTTATTCTGCAATAAATAATAAAACAGAAAACTCGTGATACAGTGGTCATACGATGAAAAGGGACTCAATTCATTTCTTCGACTCTCACTTCGAATTGCTGTCGGGTTTACATCAGCAGTGCTACATTTGGAGGGAAAGGAGTTCGAGTATGCAAAAAATGGCCAAAAATCACTACCGCTTTCTACATAAGCGAGAATAAATAGAATATCTATCAATTTGAGCTAGACAGCTACAAATTCTACAAAAGTTTCAATGAGTATCCCATAAATGACCAGAATATTGTGATTCAGTTACATTCGCTTATTTTTAAGAAAAGAATAAAGTTGATTTTTTGTACACTAGGTGTCATTAATTCAAGGCTTCCGAAATTAGTTGATTAGTGTTGTAAATCACGAAAAAATTCACTTTTATATAATACAACGTATAAAGCAGGTGTATTAAATTCCTTATGATAAATGATGAAAAATTCTTGACGAAATTTTACTTTGACACACTTTTTCTATTACAGGAATATTCATCGAGAAAATTGTGTTTATTGAAAACATAATGTACAATAAGTAACATGCTTCGTAAAATCATGAAAATATGGGCTGTTAACGTTAGACCACTCACGTTTATATTAGTACATTCTGATGACGATGCTTTTAAAGCCTGATATTCTATAATAGATATCTTTATGGCATGAATAATAATTATTTGGATTCTTTCGTCTACCTTCTACGCGTAATTTCCGTGTCTACTAAGAACTGTTCTGCAGAGGAAGAAGCTATTATCATTTAGTCATCGAAAATATGAATCGACCTACTCGATTTACCTATTTAAGACTAAGTAAGCAGAATAAATTCATAGGGACATACCAATCAATAATTAAATAAATAATACAGACATCTAGCAAAGAGTATATCGTTATAGATATGATGACTGAATTGTTGGAGTGATTGAGCATGGACCACACCTAAGCCATAGGGAACTCGTGTTTTGACAGCAAATCAGATGGACTCAAAGAAACCTTGCATTATGACGTTTCTTCAAAAGGCAACCAGAAAATGTTTATTGGTGTATGGTGTGAGGAAGTGCCGTAAGGTTTATGGAGAACTTACACACATTCTACATAAAAAATTTCTTATTATCTGCATGAACACTAACCGCCGAAGCCAGAACGTTTTCTTTATTTAGTTTGGGTTCCCTTGGAGGAATGGCCAGGGTACTAAAATAGCATCAGAGTACGGTCAGCATTTTATAAGTTCTCCACTATGAGTTTTGCGAGGTACAATAGCAACCTTCAGTTACAGCTTACTGATTGTTATTGTAATTTAAAACAAGTACAATACAAACTTGTAGCGTGCTAGATAATGCGCAAGGATTGCGACAGTTGATGGAAAATAAGCAATGTTTTCATCCAATTCCCTAACATGCGTCTAAAAGCTTAGATTATTGTGCTGGGTGTATTGAGTTTTTCGTAAAAGAGCTGGTTGCCAGTAAAATAACTGCACAATAAGATTCCTCCATTCATTACCTGTCTAATTCATGATAACTATAGCTTACGGTTTCAAAGACATTGTAATTAACAAGCTATATGGTGCAATTACATACATATTTGTGGCTAAAACCATAAAAACAAGTTTCGGAAAAAAATATTTCTTACACTACGCAGCTGAAAAATTAAAATAAAATATATTCTTTAATGCTAGTAAAAAGTGGATGAAATTTGGATTCAGTAAATGTATTGATTAAGAAATTAGGTCAAATGGAGAATGGTTGTTTAAATGTTACTTCATGCATAATTAATGTATCATCTAGCATCAATTGTTATTTAAATATTGATCTCAACGTGCTGAATCTAGACTACTGATAAAAAGTGATAGCTTAAATGCTGTTGTACGACTTGTTCTTGAATGCAACAACCTGCTCGTGAGTCGTCAAGACTTTGTTTTCGCAGTTTAAAATGATGAAAGGTTTTGTGTCCGTTAAGCACACATTAGGCTGTTAATGGATAGAACTATTACAAATTTAATTTTTTCCTTTAAATATAGGTAAGTATGAAATTACCTCACTTAAGTCTGCTTTTCGATGTTTGAAAATATTTCCTATATCATTGTCAGCTTTTTCATGGCCTAAACCGCTATTCATTTAAATATTTGTTTGTACGTAAGTTTTTATCAATCAGATACATTTAGTGACCATTAGCACCCTCCATCACCAAAATGCTTTGTAATTCATATTTGTTACGAGAAACAATCTATTTTGATTTCACATATTTCTGTGTCAGAAAGTCTGCAATTTTTTTTATTTGTGAACATGGGAGAGGAGCTATGACTATCAACGACGTTACAACGGAGTAACCCCGTCCCGCCTGCAATAGCTTCGGTAACAATCATCAAAAGTCGCAGATTCAGTGATTCGCTCTTTTAATTCGGTTTACAGACAAAGAAGACTGACTTTACACCGATTTAAATTTTTATTCAGAGCCATTCTACGGTTCGGCATGTCTGTGTTATCTGTAACATAATTCATGGTTTTGGACTTTGTTTACCCCTGCACTCGTTCTAAGTGTTTTTAACGTGCGATTACACCGTGTAGTGCATCACTCTTCAAAGGACTCCACACAAAGTAATAATTGATAGAGCTCAAATCGATTCCTTCCAAGGGATTTCATTTTCCTATTTACACTAATAAGTTTCATGAAACGAATTATCCTGAATTCAATTTCTTTGAATATACGATCGCAGATCATTTCTACGTGAAACTGAACAACTACACGTATTAGATAATAAAATATCTAAAAAAAATACGCCTATAAATGATGTGAATAATTAAAAAACAAACTGCGTTATGTTTCTGAAATCGTTGTTGCTGTCTTCAGAAGTAAAATAAGGGGTATATTATCATTCTTTCCGAAATGGTTTATACAAATCTAACATCATTGCAATTTATGTATAAACAGACACAGTGAAACTCAACAATAGCTTCTTAGATTTTCTGTTAATTTCTTACCTTTCGTTTGTATCGCTTAATGTTCAATTGATTTTCACACCTGAGGAAAGCAGCGAATATTGCAGAAACGTAATCTAGTGCTCTATTTTTTTATGATTTACACCATTTAGTCTGCTTTTGGCTATATTTCCAAGTTTTACAGACGAAACAATATTTTTCCGCGAACACATATTTGTTATTGTTCGGGGGAACCAGAGGTGAACTATTTTTGGCATTTTGTGAGTGCGTAATGATATTCGAAGCTTAGACTGTGTATATTTGGGGTTTCGATCCGAACGAAATGACGTGAAATGCGTTAGGGAGTTCAAGCAGATTGAAGCATGCTCATGCATCTCACCTAGAGTTGTCCAGCGAACCATAGGGACTGTCGCTTGCTTGACTCGTGGAGGAGCATCGCGGCCAGCTAGAAGCACACACAACATAAACAAGCTCTGTGTCGTACACTTTGTTAAAATATCTGTTCTATTTGAGCCTCTGCCGTGGAAACTTTCTTCCAACAGCTACTCACCACACAAGTTTTCTTTTATTTTCATCGGGCTTATCCAGAACAGCATCAGCGATGAGATTCAATACATTTCAATCAAGTCGACCAAAAAAAAACCATGGCCGGAATAGCTTAGAAACTACACCACGTAAACTGCAATCCCTGTCGAGAACAGGACTCAAGTCTTCGAAAGACGAACTATATTTGGTAAGTACGTAATACTTTAGAAGGAGGTTTCCTCATCGCCAAAATTTCATGACTATTTTGTAGCACAAAGACATATCTAAATAAGAAAGAATATTTGAATAATGTAACAGACACGAAAAGTACATTTCATGCGGGATTGCAACGTGGCTTCTACAGAGGGAAAACACAGATTCTTTTATAATTGCTGCTTCAATTATGTCTAAAATAGAAACCACTTTATTACAATGAATTTGTCCTGTAAATTGACGTAACGTGATTAATCTCCAACAGAAAAACTGGACACAATTGTCTGAGACCAAAGCCCCTCCAAACCCCTGAAGAATGCCACGACAACGGAAGATCACATACAACGTATTTCTTTTGCCATGTTTCAAACAACTGTCGACTGAATCCCAATAAATCCTCATTCATATTGACACAATAAAATATCGCGCCGTTCTAACGTGGACAAAGTAACAATAACAATTGTCTAATAATCCTTTTACGTTTAAATGGCACTTCAATGCTGGATAAATATGGCGAACAACACTGATTCAGTAGCAATCGATGAAATAGTTACAAAAAAGGTTTCAGGGAGGGAAATCAAATATGATTATACTAACAGGTGTAAACGTATTCAAATGAAAGATCACACTTAATCCAGTTGTAGGATTTCACATATAGTACTCGGTAATTTTTCGCTTTACCGGCAACACGAAACTGGCTCGAAAACGTCGAATGATCAGACGTAAATTGCGCCTGAAATCAAGTAGTCAGGGTTTGAAGAGTGAATAGCTGGCAACTGGCAAGTAAGTTAGCGAACTGCCAAGTTACTCACTCTCGATCCATTCACTTTCTAGTCTCAAGGGCACAAACGATTCAAATTCTAACAAACATTTTCTTCCAGCCTCACTGCGTGATTCACCCGATAATAAACTCCACCATGAATGACGTTTGTCTGTGATAACGACGGTTGAGTTCTTTGCGATTACCGACGTCGAGGAGATGTCTTCCAGAGGTTTTTACCTACTACTGACAATGCAAATTCCACGAATTTAGGGGGGGGGGGGGTAGGTGATTCACCAGCCTTCACGGGGAATTTTGATCTGCTTGGACGTCGAATCCAGAGAAATCACACTCCCGCCTCATTGTTGCTGAGAAATATGTTTATTTTATTCCACTTGATCCCATACATTTATTTACTGAAGATAACTTCTGGACCAACTGAGAATACCTTCAAAAATGATATGCACACGGCGTAAGGTAGCAACTGTCTGGAACCGATTCCAGCCGATCTTGGATTTGGCTTCAATTTCACACGAAAGTTCATTTCGACTCCGATCCCTCCGTCGGAAAATCGTTATTACCCGTCAGTCCATAACCTGAAAACGCCCACATGGTTTGACTTATATTAAATATGTGATTAATTAAAATAATTTTTCAAAACTATTAAAATACAGGGTTGTAGAACTAAGGTTTTTCCCGGTGTAGAAAGTGGATAAAGGCTTCTCGGGATTCCAGCCTGGTAAAATCGTCGATAACACGCGACGTTTCGATGGCATGTAGCGTCATCATCTTGTGGCATAATAATTTATATTAAATTAATTAATCAACATCTGCTTGAGTTCGAACAGTGGAAGGTCAACGGGGTCTTGTCTTTGTTGAAAATGTGTATTCAGCATAATTACAAAGCTGGGATTAAATACTCCTGCTCGAAAACCCCACAGGTACGGAAGGGACTGTTGTTTCAGATTTGGCAGCTAAAATAAGAGAAATATCCTTTTTGGCTAAGTCTTTTTTCTGTTCTAAGATTATTCGGTTTGATTGCGAACTCAATTCGACAAAAGGAAAATAATTTGCAGGAAGCAGTTAAAACATTCGTCGCCACCAACACGAAGAACGATTTATTAACTGAATCTACACTAAAATTTCGCGATCAATGTATATTTATTCAATATGTTGTCAAATATAATTGAAAATGTTTTTGCCGGAGAGACACCCTACCAATCTTCCACATGAAATGTCGCTTTCTCGGTCCAAATGGGTGGAATGTTTAGTACCACAAATCCGACATTTGGCACGTTGCCGACCGTAATGTACGATGGGAATTCAATTGGCACTGGACAGTCACACGCTTTCAGGCGACCTGCTTCAAAAGAATATTTTATTTTAGGTCTGCAGTTCTAAGTAAATGGTTGGCTACGAAATGCGCGATGTCCGTCCCCGGGACTTCAGTCGTAGTTCAGTCCTGACACTGGTTTGTATAACAATCTATTCCCTATATCGGAAGCGGCAGTTCTGAAAGACAAATGCAAACATACAACCCGGGACCTCTGTGGTGCACGTGCACATAGTAAAAGTGTCAGTTGGAGTTTTGGTAAACGGAAAAGAATCGTTAACAGAAGAAGACACAGTTGTTAGGATTACGTGTATGGATCTCCTTGTTTCGTTCAGTTGTTGATAGACACCAACCGTAGATGTTTTCGAAAAAGGAGTGCGTGTCGGATACGACCATTTTCTTCAAAATTTGTCTTGTGATAGAAATGAGTAATACGAATACGTATTTTTTACAGCGATCTTTGAATAACTGACAGCTGGAAATAATGTAATAATTCTATAAAACTTGTGGCAAGAGGAAGCCAGAATACTTGCTGATACAGTTTCTCTGAAGATCGAAGCACATTTTTCCTATGCTTTGAATATTAATTATCTCCAAACACTATCGGTGTCAGTCTGAATTATGTCGTCTCAAGACTTTGGCACGGTGCCAGGTTACAAAAATTACTGCTATAAATATATTCGAATCTTCAGTTTGTCAATTATTTCGCTATTTTCTTATTCCGGCGGTTTTTTTTAACCTGATGCCAAAATACGAGTACACCTTACATAGAATACCAAGCTTTACTTTATTACGAGAGGTGTTCAGAAACTAAGGTTACTAAGCCTGCAGTGAAACGTGTACATTTTATTTCATATAACCATCCGTTATATTTTTCGACATAGTCTCCATATCGGTTTAGGCACTTGTCTCTTCGTGGGATGAGTTTGAATATTTATTCCTGGTAAAAAAACCTTTCCTATCGTGTTCAGCCACGTTGTCGCGAAATCGGTTAAAGTGTCTCCAACGGCGTCATCTTCCTTCACGACAACGCACGACCCCATATAACAGAAGAGCATCACGCAGTTGAAGCCGTCTCGCTGGGACATCATCGACCACCCTTCCTACAGCCCGGGCCTCGCTCCAAGCGATTTCACGTTTTGCCTAACTACTATCGGGTGGCTGTATTGGTTGTATGAAATAAAATGTACACGTTTCACTAACGGATTTGTAACATTAATTTATGATCCCTCGTATTAATATACCAACCAATTTTAAAGTTCGGCAGCTTTTGTAGTTTATTAACAAATACAGTAATTTTTGAAAGATTTAATCCTGTGAACGTATATATTCCGCACCGCAAAAATAGCATTTACAGAGCTTTGGTTGCGTTATCCGCGACTAAGATTTAAGTTATATAAAACCTGTATCATCAAGAAGAACAGAAACGTTTACAACGAAAAGATTCCTCTAAAAGTACACACTTACATAGTTTTCCACCAGGTCATCGATGATAGTAGGAAAGGAAGGAATTTCCAGGAACATTACCGATAACAAGTAAATTATTGTGCGTTCGTCAGCCACGAAGATAAACGAGAGAAACGTCATAACTCGTATTTGATGCACGTGTTTATACTGTTGTAAGGCTATAAATGTTTGCATTGTTGTATATAGTCGTAATGGGCAGAAATACTGTTCGTAAGAGGTTTCATTTATTTACATATGTTTGGGTACTACACAAGTGTTATAAAAGCAAGGCGAAATTAATATATAGCCCTATATATATATATATATATATATAAATTAATTTTTATAATAATGACTGCTTTAATTTAGCGTTTGCCAGAGGAAATGAACGACGCGCGTCTTAGAATAAGTCTTCGCCTATTAATTATTAATGTTTAGGTAAAATGAAAATAGAAACGACTTAGTTGAATTCATCTCTAAGGCACCTGAGCCCTTTTTAATCACATTATGAATAAAGAATGGAACATAACGAACGAAATTAGGTATTCTTAAAAGCCTCGTTTATAACTGGATAGATAATTCGGAAAATGTACTAATTCTAAATAGTTATTAACGTTGTCTTTCGTAGCATTAATTTGAAAATGGTTGTATAAAAGTGCAAGGAACTGTTATTGTAGTTTGACGCGAATAAAACATTCCACACTCAACTCTAGATCTCCAAAATTTCCTAGTTTAGTTTGCTGCGAGTAAAGCTTTCGAATCGTACAGACAAACGTAAAAATGGTCTCGTGAAGTTATGAGGATTTAACTAGAGAATAAAATATCTGAAAGCAAACCGTGCACTATTGGATAATATGAAAAACAACATTAAATTGGATCATTTGGTTGTAAGATCCGATGTGGTACTCCAAACATGTCCCGTATTTTTTAAAAAAATCAACTTCCAATTTTTAATATGATTTCATCGTGAACATGAGACAGCCAGGAAGGCAAATGGCATTGAATTCCACAACAAGAGACATTCATACTCTCGTGTTCTGTAGTAGAATCTCAGGACCTATAATGAATACTAGTTTCCCGCCGATGTCGTAATTCATGGGAGAAATAACAATGCGAGGTGTAAAATATTACTAGAAATCATTCGTCTGCCAATATCTGCAGACTTGAGAGTCGGACGCACAAGTGTACAAACTAGCAATCATAAATTTCAAATTTTTGAAAACTTATTTAAGCTAAAAAAAGTGATTTAATGAAACAGGCCGACAACGAATGTTCAAGAATGGAGCATATTGTGCCAGCTTAAAGGAAACGAAGTTTTAGACACTATAACACTCGTTTCATATCCAGTTTTTGGACAAGCAAGTCCTCAGTCTGCGTGTTCTAAGTGCTTCGTGGTGTAGTAGGAATTTTTGAACAAATTCATTCATAATTTACACCGGGGAAGTCCGCGAAATCTTATAGTAACTACAATAATTTCTAATGTTTGAATATTAACTTCCATCAATAATTTTCGAGACCATTTTTTCGTCGTATTACTGATTGTGGTTTTAATTTTAAAAATGGTACGCTCAATTTGAAAATAATATATTTGATAGCTACATATTTTATTCAGATAAAGTTTCACACGTGGCGAATATTTGGGCCTTCAAATTTAATATATTTACAGAGACATTATACACTGTTTTTTTCGACAGTTTTTACTTTTCATGTAACCTATTTTCTCAACAGGGGCTAATCTAAATAACAAACAGGAAGAGACACGTGTCTAATTCAAATGAAAATGACAACTTTTATTATTAAACTAGTAATAAAATAATGTTTTTATTTTAATTTTCCATCTACGTTGTTAATGGTACGGAAGCAAAGGCTCCAATGTCAGGAATATGTCAGCACGTAATGGGGTGGCTACAGCCGATGACGATATACATCAATTAGCTTGTTTTGTTAGTATCTCGACATGTATAGAAAGCACGTTGTATGCATAAAAGTCTCTACATATTAATCGTAGATATTCGTAATTAACCAGAATTTTTTGCGTCGTATGTTGAATATCGAAGTTTGACATTGTTGACAGCAGATTCCTGACGTAAAGTTAGGATGGAATTGAGACTCTGTGAGCGAAACGTTGAGGGCTACTCACCTTTCTGAGCGTCTGAGGCGAGAGCAAGCCTCACACTGGCTCTGCCTGCCAAAACCGCGACCGCACAGCCGCCATAACTATTCTTAGTGTATTTACCTCGATGGATCTGCCGATAGCGGACCCTGCTGCTTGATGGTTAACTGCCGACATGAGTCTGTCAGCCCGTCTCCGCGACAGCTTGGCTTTATTATGTGTACAGTAGGCTCGTTCCTCACAGATCTTCCTGTGCCACGGGGGTGCTTCGTCAACAAGTGACAGTGGCATCAGGTAAGAGACAGACGGCTAGACTCAACGAGAAATTGAAGGTGAAAGGTACACCGGCAAACAGAGAAAGAACGACTGATGTGGGAAAACAACGAGAGGGAAGGAATACAGTGGGACTGGCGATACAGGAGGTAAGGGAGACAACAGAAGGGGAAATGGGAAAATGACCATTTTTGCAGGAGACAGACTCGAAATAAAAGGGAATGGAACAAAGAATGAAAGACACGGGAGGAGTGAGAACAACGAAGAAGTTTGAGAGGAAGAAGAATTGGAAGACAGGTTCTACCTGAGAAACATTCACAAGCGTCGCCGTTCCTACTTCATGATGACTTAAACCAGATATATTCCGTTTTCAGTTACTAAAGTGAATTTATATAGAACACCAAAGAAACGGAAGGAACGAACGTAAGGACATCAGTTGAGAGGATCAGATGACTCGTGAGTGGAAATCGGAACAGTTGTTTAAAGGAAACGATGTTGACTGCGGTAGTGCGAAACATTGTTGGGGCTCTTTCGGAAAGGAGGGATACTTTGGGGAAGTTCAACTTGGCACGAGGTTAATAAGATACATAGATCTCTTCTTCTTTCCTATCCAAATCAGATAATTATGTCACATTACCCTTACCTATATATATATATATATATATATATATATATATATATATATATATATATATATATGTTTCAATTTTACATTGATCCGAGTGCAAACCAGAGAACTGTTTATCCACCTGAACTATTTAACTGGATTGATAAATGGAAAATTCAGATAAATGAGATGAAATCAGTGCAAGTTATATTCACCACAAGACGAGTCTTCAACAATATTCAAATCCCAGTAAAGAACGAAGTAAAGTATCTAGGATTACATCTAGGCCAAAAATTCCATGGAAGGAACATGACAAAATAAAGAGGTCTGCAAATTCGAGAGATGTCATGTTTAATGTGAAAAATATAAAATATATCTTCTATATACAGTTATGGGGATGAAAAAGGCCCTCTAATAAAGAATTATTGAATCAAAATACTTCATCCTGCACAATGATCTCCATGTGCCATTCATTACCGAGGAAATGAAGAGACTCTCAGAACTCTACTTGGAACGTATCGAAGAACACGATAAATGAACTGGCAGCAGACATAATCAACCCTCCAGAGATAGAGAGAAGACTCGCAAGAAGGTGGCCTACGGACTTAAAGTCAGAGATGCACAACACAATGGTATACTAGGGAATGGTCAATGGACCATTACTCACGCTAAATACACAATTCACTTACTGCAATGAAACTGTTTCTTAGATTGTAAATTAGAAGCCAAATAAACAAGTGACTTTTTGACTTACCATTATCTTTGTGTTTCCTAAAAGATGAGATAAGTTGCGTTGTGGTGTTTCACATTGTTGCCAGTATTGACAAATAAAACCTGAAGACAGACATTTCTGTGTTTGCTCTTATGTCGCAATAAAACATCGTAAATGTTTCCTTGTAAAAGAAAACATTGACTATTGGCGTCTCAAGCTGAAACAACAACTTGGGCAAAGAACAAAATATACTTCTCTTTGCTTACTCCTAGACCTCAAAAGAGTCATGCAGCAGAAAACATGGATAAACAAATAAGTTTGTTTTCCATGAAAGTGCATATGCTTACTTGTTATGTAGAAGTTTAAGACTTTCTTCAATAGGATTCTACAAATAAATGGTTCAACTGTAATTTTTTCGTGTCTTTATTTTTATTGCTAGTTTTCTTTTTCCATAACTGTTTTCATCGAAACATAGACCGTAATTGAAATTTCCTGGTTCGAAAAACCTTTAATTTAGACGACTTTGACAGTCCGTAGTTGAATGATCAATTGGGAACTTAAATACATGGAAGATGAGACATATATTAGTTGATTTACTTTATTGGAAGGAAAAAAAAGAGTTTCGCTAAACACATGACCTTGAAATGGCCCCAGAAAACAAACAAAAAATGCGGAATAAGATGTGCAAATCAAATATAGAAGAAACTTATACCGATTTTTCTAGCAGCGGATTGGAAGTGATAAAAGATACTAATTTTATATGTAAAGAATGAAGATAGACTATACAAGGTATACAGTCCTTTCGTCTAAGACGATAACCGTTGAGAATATGAATGGACACCTTTGCAGAGGAGAAATTCCGTGATGATATCTGAATATTCGGCGAGCTTGGATCATCAATCACAAATGATTTCGCAGTTCGGTTGCTTTGTCAATCTAATTCCCACCAAGGATGAGTGCCAGGAAATTGAATGCATGAGCATTCTGGGTATAGAGGTGACATTAGGAACTATAGTTACCAGACGTGAAATCATGGGCAATTTATGAGTAATGAATCGATAATGAGAAACGTTCAGAAGTCTTTGATAGAATAATAATAGGTCTATGAATGCAGGAAAAAATCAAAGTTTGCCAAGGAACATTGCGAGGTAGATAGGAATTAATTAACACAGTATATCCATTTCCGAATATAATAATTACATTCGTAAAACGTTGAATTATGCTGTAAGAATTTACGACGTTCAACCGAACAGAGGACAGAGTATTTTAGCCCAGCTGGGTTTGTTTATGTCCGTCATAAAAAAATTAATTGTTGTTGGAAAGCACTGCCGTGAGTGATTCACGTGAAGATGGAGTATTAAATGTTGTTTGGCAAAAGCAAGAAACGTGGCTCGTGGCTTTGGGAATGGAAGGTTCTTTCGGAACAATTTTTGTTGACGTTCCAGGCTAAAAGGATTAATTGTTTCGTACCGCGGAAGGGATTGTTTTGCATATTGCATCCTAAATTGGGGGAGCACATCGATGATGAAGAGAATATTTTTGCCACGAGTCTGAGAGATGCGGTAGTTCAGTCATGAGCCGAGTCCCAGCAGATCAAGCACCTGAGACGTGCCTTGCTTCGGTGGTGCTGATGTTGGTTGGAGGAACGACTGAGAGCCTGAAAGCAGTCGGACGAATTCTTACCGTTGAATTAAATAAAATGTATTATAGGAATGTTAACAGCAAAATGCCAAAATGACAGATGGATGAAAGTAGAAGAATTGAGGTCCCAAATCAGGAAGTTGGACTCCTCGTATGGCAAATCTCTATGTATAGTGTGATTCACTTGGATTGTCATGTTTGAAAATTCAACGAACTCAAAGTAAAGAGAATCGAGAGTTCATTATTCTTGTTTGAAAATTACTTGTGGTAATTGCAGCTTGACAACCAAACATTCAGTTCGACTTGAATTAATCCTGCGCAGAGAAATAGTTGAAGTCGTGCTGCCGAGCGGAAAGTTCAGTGAACACCAAAGTGTTGTAAATATAGCTTGGACGCCTCCTGGCCCTGAGGTCAGGCACCGGATTTGTAATAAATCTGGACGACCTACTTACGCATTGCATGCATTATTTAGTTTTGCGGCACGACACGCGCTAAAACTCAGACAAGCAACCCTGCACTTGCGTTGATCGATGCAACGCTCCGCACAATCTCTGCAAGTGCACCACAAACAGGGAGGTTAGAAAAGAGGAGGCAATGACACAAATTTGAGGTCGTGTGATAATGCAAAGGAACTTCCTTAGTCTTCAAACTACTTTTTCATTTTCACAAGGAACGTAGCGTTCTATTAAAATGACGCTTCCTTTAATCCTCACCTATATATAAGTGTAATTTAAAGTTAATAATTTCAATTAAACTATTACGAATTTCAATATCTTATATTTCCTACTGTTGTTACTGGGAAATTGTTCCTTCACATTTACTGTTGACGCGGGAATCCTTTGTCCCGTGATCCACTCGCTTCAAAGCAATAAACACGTCAGCGTAAATACACACACACACAGAGCCACGTGATGAATTCTGAGTTGAGATATTCTCATCAGCTGTGGTATTTCATCAATTTGACGGAACCACAAAAAAAAAGTTCCTTTTGCGTGACACAGAATCTGTTTGAAAACAGATTATTAAATCTAGAGCCAGTTTAAGAGTCGCGGTGAATTTTAAGTGCGAAATTGAACTCACGTCTGAATGCTGAATGAGGTTTTCTTTGGCACGTTATGTCATAAATGTCAAACTCTGTAAAGTGTTCAATACAGCTTAATATCGAAAGTTAGGGTCCTAATTTAGCGAAAAACAACGAGAAATTCGGTATATTGGTATATTTAAAGAGTCGTGATGATAATCGGAAATAGAATACTACTGCCTAAAAATCCCTGCGGATATTAAAATTATTAAAAATGGTGTTAACTAGTTCAAACTCACGTATAATCGCAAAAAAGAAAGATTACACGGCCAGTCGAAAAGTAAACAAGCATTAAAATTGTAAGTAATTTATTAAAGGTGAATGTTTTAAATTTAATTTTGTATTGTTTTAGGGGGAAATTGATAATTTACATATGATGAACCATAACAAAGAACTTCATTCGTTAACTAAAATGTTAGTGAACATTTTCAAAATTAATAACTCGGGATATTCGGGTTTTCCATTGTTGAAGTTGGAAAAACCGCTACATGGAGTCTGTGTATTTTTAATTAATTTTTATTAGTTAACTTAGTATCAAAACGATTTTATCCTTGTGACATAAACAGTGACATTTTATCGTTTTTTGACGTTTTATCGTTGTGATAAACCTAGAATATAATTTGTCCTTATAATTAGGACTGAGTGGATTCGGTGGTTGGGGAATTACCAGGGACTGTTGATGGTGTATCGAAGTGCTTTATTTTGAAAAGTTTGTATTTTATTAATGTGGCCCAGATGTTACAAGATAGTTTCCAGATAGGGAATATTTTGATGCCTAGATCAGGCTTTTGGTTTAGACTGACAGTGGAGAATTAGGTCATTGTAGCGGTTATAATAATCGAAATCATGTGTTACGTTTGTTTTTGGGCTAGTAATGTGTAGAGACCATGAAAGTGACTCCTTGGTATAGTTCGAGAGGTTTAGCCTGGCGTACGACCTGCGAGAAGTATGGGAAATGAGATGATGGGAGGGGAGTTTGGTCAGCGGAGAACTTCTCTTAGGGAAGTTGTTGGGGAGACGCTACCACCATTCATTGTGTCATTACGAACGGGATAAACAGGCACCCTGTACTTATCAGCTCCTGAAACTTTAGAATTAAAGTTATTTCCCAGTGGTGGAATGAAGCTTGCAAAGATATTATTCTAGTATTTCATTTTCTATAAACTGCAAATGAATAAGGAAAAGGAATATTGTGCATAGAAGGTTAATAATTGATTGAAGATACGAAATGGAAGGGTAGGTTGCAAAATTGTAAGAGTAAAAAATTCTGTGTTTGAATTTAGGTCGCCATTTTTTTACCGTTCGTTTAATGTCGGATTAAATCTTCGATAAGAAATATATATTTTTTTCATGCAACAGATCTACGCGATTGCTTCTCTAGATTTCCACAACCAAACAAATTTTATATTAAAAAATTGTTAATCAACGACGACTACAATTTAATAAATAAATTAAATTGTTTATAAATAATTGTTCAATTTAAATTCCTTAATTTTCCCGTAATAAAGAGTGATTAATATATATATATATATTCACTTGTGAGGAAGAGACTTGATATGATTTAAAAATTGTATCGAAGTTTTCTCTAAATTGTAACATTCAATAAATAAATTAACTTGTGAACAATTACATTTTTAAGTGTCATTTCTATTCCTTTTTCCTCCCGGCCCCAAATGTACGAGTCGCACGATGTAAATACGTGCAACTAAAGGAACCAATCTGCTGTCTTGTGCGAGAAATTAAGGTAAAATGATTATTCCAATATTTTACAGAGGAAATGGCATCTTATAGGGGAATAAAATAAAGAAAGAAGGCCTTGGACGAAGCAAAGGTTGAAACGGGAAGGAGGACGACAAGAAATACCACATTAGTACAATACGCGTACTTTAGCTGCAGCGTGTTACAGGTGAAGAGGGAGGTTTTTGTATGAGTTCTAAAGGCTCAGTCTTCATCGCAAGCCTGTGGCTGAGGTGGTTAAAGCCTGGACACGTGGATGTGGAGGTTTCGGATTCGAGCCTCGCTCACAGCGCTAGTATTTTTTCTGTTTCTCACGGCCGAGGTTTGCGACTCTTAAGGGAGATTCAACCCTTCAACCTTCAACTCACTCAGTGGCTCAGTGGTCCAGCTGAGTGTAACCCAGACCAGCTACGCACAGAATCATTGCGTTACACTGACCCAGACTCTAACCACAGAGCTACTGGCGAGGTGAAGTTTGAAAGCTTTAATCTCCCCTATGAGTCGCAAACCTCGACGGTGACTGGTAAAGATCTGGAAGAAACAGAAAAAATGTAAGCTTTTAGTAGGCTCGAACCCGGAACCTTCGGCTCTTTCACTCACCTGGACTCGAACCACTGAGCCACTGAGTGAGGTGAAGGTTGAAGGCTTTAATTTACGACAGTGGCGTGTGAATAAATACGTATGTGAGAGAGAAAAAATTAACGCCGTGAGGAACCTTCAGCTACAGCGATCTGTTACGGCGGACGAGTGGTCAGATACAGAAAGCGCCTCCAAAATGTAATTAGGATGGTCCGAGAACCTCAAGATTGCACACACAACATCACTCGTGTATTGTGACTCAGTAAAACATAATTAATATATTCAGCAGTAAACGTCGTCTCACGTTTCATTAGTTTACTGGCGTTTCTGAAACTTGTTGTAATTGCAAAGGACAGGCAAAAAAGGCTCTTTATTATCAATATAAATAAAAATAATAAAAATTGGGAATTCGTTCCGAGAAAAACTTGAAATGCCCCAGCAAGTGAATAAACAAAGCCTGTCACTCTCACCCCCTATAAATTTAACAATTCCCCGAACTGTTTCGTCAGACGCGAAGGCCTGGATAGCAGACTGGGAAATACATTAAAACAATCGGTCTTCTATATTGTTCTAGACTTCGGAGATAGTTTAATCTCATTTCCAGAATCTCATTTTTCTCAGTAACTTCCTATTAGTACCTGATTTCTTCCATCGGATGGATTCGTAAAATTATACGGAGAGTCCAAGAGCTACCTTGGAAACCATTTAAGATCATTTAATACTGACTTTATTGTCGGTCGCTCCTTTGTAGTTAAATGAAAGTCATTTACTGTTCGGCGAATGACGCATTTATCAAAATCGTCCACTTCATATTTGTTTTTTTTTCCTACACCGTACCATTTGTGGAGTTGAAAAAGTGGTCCCTCTACTCTGACACTCGTTTCATTTAAAATTCGCTGCAAGCTTCTGATAGATATTCCAGTTGCCTAAGCAATACGAGCTTTGGATTCCCGCTCTCACATTCCCTTCTTATGAATTTTTATACGTTAGAAATAATTTCCCTACTTTGGCTGTGGATAATTTTACTGATTCCTAACTTTTGTTTAATAGTTTCACTTTGCATCCTGGAAACTAATGAAGTACAATAATAGTAATAATAGTACTTACAAAAAATTTCATAACATAAATAAAGACAAAATTTACCTACACTGAGTACAATATATTTCTTTGCGTCAATGTTTTTAGAATAGTATTAACAGTTTCTAGTTGTCGCAGCAAAGAATCGTGTTCAACTGAGCTCATCGTTACCCCCACTACATCCTAAGGGACGAGGACGGCTGCGCAGCTTTGGTGGACACGACATCTGAAACCTCTCAAGCTATACGAATGGGATGTTTTATTACGGATAGGTTGATTGTCTAGGGTTAAGATGCTATTATGGTGAATTTTACGTTTGAGGGAGAAGGGAACTGTGACAAATTTGTTTGGATTGAGGGGGATTCTCCATTTGTATCATATTGAGTAGAGAACTGTCTTTGGGTATGGGTTCTGTGTGCTGCAAAATTTACCATCGCCAAACGAGTAATGGCAAGTCTGCTCCGTACTGCAGGAAGACTGAAGTCTCGTATGCAAGTGGCTGTCGGTGCGTTGCGACTCCTTGCCGTATACGACAAAATTAATAGAAACCAACAATATTTTACAGGAAACTATCACACACACACTACGTACAACTGGCAGTTCGATTTTACGCTGTCCGTTGTCGCCTGAACATGCGTGGTCGTGAAGGAAGTCTGTCCGTTCCGGAGATATCGCAGATGTTTGTAATGAGCAACCCTTTTAAGACGTGAACGCGCAGCTGCGATATTCACCGAAGCTCATATTTTGAGAGCGCCTAAGAATAGCAGAAAGTTGCCACAGCCGTCGGTGGACTGCTTTACTACGAACTCCATCACGCCTCCTCATCTTTTAACGCGGACGCGTTCTGCTGCCTTTGTGTCTCAATATATCTCCTTCCTCCCACTCTATGAACATGAGGTACGGTCAAATAGTGCATCTTCTCCAAACGGGTTCACTCCTTAATGCAAAGAGCATTAACACAAAATAAAGGTCTGCACTAGTCCGAACAGCCTCTGTTATCCGGCTTTTCAATCCCGAATAACACAACCTCGTACTCGACGCGGCGGAAAAGCGAACTATATTTCCTTCATAAATTTCAGATTTGATATATATTTAATATTACGAGAAAGGCCCATATTTTTTATTAAATTTTTCTGTGACGCAAAAAGCAACAGTTCGGCCTAGGGGTAAGGAAGTGTTACCCAGGCTTGCTTCTCATTTCCTATCTACTTAACTATTCTCTTCTAGCGACGATTAGAAAAATGCCGGTACATATCTGAGGACAAAGAACTGAACGTTCATCGCTAATTTAAAAAAACCTAGTCATAATAATAAGAGAGATAGCCAATTAAGGCAAAGCGTTTTCCGGGATTTTGAGTTTTGTCAACTGACTAGTGCAGTTGTTTCTCTCTAGGCTCTTGCGCTTTTTCCGGACCTGAAGAAACGAACAATGCTTCCAGAAACGTTGTGTGGTATTTATATTATCACTTATTTTGTCTGTATTTGGCTATCTTTCTTATGATTAATTTTCAATCAGACTTAGTCATGTTTCCGTGTAACAACTTTTGACTGCAAGAAGTAGATGAACGACCTTTCCAAAGGCAATGTCTACTCCGAGGATTCAGCAACAGAATTTTCACAGCCCTTAAATATGGGGAAACGGATCTGGTTGAATCCATAATTATAGCTTTTAGATCATATGATACCTAAAGAAAAATGATTTATTGTCAATAGTTTCAGTAATAGTACAACAATATTAGGGTACAGGTGTAATGAAGGCTAATTAATGTGGGCTTCATCAAAATATGGTGGCTGTCCGGAAAGTTAACTCGGCCAAAATATTCTATGATGCAGTATCATGAATGCAGGCCATTATAAAAATATATTCCTCCGCTACGTGACCCCAATTACGAAGAGTGCACGTAACCGAGATGAATAGCTGGCTGCTAAATGTTGGAACTCTTTCCTGCGTCGCGCATGGTCTGTGTGACCAATCAATTCTCGGCATTACGGTCACCGGTTTTCCGTCCGGAAGTGATTAAGTCCTCATCTAGATGCGGATTCGTGTTCGTGTCAGTTTCAGAAACTTAATATAATTCAAGACCAGTAGAAGGCTATGGTGAGCCTGGATACGATTACTGGTCCTGTCTAGATTTTCCTATCCTATTCTGTTAGTAAAACTTAATATTACAGCCGTTTTAAAACCATTTAGACTATAAATATTCCAGAGAAAATAACCGTTATCCTTTATTAACCTGACAACGAAATTTTCCTTCAAAATTTAAATCATCGAGCTTCCACCTTCCCCGAAATTCATTTCCGTGTTATTCTGATGTTCATTCTCTTTCTGCCATCATGTTTAAAATCTCATTATTATCATAATTAAGCGTAAATTTTATTTTCTTAAACACAAAACATTAATCAGTATGGAATCGTGTTCAATAACGCCAAATCGGGACTTTTATTTAAATCATCTTGAAAATACCTTAACTTCACAAGATACTGTAGGAGTCATATTTTTCTACCAGTTCGGTTTTATTTAAAACTAAAAAATTCTAAAGTCTTACAAGATGACACAAAAAAGAGAACTTATGCGCAAGGCTTGTCATTCAGTAAATATGGACAAGTGGACGGTCAGCTTTCGCCTTAAAATTGTTATAGGAAAGGAACGATAGGCGCAAGGAGTTATTTTTAAAACGTTTAAAACGTTCCTTTAACAGTAGTTGAGGACACCCAACAAATATAACAATGATATTTAGAGGGATTACACGTCTCTCTTATATACGAATGCCAGGATTTCTTCTGTAGGCAACATAACAGAACATTTCATATTTGATCGCGTTCCGCTTTCTAATATTTGGTTTTAGTATTTCAGAGAGCAACTTTGTATATAAAATTCGAAGTTACACACAACGGAGAGGATAAGCGAGATCAAAAAGGTTGTAACCCTCGTTACAGTTAAATTTAATAATTAAATCGCTGGCAGTTAGAAAAAGGGTGACCTCCGAATTAATAACTGTTTTCATAAATTAATGATAAAAAAATCTCAACCGGGAAATGTTTCTGCCGTAGTACAACGATTCGTCATATAAAAGAGCAGCATCAGAAGTCGGGCCGGAGAAAGAGCAAGACCATCCTGACTCATAGCTTTCTCATGAATGACAGTTCCAAGGTGACAAGCAGGTGATGGAGCCGGCTCTAGTCTTGGGAAGAGCCTAAGATAGATTTCACTGGACCGCAGCCAAAACTACACCTTTCAAATACACACAGGGTAACTACACTCAATATTTTCAAAGGGACATCACGGATATACAATATTTACTACGGCTGTGCTCCATACAAATGACTTTGAATTTGTCCACAACCTCGATCCTAAATTTACAAATAATTAATAATTAACGAGGTAACGCAGGACTGTACACACAGTTTCCCTTATGACAGCAATAAGTACCTCATCCAGCTCCGTAAGAATCTGTAACAGCGGTCGTGGCCAGTTAAGCTCAAGAAAATATGTATTTCACACGTCATATCATTTCAAATACATTACTTGATTAATCGGACAAGAAAATAAAAACTGTTCTTAAATCAATTGAAAATTCTGTCGAGGTACTTCAAAAACGATTTATTAATGGCATCTTTCATCCTTAAGCACCGTACTCTCTAATTAAACAGTTTTTTAACTTCTTCTCGTTGTCTCTACAGTCCTTGGCCTACATATACGACTGCCAGACTGTCATCCATGAAACATTGTGGAATTTTTTGACTGTCACGTTGACAGCATAACCTCGTTTCCCCGACCGTGACGGGACTCGAACCCGCGATCTCTGTGATGTGATGCGAGGCAGTGGCTGACCACTACGCGTAATTATTTTACTATGCAAATTATTCATATAATTCCTGACTTCCCCTCAACTAAATGTCTTCGTAGAAAAACAACTACAACAACTTATATCACTGAGAAATTGTTGATACGGAAAGTATACGTTATCATTTTAATTATTTTTGCTTCTGGCTATGTTTGGCTCAGTTTCATAAATTCTCTCGGGCCTTGGGAAATTATATAAAAAATACAATTTGATATACTAGAGCAGAAAAACATCGTACTACGAAGTGTGTTACGAATTAATTATATTGTGGTGTTGTACTTTAGTATATTGTTAATAAATAACCGTAAGTGGATTAAAAACCTCATAAATCGATAGATTTTTTTGTCCTTTCCCAATTGACATTGCATCATATCTGACGCGTTCAATGAACAATATCGTAAAATTAATATAGATGAGTTCTTCTTAAAAATCTATTTTAATTATGCGATAATAGAAACGTAGAAAAATAATGCCTTGGGCATATTTAGACCATATGTGACAGAAAAATTCAATTAAATTGTATTGATGCAGCTTATACAACAAGCACTTATCTGTTATTTTCGCATAAAGTTTCTGTTGATTACGCCCTGGAACAGATTTTTGTGACACACTGTATGAAAATTACAGAATCATACGCATGAAGAAATAAAACATTTACAAACCCACAAGGCACATATAGTTTATTTTCAAGACAAAAAAGCTTAAAATATCGTATTCCCCAATTCCATACAAGCAACGTAATTGCTCATGAAGTAATTCTCTGTGTTTGTATGTGTTTGTTTAAGGTGAAACTCGAAATTTCTCTTACGAAATAATGATTTATAAATTACTATAAAAGTTTAAATGGTTTTTGTTCCGGGAAAGAATAATCCGTATACGCCAATTTAGAGATCACGAAGAAATAAAAATTAGAGACCCAGAAAACTTCAATCTTGTGCAGTTTTCTTATTCAGAAACTGGTAAAGTACAACTCTTTTTATTTTAATTTATATCAAAAGTACAAGTATTTAGTTTGAGTGTCCAATACTAATAATACGCCAGTCCACTTTTTAAATACGTCACATTCGTTAATTATTTATCAAATTACGTAACACACAATGATATTAATCCATGGCTACAAATACAGAATTTCAACTGAGAAATTCCCTACAATCACACAAGTATATTTTTATTAATACTGAAGATAATAAAAATTATAGTAAAAAGCAATGTAAAAGTTTACTGTGCGCCATTAACGATTTCAAAACCGATCCAAAGTTACTGTAGAACATTGTTTAATATTTTTGTGCGTTTTTATGAACCACCTTTCCTTTCTTCAATTGGAACAATAAATAAATCATGCATTAATTTTGCCACTTGTGGGTGCAAATTCAATAAAGAGCATTGTGAAGGTAAATAAACGGATAATAATTCTGCATTCAGACAAGACTCGGCACATCCAGGTAAATCGAACAAACTGTCATATTCCACATTTCAGAAATCAGAAAGAAAGTGTACACAATATACGAAATGCCTGGTTCGCAGGTTTAGTGTACAAATAGTAATTTATAATTTTAATTCGGTTGGATGATAATTATGATATACGAACATTTATGGTCTTACGATACAAATAACTTTGTATATGTTCCAGAAAATTTAAAAAATGCCTTATAATATATATATATATATATATATATATATATATATATATATATATAAAAATCTGTTGGAATTTATTCGAAAGTAAAAGTTCAGTTCTTTAGGGATGTTTGTAATTTTCTTTACATGCTTTATAAAAATACGCAATGCAGTTCTTTATGACAGGAAATATATCAGACATAAAAGAGAAGGAAATCTTTCCAGAATAAAATTTCTCTCAAAAATTTGGAAAGTCTCATACTTTTTCACAGATAAATACTGGCACAAGATCTAAGACTTTTAAAAATGGATCAAAATTACGTGTCGTTTGTATCTCGTAAGATCATGAAAAATGTTTCCCATAAATATGACTGTAATTAATGAAAATAATGAATTTATGTATTCCTATATATAAGGCAAATCAAACATTTACTCTTATATAGTAGTTTTGGAAATATTCTGACAAAAGCTTCATGAGAACGAACACACTTCCGATGCACACGAAAATTGTGGAAATATTTATATAGAATAGCACATTCAGGAAATGTAGTTTCAAGTTACATATATATAAGGATATATGCATATTCACCTTAACGCTCCCTGAGGTCCGAAGCACTTCATTTGTTCAAAATAATCCAAAGTATGTTGATACTGTCCATGTAGCAAAGAATATTACCTTACGTAGAACATATTCCATTTTTATAACCGTTTACCTTCATAATGCTGGCAAAAGAATTATCAGTCGTTCAATATTAAATTTTTTAGCAATCACACAAAGGCAATTTTTTGTGTGTCAAGGTAATAAGCAGACATAGCGTTCAATTTGGTTAATTATAACGCTATTGAAGACCAGACCAACAGTGCAGTTTCTAGTCCTGCGTTTAGGAAAGACACTCACCTGGAACAGGAAAAGACCAGCGCATGCTTCGCCGCTATGCCACCAGCAGGGATCAGGGCAACATTCCTCCTGCACACACCAAAATGCAGCTCAGTCACACGACCACAGCCTTTCAACGACCTTAATTATTAGATTACGACTATCGCGAGCTCTCCGGGGTCAGCCTCAACCATGCTCTTGTGGCAGATCCTGGGTGCTTTCCAGCAACAACTCAACGACCAAGTTCTTCCTAAACATACGAGTACGAATCTGAGAACACCAACAGGAAAATCAGCTCTTAAGTGGTTATGTATCCGAAAGTCTGCTCCAAACTAATACCAGATTAACTTGCAAGTAATATTCCTTTGACTGTTTGACTCAAAATTCCCCTTATTTTCAGAGATAATACAGTGTTAGAACACCATCAATTGTCCCACCAAAGTTGTCCGGTTTCCGTTAATGGGGGGGGGGGGGGGAATCAGATCAGTACTGAAAAGAAAACACGCGATCAGTGATGAAATAAATAGTATTCTTCACATTACGGCAAAAACCCTAACATTTTGCTGGGTTTGGAATTGCCTATTTCGGATACAGATTAATGCAGAACACGTGTCTTATGTATTGTATAAATACTTGGATCAAATGAGAGAATTGTCTCTTCATCTCTGTGAATTCGAGTAGATTACAGAGTTTTGATCGAGATCATCGACATATTACGCGTCTAAACAATTTCGTCTTACCTGAAATGGCAATAACGTAGCATACAAGTGATAGACGTGATACCTAAATTCATTAATTTTTCTGTGTTTTGTGTTTAAACCTGAATCCGAAGCCACTGAAACCCGATTTTCATGTAATATATTAATTTACCGAAAATGCGTTATAAAAATATTGTTGAAAATAAATACTAGAAGTAATCGTCTTGACACGCGGCTGATTGCATCTTTTCGTTACTTCTCTCATAATTTTTATTTTGAAATGCTCACGGAAATGTGAAGAAAACCTTGGTACAGATCAGGGTTGGACTTTCCGGTTGTAATACATTGGAGCCGGAAAGTCGGATCGGTTTATTACTTCCACTTCTTTTATTCAAACGCTAAACACTTCCACGGATTGTCTCCTCCTTACTGTTCGGATCCAAACACTGTGAACCGGAACATTAAAAATTGTTCTCAAGTTATTGACGAAATTTCAATTTTTCAAAAAATGCGTAAGTTGGATTATGGAATTACGCGAATGTTGTTTTATTATTGTAATAAAACGTTTTTGACATTCTGAGTGGGAGGGCAGTCCGGCACAAATTAGTTTCATATAAATAGATTGTCCGTATCAATTGAACAGACCGACCTCATTTCCAAATTAAATTATTTGCTATATATAGAAAACATTCTTTAATATTTTGAAGTGCATTGCCCCGGCGACGACGCAATCGTTAATCCTAAATTACCTTTCTTGTTTGCTTTAGAAACGTAAATGAAGAATTAGGGAAATAAAATACAATAACGGTGTGAAAAGAAATTAACCTTTTATTTCAAAGTGAATGCGGTTAAACAAAATATTTTATGTAATTTCTAAAAATCAAACAAAGAAAAACAAGAAAGCAATCTTGAGGAAAATAACAATCGCATTGCCGTTCCAAGAAAAATATTTTTCGAAAATTAAACGTTGTTTCATAATACACCAATTAATTTAACTTCAGAAATAAGATGTGTCATTTCTGTTGACACGGAAAATATATTTCATTAAAATTTGTCCACTTTATCCTAGGTTGCACTTACCATCAATATAAATTTTTTTAAAAAAATAAATAAATAATCAATTACCGTTTCCCTACTTCCACACTCAAAGTAAACTACTATTTTAAAATGTAAGTTTGAAATTAAATAGTAATTTACATCCAATTATACAGCTAATAAAACAGATGCAGTCGATTTAAAACATTAAATATGTGTGTTAAAATGTTAGGAAATTTAAATAATATAGACTTTCTCGGTGTAGGTGACGTCTAAATAGTTGTCGGGCTTCACCTGTCAGGACGATGTAGACGGAGCTAGTCATCGAAACGTCACAATGTAACGGACTTCGTTAGAAGCCCGAAAACTATTCACACATTTAACAAACGTGTTTATACGATAACGAGGCACATAAATGGAAGTCGTTGAACTGAATCACACAGCAGGAAATAACAAAGAAACTATTTTAGAGTTTGAAAATAAATGAGTGTTGTTTAACATAATAGAAAATTTGGATTCTAAATGTTTTAACTACAGCCTATGGCTGAATATTGTTCTTTTTTCACTGCCGACACATTTATCACCGTTGATACGTTCTGATAACATTTTATGGAAACGTCAAAATAGCCCGATGTGTATTAAATGTTTTAAATTCATCGTATTTTGTTGCCTGTATATTTGGCATAAATGATTATTTATTTTAAAGGACCTTGATTTAGCTTGAAATGTAAATTGAAAAATTAATTTTGAGTATAAATCTCGCTATACCGAAACGGGAGAAAATGAAAAGTACTTTCGTCACGCTGCAACCTTTAATTTGTTTCGAGACTGAGAGATCTTAGGACGTGCAGCACACCTGTAAGAGCTACGGGGACTGTAAATGCCGTTGATTACGGACCTGTTCGAGGTGCGTTGTCCGAGTGTCCGTGGCGTGCGGAGTGAAGTCCCCGCGTGCATACACCTACGCAAGACAACAACGCATGAGTGACGCTGTCCACTGGCCGCTGGCCGCTGCCCACTGACGAGGCTCACTTACAAGATGGAGATGCTACATTCAGCGGACAGAACGGCATCAAGCTAGTGCCGGAGTGAGACGTGCGAATCAATGGCCGCGTATTGATCGGGCCTTACTGCGGCGCGTCCGTCCGGACATGCGCCATGGCTGCACACACTCGCTAATCCCATCTGCAGCCGTGTCTCCGTCTCTCAGATCCATCTTAGACCGTCGCTTTTTAATATTATACGTAAAAGTCCCTCTCAGTTCCAATCATTCTGAAAGTCGATGAAGCATTAAAACGCTTCAATGTATGGCTCAAATCAAATAAGTTAACACTGAATCTACAACTTACTATAGAAAAGGTGCTATAACTTGCTTATTTTCACTTCATCTTGTGTAATGGTACTTCAATATGGGGTCATTCTCATCTTAGCTTAAAACGAGATATTATAATACTAGACAGAGAGGTTTGTCAACATCTAAGCCGCGTTTTAGAAAAAAAAACTTGGGAATGTTAAATTTATCTAGTGCATTTCGGAAATCCTAAACGTTGTTAATCGTAATGAAAATCTGTTTTTGACAATGGAATTTGCCACGAATGTGACCAACAAACAAAATTGATCAACACAGTATTCATTATTCCGGGATAAATCTATAAGAACCACTAATATTTATTTAAAAACTAGTTGGGTGCCCGGCGTTGCCCGGGTTTTCATCATTATTCTCGGCAACATCCAACTCCCCATGTTTCACTCAAATTTCGGTTGTTTTTGCGTTCTTTTTATGTAACGCCCCTCCACCTCCATCCCTAAGGGTGCTCTCCTCCCACGCCGAAAGAGGTTGAAATTTTACACAAAAATATCTGGAGAAACGCTATCTCGCTGACCAAAATAAATTTTCTTTCGACGAAAATATAGGCCGTTTCCACCCTCGGTACTCGTGTCTTACGCCCGCAGTGTTTGTTTCCGGTTCTAAAGGAATACGTGTATAAAATATGGTCATATTTACTCCACGCGTCGAGATTTCTATGCAAACGTACACACGTTGCTTTCACCTTCCACCCTCACTCATCGGGGTAGATTATTTTTAAAAAGCTTTTTGTAACGATTGTTTCATCTCGTTTATGCATTTACGTACACATAAAGTGTTCCGATTGAGTATTTCACCAAGAACACTAGAATATAGAGTTGAATTGGTTAAATTGAGTCAATTTAATTAAGTATTTTAAAATTATTTAACGTTACAATTTTTGTAAAAAAATTTATATTGTAATAAATAAATTTTAATTGTTTATTTAATAATTTATTATTTCTTTTATTCAACCTCCAAAAACTTGTTAATTATTACATCCTGTTCGTAAATATTTGAAACGTGCGTGGTGGCATTTTGAAACCTAAGTAGGAAAATGTGTAACGCAAAAATCTTAACGTGTAAAAAGAAAACGGAATGAAAGAATATCATTCGTAAAAGCTCTTCCCGGAACGGAACAGCAATGTTTCACTATTCCTGCGGGTCAGACACGAAACCAACGTGCGAAAACAGCAACCATAGGAAACACTTCTGGCCTCCCAAAAGGAGGCATTTTGCCAAAAATGTAAGCAATATTGGATCAGCTACTTAATACCTGTGCTCTAAGACGCAATTGTGAAGATAACGCAAAAAGAACTCTTGCGAATTCATTTTTAGGCTGGAAGACTTAAAAATCCCAGCATATTAGCGTCTTAGTGCCCTTAGTGCGGTTTCCTTCCTCGCGCGGAATCCTTCCAACTACACAAATATTCTCGCAGGATGCCATCTACATATCTATGGACGTACAGAGCTCTAATTACGTCATATATAACCAAGAATCATATCAATAAAATATATGTATTGTGTATTATGTTTATTTCCACAATTTACAACAGTACAAATTGGGAAATCGTCAATCATATAATTGAAATTATAAAGAACTTATAATATAATATAACATGATTAATATTAAATATTATGTTTTCAGTTGTGTTTATAAAGATACAATATATTTTCTTTTAGAAGTCAGCCATACAGTAGATATTTTTTATTTAACAGTATTGTTCCCTTGACATATGCCTCTTTTATTTGTCCTGATTCTAAAATAATTTCTCTTACCCCGAGTGTTATTTCATTTTGTCTGCATAATTTATTTTAATTTATTTTCACTATACACGTATACATATAGAGCATATGGAATTTCTTACAAGATTCTGCACTTTTTAGTCCCATTATGTATCTAGTAACTATTTTTTGTATTAAAAGCAAACGTTTCAAGTTGTTTTTTTCTGAAGTAGCGCCCGAAGTTTCAATGGCATAGTTGATGTGGGGAAATACTAAGCCATGGTACATATTTAGTAGGAAGGAGGGACTTAAAAATGCAGATAATATTTTTCAAGCATATGAGTTTCTATTATCTTTCTGCATAAGTAATCTGTTTGTTCATCTGAAGATAGTTTAGTCTACTTATATTCCTAAAAATTATATACTTTTGATGACTTAACTTCCACTTCATTGCACCATACATCAGTGTCCCTATCCATATCCAGAGTCCATCTTTTAAATAATAGTATGTTAGTTTTGTCGGATTTACTTGTAGTTGGTTATTTATAAAGTATTATAATATTTTGTCCGTGTTTTATTGCATAAGTTCATTTTTATCAGAAGCCAAATATCCGATTGCAGTGTCATCAGCATGTGCTATAATTGTACCTTTGGTCTACTTCGGGTATGTAATTAACATATAAATAATAATAATAATATTGATCCCTGAGGTACTCTCCTACCAATTGATCCCTGATTTTATCGTGCAGTAAGACGTAAACATTTCTTTACAAAAAAAATTCAGTGAACTGAGTTCTGTTCATTAAATATGATTTAAAAGCTTGAGTGATACCATACTGTTCTAGCATATTTAAAAGTATATAGTGATCAACATTATTAAAACCTTTACTTAAATCCAGAAATCTTTCTGCTACATTTCTAATTTCATTAATATTAAATCTATAAATTCAGCAAATGCATAAGTAGTTGATAATGCTTTCCTGAAGCCATACTGGTTTTGACATAATACACAATTCTTTGTTAGGAAATCAATCATTCGATTATATTTTATGTTTTCAAACACCTTACTCATGCAGGCAGTAAAGAAATTGGTCTGTATTTTGCAACAGCATCACACCTGGAAACTCATTGATGGCGTTGCAACTGTTTGTAAATGATGGTTGTGCTTGGTGAGGTCAGATGTGGACAGGATGTTAGAATGGATCTGTGCCAAACATTCACAGATACTTCGTTGCAGTAAAGGCGACTCCGCTACAAAACATAAAAGATAAATATTTCTTAATGAAATGAAAGCCGACATTAATCTGTAATTATTTTCCTTAGTGCCTGTCTGGATTCGACCAATTATCATTAAATCTGTCGGCATTCGTTCCAATCGACAAGACTGCTTTTGTCTCACGTAAGCATCACTATTAATGAATCGTAAGGTAGGAGAAATTACATACAAAAGACTAGAGCATCAAATTTGTGCTTGTGTTTTGGCATCGGAAGAGAAAATAATTGCAAACCCCAAGCGGGGTTTCTAAGCTATTCATGCTCTCAACTTAAGAAGAGAGGAATTCGTTTTTTTTAGGGTAACAGGCTACATGAGGGTAATCAACATGGTGGCGACTCCCCTTTAATAGCATAGGAAGGGATTTGAAATGGGGGATGCGGAAGGGTAGAGGAAGGTAGGCAAGGGTTAACTAGGGTCCTCGGGCTATAGTTTAAGGATCCTTCGCGGCATTCGCCTAAAAGTAATTCAGGACAAACCCTAGAAAACCTGCATCAGGTAGGTTGGGCATTGGGTACTTCCGATAGCGGGAGAGGGGTTTGCTGTGGGGACGCAGCATTCCCTTCTCCGTGCCTCGACCAGTTTAGGAAGCAGCTGGCCGACTGTTCCAATGGGAACAGATAACAAGTCTTATTGTATGACCAAGGTCTGTGACCCCGGAACATAAACCTCTCAAAACAGGCCGAGGTGCCTCGGCTTGTGGGAACCTTAGTTCAAAAACGGAGAGAGGAAAAGGCATCCCCAAAGGTAGCCCCTTCCGTCTGTCCTACAAGGTTCTGCCTACGAGAGAATATCCCTCGCAGGTTCTGCCTACTGTCGAGAGGAATTCGCGCACAACCTGACAAAAGAATACTAAGTGTCGCTAATTAACTGAGAGAATTTTAAGGAATACCAAGACGAAAACAGTTTAAGCTGAGGGTGTCGAATGAACCAAAACGCATGGAGTTAAGCGACCATCTTGGAACCATCGGGCAAACAGAGCTGCCAACTCAGCAGTTTACGCAAATCCGACAGATCCATACTGTTAAGTCCATATTTTAGTCCTGATGGTGTGCAAATACATGCCAATTTATCGTGAGTTACGGAACTCTTCAGTGACGTTAATTATATGAATACAGACGGGAAAATTCCATAGGAGTTCAAAACAGCTGTCAGGTGATATTAATATTAATGGAGGTAAAAGTGTAGGCAATTCTTAAGGCTTCTCTGTCACGCTGCAAATTTCTCGTCCTCAGGCTTCATCTTCCAGGATATCGATCGTAGCTTGGATTGTAGTGGATTAAAACTACATATTAAGTCTAACGAATATCGGATCAACGAAATTTATACATAATTACTACTCCTTGGTTCGACAGCCCTCGAAAGACCTTGGCCTACCGAGACGACTGCCAGACTGTCATGGTACATGACACATTCTGGATTTAGGAGTGACACCTGGTCAGAGTGTCGATTCACCCTCGTGACCAGGACGAGCACAAACATCCCTGCGGCACTGGCCACTACATCACAGCAGGCCGGCGATACGAAATTAACAATAAGAAATGGAAAAAGTATACAATTAAAATACTCTGTTCCTTATGTAAAATTTTGAAATTAGTACGTTATACCATCACGAAGTTGTCAGCGGAAAGTTTCGTGGAGAGATGTAATCAGCAAAGTGGCATGACCGTTGGTGAGCGTGACTTTTCGTTAACACTTCTGTTCAAACTTTCATGCAGTTTCGCCATGAGAGGAGATGCGGGTGAAGCACATTGAAGAAATAGTCGATAAAATTGACGATATCGTGAATGAGGCTATTTAGTTTGGTGATTTTCCTAGCATGGTAGCCACATCGTATGAACAGATGGATAATGTTTGACATCAAACTCTGAATATAAAAAAAAACTTATTTCGCGGTTGGTTCCAACGAAATGCTTCTGTCGTTCATTGGACACTGACATAAAACGTTGACGATCGGGGCCATAAATGTTATTTATTTGTGAGTCGACACTGGTGCAGTAGTGTAATGAAGAAGATTGTGAGCTGTTTGCGAGGTGTTGGAGGAGAGGGGAGAGCTGCGAGCGAGGCCAGTGATGGATTTGCCGACGACGTTGCTGGTCGCGTTGCTGCTGTCCGCGTCCGGCCTCGGCCTCAGCCGATCCGACGACGCCTTCATGCCAGGTTATGCACCACTTAACGACGCCTACCGTTTCCGCTTCCTTCAGATTCGTGAATGGCCTACTTTTAAGCGTGCTATTTAATTAATTGTCACGACAGCATTTTAATCTGTCTCTGTAGCCAAGTAATGGGGGAAATTCACGTCGAAAGGATTGATTTACGCACAAATAGGCCACGACGAGCGCTCATAACCACAGTTTGGCAGTTTGTTAGACAATATTACCCGCTTGTGAGCTATTATTTTGCATACTTACAAACATTTTCCGCTCGGTACCCAACACTTACGTTAAACATCATGACAACATAGAGACATTCCTTCCTCAGATCTGACCTCGCTATCTTCAAGGACTTGATAATATTTAAACTCTATATATATACTTAAGTGATATATGGTATAGTTTTTATTTTTCCGCCGTCATAATACTCTTTCGTTACAAAACTCGCGGTTTTCTAAAATAGAGGAACTGGTTTATAAGTATCAAATTTTAAACATTTAGGCTATTTACCTGCTCTTTTGATTTAGAAGATTTTCAGCCTTTACGTTAGACTTCCCATCGTTACATTACTTACTTTGTTAATCGTATTTGGGAACAAGTTAATTTTCTTCTTCAATGTTGACACCCGGAAACACTCAACATAATATTGTATCAATATTCTCTTCTAGCGACGATTAGAAAAATGCCGGTACATATCTGAGGACAAAGAACTAAACGTACATCACTAATTTAAAAAACCTAGTCATAATAATAAGAGAGATAGCCAATTAAGGCAAAGCGTTTTCCTGGATTTTGAGTTTTGTCAACTGACGGCAGTTGTTTCTCTCTAGGCTCTTCCGTTTTTTCCGGACCTGAAGAAACGAACAATGCTTCCAGAAACGTTGTGTGGTATTTATATTATCACTTATGTTGTCTGTATTTGGCTGTCTTTCTTATTATTAATTTTCAATCAGACGTAAATTTATCATCTTAAAACTTAGTCATGTTTCCGTGTAACAACTTTTGACTACAAGAAGTAGATGAAACACTCAACATAATATTGTATCAATATTAATTGTCTGTGAAGCAATATAAATTGAACCATATGACTGTACTATTTATGACCCTATTTTCCCACATTCCTTAGATATACTCAGGTATGTCAACTATTGTGAGTAATCTAATAAATAATATGAAATAAAATTGCGGAATTTAAAACATTTATCACGAAACACGTAGCGTGAAAGAAGATAAAATTATTAAAATATCGTTTTCATAATTAGTTTCTAGTGTTTTTAAATACCTCGCGAAAATTCCTTCTTCAATTTATTCAGAATCCGGAATTTTACCCGACGAAAGTAAACCTGGTGAAAAAAATCGCCTTTCAATTTATTTCCACCTAAAAAGCCTTTTATATATATTTCTATTATTTTATTCAGATATTCAGATATTCAGATATTGAGACGTTACCCGCCTTCTTCATAGATGGAGCTGTACTTTCCTGTCCGGCTTGGACTCTGCGACGTGCATAAATAAATATTTTTGTTTATATAAAAATAAGAATTAAATAACATTTATTTTTATAATACCAAGATGTGCATTACATCGATATTGTCCTGCGTTGTATAAAATATCAAAATGAATTGCCCGATTGCTATAATTCTTTACATTAGAGCTCCGAAACTCAGGTTTCGTAGGTTTCACAATATAAAACCTGGTATGTCAGGGTTCTGCCACAAATTTGATCCTTATATGATTTTGTACCGACTTTGGGATAGTTGTTGGAAGTCAGACAGGACAATTCAGACAAGGATTTCATCAGGGCAAGACTGCGGGTATGACGTCACAGGTCGAGATCGCACGCAATTGCACAAATATACATATAATACTAAATAATTCTTATATTTAAATTATTCACTCTCCACTAATGGCTCTTAGTACTTATTATATAATTAAGAAATTTAAGTAAACGAATAATTCTCATCAAATCAATTATTATTTAAATTAATAAACTCTCTACGAACGATTTTACAGACAGTTCCGTGTTGAATCTACTCGCTGCTGTTGTGTGTCTGTTTATATTTATTTCCTCAAACTTCCAAATCCGAATCTGGTCTCTTACTCACTAAACTCGAACAATGGTTTCGCAACGCGCAAAAAACATTTAAACTCCTTTCCTCTCTTTTTATATATAAATTCCGTTATTATTTATCATAATTATTAACACAATAACTTCTCAGTTCTTAGCAACAAATTAACATTTCTTTATCATTTTAAAAATACTTAATTATCCTTACTACATTTATATTATCGCGAAAACCCTTAAATTATACGCAAAATCAATATATACAGTTCAGAGCAAACCAACAAAATCCAGAGATACACACAATTACGCGCGAAAATATAACGTTTCTAAATTGATAAGATGCCAAGACACACGTTACAACTCGTCCATAGAAAAAATTTATAAGGGATGCTTCAACCCAAATTTCATAACTTAATAATATCTATTATAATTGTTGAGGTTGAAATTTCCACAATTCAATAATACAATTAAAAAATTATAAATTAAATTTGATGTTAATAAGTTTAGCAAAATTTATGTTTTGATTGTTATAAAAAAACTTTTGAATTGGTTAAATTTCCGTTATTTTTGTAAAATAAAAAAAATAAAAAATGTAAATAAATACTTGATAAAAAAACTGTCTAAAATAAAGTTCTTTTGAATTCTTAATTTTATAAAAAGAAAAATGGAAATTTAATGAGTTTATTTTTATTATTTAACAACTGTTATAAAAAATTGAAATTCAAGAATTTGTAATTCAAAACAAGCAGTTTCTATTATCGACATGTGCAAAATAAATAGTTATTTATTCAAACTGAAATTAGACAACTTTACTAGATCAAAAAAAAACTTTTAATTGTTGTCACCCCTTATAGTTAATTTGTTTCAAGCAATATTATCAAAAATAACATTTTAATTTAAATGACTCTTTAAAAAAATTATTTATTAAATGATAATTGTCAGATTATATGAAATATTAAACTTTCGGAAATTCCAAAATCTGACATTACATTATTTAAAAAATTTTAAAACTTTGATGTTATTAAATTTTTAAAATACAGTTCTGAAATTTAAATTTTTTTTTATATAGAAAATTCAAAAACACACAATATGAATATTGTACAACTAAAAAAATTCGCCACAAATCTTGCATAAGTAATTATATAAATAATAAATAGTTGCAGAATACATTGTACAGTTGTTACACGGGTGAAATAAACTACAGCCTAAATGATGCTGTTAACTAAATATTTAACACTAACTAATAATTACAGCGAAAGAAATTAATAAAATAATGATCCCATCACAAATGCACTAGTCTCACTTTACCTGTCACATCACTATAAATAGTAAGGATTCACTGTCACAAATCATATACTGTCACAGTAACGAGGGGATGTCGTCATAGGATATTCGCAAACTGAGCCAAAGAAGGAAATATGTACACTTTTAATGGGAGTAAACCTTCGTAAAATATATGCAGAAATTCTGTAGTCACGACCATTTTATAGATGGGAGTATAAATAAAGGAAACCGATTTAGATTCTGTTTGCTCATGAAAATAAGACGAAAATTGGGAACTCAGAATATTTAATTCGTAACTTTGTGAAATTTTGAATTAGGCTGTTTTCTCTCGATGTAACGTCCACATGTCTGTATGTTTGGTCAATTTTTACACAATCCAATCCACCATTCCACCAGCTCTGAATGCAATGCATCGAACAGTTCGCTAAGTATTGTGCTTCGGCGGAATTTGACCTCTTTCCATTAATAATACGTTACTCTATACCTTATTAAATTCGCGTAACGTGAGATGGAAACCAATTTATTTGCGGTCGACTTTTTGCGTTTCTTAAATTGGTCAATGGATGAGCAGATAAATTGTTCCCGCGGGAATTAAGTCCATTAACACGTTCTTTCCTGCAGAGTGTAATATAACTGTGGAAACAATTGAGGCGGTTAATGCCAGAGTAGGATATCTCACATTTTTTGTCTAAAATTATGTAACTCCAGTTTAGGGAAGTCTGCGTCCATCTTCTCAATGCCAAGAGATGGCAGCACAAATAATTCTGGGGTAGAGGATGTCATAAATGGGAAGCAAAAACTAAAAACTCATTATCTCAAAGGGGATAAATCGCCTCAATTTAGACACGCACATACACACTGCTCTCATCAACAATAACAATTATTTCCCAGAAATCAACCTTCAACATGTCAAACCTTTGCAAATTAAAACTTTGCAACATTTTGTAACTCGTTATATCAGATAACAATTGCACCTTTTGAATCTAACAATACTTTTTCATTGAATTCTATATCAAATAAATGTTTACTTTTTTCTTATTCCCTTCGAAATGTTAGCCTGGAACATCATTTTGTAATTAAGTACATGTTGAATGAATCCTGCAGATTGTTTTGTGCAAAAACATCTCAATGTCGGCAATGACATCATCATCAAATCATGTAAATTGAAGTCTTTCCGAAGTTGGTTGATGTTATACTAATAGAATCTTTTCATGTTCCTGATAGATTTTAGAATAGAATCGAATGGGATTTCAATTAATGAATGCGTTTTCATCATATCAGGGAAAACCCCATTGTATCCGCGTTTTCCTTCTCTACGTCGTTCTGTGCTCCAAGACAATATATTTCCAGATTGCCTGTTGTAGTAAACTTATAATTTAGTGTTTAGTTCTCACGGTATAGCCTATTGTTTCGTAAACGAGCTTTTGATGTCATCTCTTCGCTCCCAAACCATTGTGTTAAAAGCTTCTCACATTTGTATGCGCCAAACCTTTTATTACACTTAATGATCTTGTTTATGCGAAAACGGCCGCTTTACTTCTAAACTGTTATCTTTCATCCTGTGGTACTAGTCTCACTGAGTAGTCAAGGATTACGTATTTTTATTAAATACAGTAACATCAGTTTATTGTTCCAGTTAATATCGATTGAAACATTTTCTGGAGCGTAAGTAAATTTTCTTATTATAAACTGGTCTGCAAAATCGACAAGTTGTAAGAAATCCAATGGTCATTTTTGACATTATTTAAAATGAGCCCCAAAGTTTATTTTTCACTTGTTTAATATTAGCTAAAATAATTTCCTTGTCAAGGGACATTCCTTGCTCCGTTTGTCTTGACGATGTCGTCCATAGAACAGGCTCTGTGTCAAATTCGTGACCCTACGAAAAATATACACGTGAACTTATCACTGTAGCTTAATTGTAATCTGAGAGAATACTACTGCAATGCGCCCTTATCGACTAGTCCTCTTATAAATTAGCTGCACGCGACGACGTGTTCTCCGAGATACGCAGATCACTGGCAGTCGTTTGTTTGCATTATGTTCCCTATGTGTGGCCTAATGAATATGTATCTGTTTCAGAAGATACATGGATCATCGTCTCTCAACCTCGTTGCTGCTCCGATTGCACGTACGTTTCTAGAGGATTCAAGTGCAAGGTGAAGTCCTGCCTTAACAACTGCCCCTGGGCACAAAGTGCAGGTTAGGTATCTTCATCCGTTCTCAATTTTCATAGTTCTGACAAAAGCCAATGCTCAACGTAAAATAAAACCCGTCTAAAGTTATTGATAGGGAATATAAAGAAATAATAGACTACGAAGTAATATGGGATGAATTGCGGGACAGAATACACGGTCGGGTAGACAGGAAAATAATGGGGGCGCTTAATGCCAGAGTGGGCTATCCCACATTTTTGGCCAAAACTATGTAACTCGGGTTTAGGGAAGTCTGTGTCCATATTCTCAATGCCAGAGTGGTCTGAGAGTAGTTTATTCAACGCTCAAGAAATGGTAGCGGGAAGAATTCTGGGACAGAGGATGTCATAAATGTAAAACAAAAAACCCCTTTATCTGGATAGCCCCCTCTGTCATTAATCGTCTCAATTAACCTAAAACATTAATTTTGCTAAAGATTTAATAACGACTACGGATATCAAAAACTCTCATGAAAATTCGCTCAGCCTGGAATCAGCTCTTGGTATATACCTTAACACATTCTTCCTTATATTTTTCTTTAAATTCTCAATGCGGTGAGTCTTAATCGTGGTTGTTATATACATTCTCCGTATCTAGCATTAGTTTTGGCTTCACTGTTTCATTTTGTCAGCATATTAAGGCTCAATAAGTGTTTATTTAATTCGAAATTGATTTCATTAATACATCTTCGCTTGTAAAGTTATTTTCCTACCTCTGGATGTTCTCTGGTTTTGTAATACCTCCGTGATATTTGACTGATATTTTGGCTTGCCACACTTTCATATTTTGAGGTTATCTGCCAACGTTGAATTAATCGAAAGAAATTTATAATTTAGTGAAATGTATCCGCTGTCTTATTCAGATGCGATCCGGAAAGCAATCTTGATGCGAACACTTGAACACCAAAGCAGTAAATCTCAACCGTTAAAGGATTAACTGCGAACTTGGTAAGTGGAGGCTCTGCGCCAATAACTTGGAGCCAATTTGGAATACTCCCTTTGCTGCAGTTGTGTTGGTAGACTACGTAGTTTCTCGCCCCTCAACATTACTTTATTTTCTGTTCCGTAGATGCAATTATCAGTTGATTTAAATTTTATATTAGTTGTCACTTAGAAACCTTTTTGTCATTCATAATTAATCTCTACTTAAACAATGCTTCTGCACCAAAAATTATGGAAATTCTTATTGTTATTTATGCAAGATGTTGCTAGAGTTCCTATTCCTATATTTATTAGCCTGTAAATCCTCAAGGGACCTCTAAACTGTTAGCGGAAAGTGTAGCAATATATTTTTATGTATTACCACTCTACATTTGAAACAAATATGTTCGCCAAGGAATACAAACCAAGGTACAGAACTTTCATTACAAAGCTTCAAGAAATTGCAGCACGATAATTAATTTCGTATAACAAATAGTCTGTCAATTCTGTTATTATTTCAAATCCATCCGATCCAATTACAGTTCCTATATTGATAAAAACACGACTATGTGAAATACATTATTGTTTGTTCATTATTTTCTTTATCCATTAGCCCAGTACTTACGAAATAGAACATTATCATCTAAATCAGACGTGGGCAGCCTTTTTTTTGTAGGCAGCCGTATAGAAAAATGTATTGTGGGCCACGAACCAAATAAAAAACAACTGATAGTAATAGTATTTATTTTAAAAAAGAAAAGGTAGAGATATGTAAATACACATATTGTTGGTATTACATATAATAAAATAATAGTGTTACAACTGTAAGTAATGAGAAACTTGGGATTGCCTTTATTTTGCAAGAAGTATTTGTTGAAAGTTATGTCGTTGATACGCGTAAGGAGCTTTCCAAATTAGTGTCTGTTTTTTTTCGCTAAATTCAATTTTGAAAAAAATTGCTCACAGCAATAAGGACTTCCCAAGAGGGAAATGATTTTACACATAACATTAATTAAATTTGGATATTTAACTTTGGAAACATGTCTCACGTAAAAATCTTGCAGAAATACCTCACCGAACTAGCTCGAAGTGCGAGCACGTCTTCTGTTATTTTAAAATTTTCGTCAACTGCACAAATAATATGCAACAGAGTTGATCTACATGCTTCAGAAGATAAATAAACTCTGAACACAAAAGTACAAACGATTGAATAATTAAGAATATTCAAAAAAAAGTTTACACGTTAGAAAAAACTGAACAAACAAAAATTAAATTAAATATATAAACGAGAGAATACATTAATTTAAATTAGAAAATTTTGTACGTAAACAAAACAAAATAATACATTGATAATAAAATGTATTATATTAATTGGTAAATAAAGCGGAAAATGAATATTTTATTGTAAACTACAGTCAAACTTTACTAAGCAATGGAATCATGTGGACTGTCAGAGGGCAATGCTTAAGACTATATAAATTATATTACGCAGATCGGAAAATAAAAAAAAATGAACATTCAGGTTCTTGAAATTATTTTAATTTTGATTGTTAATTATAAATATAAAATTTTTCCTACTGGATTTCAAAGCATTCCTAAACATTATAAATCAGTTAATGACCTTTAAACAGACATTTTATTTTTTTATATATACCGTTACGAAACGTGTTCGTATCTTCTTCGGGTATTATCCTGTAGTGAAAAAATTCACATAACGACACAAATTAAGTTAAACAACGTTAATAACTCCTTGTTTGTCAAAATTGTTTATTCTGTTTTATTAATATAAACCATATAACTGTAAGTTGTCTCAGTCCCTCAAGATACAACCTGTCATTCAGTCTTCAACATTTCGTTGGTGTAAAGTTAACTCTGTGCCTCGGACCCATTTCCAAAAACTTGGTGAATTTATCGGCAATGTAATTGTTTGTAGTACTAGTTTGTTATAATTTGATACGTAGTTCATTTTTTTGTTTACGTTAGTTTGTCTCTGTTTGCTTTGTGTAATTAGTGCATATGTTAATCATCTGTAAATATCTACTCTTTAGGATAATAGTCGAAGAAGATACGAACATTTATCGAAACGTCGCAACGCTATAAATAAAAAATAAAGTGTCTGTAAAAGGTCATTAACTGATTTATAAATTAAAAAACAGACGTAAAATAAAAACTTTCAATTATAAATTTATATTATTGTTTTAGATAGAGCGAAAAAACATTTACTTAATATAAAGAATTATTATTTGAATTGTAATTACTTAATTAAATATATTTTTAAGTTTTATAGCGAGTAAAATTCATATTAATTACTGACGATATTTGTAGTCTCTGCAGATTATATTTTTGTTTATGTTACAGCATCAACGGCAACACCACTTTTCTGAGCTCACATAGGCATGGAAATTTAATAACTTTGAGTTATTTTGTACAGTAATATCATGCAATGTCTGTAAATCTGTGGATTGTAAATAAATACTAAGATCGCAAATAATCAAAATTAATATCGCTGGACCCACCATTTTGAAGGATTTTAAGTACCGCAAAGCACTTGTAAAAACACATACACAATGCCCAATAATAAAATATAAGTATTTATCAACTACAAGCATTTTAAACTGTGGGAAATTATTTTTAAAATATCATCGAATATTCGAGAGACAATATGTAATATTGTATATATAAATATAAAAATATAATATGAATATTAAACTTAGCAAGTCCTAGAAAAATGTTGTCATCTCCTTTACTGCTTTACAAAATTGAGCCCCACGCATAGCGCCAATTGTAAACGCTGGTCATTTTGTTGGTCCTCTTCCTAAGTGGTACAGAGATGACGGACCTTCTTAGAATAGCCAGCCCGAACGACAAACAAAATTTATTTAGCCTTCATAATAATCTCCGCTTAAACGGAATGAAAAATTTGAAAACAGTAGTTTCGCTACTTATGGAATATATTTATATCATTCCGAGTTTGGTCATCCAGCAACAAATGATCCGGAGTGACGGAGGAGCTGCTGTGTTTTCCTTCATCATCTGACGAAACTGACACGCCTTCGGAGATTTTGGTTAGGTCATTAAGTCCTTAGGCAGGGTTTTTCCATAATCTACTGCCTCTGTCTGAAGGCACGGTTTTTTCTCTGGACGCCCGTCACCCCGGCGCCAACTTTTATGGACATAATTTCCAGAACGCCACAGCTCGGCTCTGGGTACACAGGGGTTTTTACGCAAATATTAAAAATTAATCTTGAATTAATTTGGGAAGTGTTCTGCACTACACAGTAAATGATCCCCGTTCCCAAGTAAACTCAAACACATTCTAGAAGTGAACAATCGGATTTGAAAATGTTGCCGGCTTTAGACAAATTAATTTCAGTGGCTTTCCAACATTTGCCAATTTGAATGTTATATGCTTCAAAATTATTTTCTAACTGCATATAATAATAATAGCTTTTTGTAAAAAAAAATAGCGACGTTTTTGTATTCCACCCCAAATTTTCTTACTATGTATGAGATTCTCGTTGAATGGAAAAAGTTTTTAAAAAATCACATTGTTTATACAGATTATTACGGAAATATTACCGAACGCTCCACCTTTTCAAATGAAATGTTTTATAAAACTATTAATTAACTCTCTTATTAAAATGGCAGTTGATAAACAACATTGAGTATAGAATACAAAAATATCAATTAATCATAGATCAGTCATTATAAATTGAAAATTTTTGGAGAAAAATAATTTGGTGTTTAGAAATATTTCTTCCGCTACCATCTTTCTCGTCATAAACAACAATTAGCGTGTAATTTCTCTTCGTCTGTAATTTTATTTTATGGATTTCAGCCTTTAAAACAGACAAAGGAACCGCAGTGTTTGCTTTGTGTTTTCCCACGTGCCGCGTATTGATTTTAAGAGAGCTTTATTTTTCAGAATTACGTATAAATTTACCATTTATTTACGAATGTATTTGACTGAAAATTACAGTCACAGTAGCAGGCATATCCGTAAAACGCAGAGAGGAAACAATAAAAACAATCATAACAGCAATTTAAGGAATATAATGATATTATTAAATACCAAAATTGAGTACGAAATACACATAATCAAACATAATAAGTTATTAATTTACACGTGAATAAATAACGAAATATTTGATTGGTCATAAGTTCATGAGGTGCATTTCCCTGGGTGCTGCAAATACTTTCTTCAAATCGTCAATTACAGTGAGACCAACTGGCATTTACTTTGTCATTTTCCGTATCACAAAATTTTGCTGACATTCTCTGCTGCTTTCATTGTCGATTATGTATCGAACCAGTATTTTAAAGTTCTCCATTTCAAATTCCACAATTTTCAGTTCTTTATACTCTAAACTCCAAGGTAAATAAATTCTCAAAAGCATGAGAACGTTGCTTTTAAGTATTTTCTTACTAAATTCAGTTCAGAGTGTAAGTTTTACATTTGCTGCATTTGATACTTGTCATAAATTTTTATATGACACTTCGTCACATGTAAAACTTTAAAATTTAAGTTAATACGCTGGCTACTTCTTTGTTTTGCATCCTGTCTTTAGATTCGCTCTCTACATGTCTTCAAAAAAACAAAAAAAAATCAACTGTAAAGCTGTACTTATGGACAACAGTAATATATCTTCAAAATGTGATGTAAAATGAAGCTGAATAATAAATGGAGATTAAATGAGGGCCCAAATTCAGTGAACATTGTAACAGATAACAATCTCTGTATGTAGATGCATAAAAATGAGCTTGAGATTGGTCGTAAATGAATAATGAAAGGCAATGGAAAACAAAGCCTGATACTGTGGGAAATATTGGAACAATTTGAGTTAATTTAATTATGTACATCGCAATTAACGGCTCATATCTATTGTCACCAACGAGCTTAAACATTGTAAAGTGGCTGCGCTTTGAGCTCCAAGGTCGTGAAGTACAAGGTAAAAGGGAGTCATTTGTGAAGCAATTCTCCGATCGACTTCTCACAAATCAGGGACGCCGAGAACAACTCCGCCATTTAATCGCTGAACTGCGTCAAGAACAGAGAGGTAAATTAAATCACAATAGTGGGTTTATATAAGGATGCTATTTTTGGGTACTCTGATTTAGATTTGTACTTTATTTAAAGCAACTTGATGTATAAATCACTGATGCCAATATTTCCGCATATAACCTACAATAAACTCGAAAAGTAATAAAAAATGCATCACACGGTTTATCATAAAACTCACACCCCTTCATCTCTTCATTTCGAGCTCTAATTCAACACTACTTTAGCAGCTATAAAAATCTTCTTCTCTAATAAATAAAACGGAGTGTTTGTATGTATGTTCCGGATACAAATCTACACCCGTGGAGCAAATTTCTTTGCGACCAGGAAACAAACACTGTAAGACACGTCTACCTGCGGGAAGGGAAATATTCAAACATGCTAAAACGGCCGATAAATATTTTTAGAGGTCAATGACATTGACAGTGTTTCTACCGATGTTATCTGCGTATAATTTCAACCCCTTACAGCACGGGAAAGGACCGCGGTTAGGGGTAGGGGTGGAGGATCGTGACAAGAAAATAACGCGGAAACAATCGAGATTGATGTCAAATCCGGGGTTGTGGATGTCGCAGATTTTAATTATGGCATTCAACTTTCTGTTTAACCCACAGGGGCAGGGGTGGAAATTTTCAAACATGTTAAATCGGTCGATATATTAGTCGAAAGAAACTTTTTCGGGGTCAATGAGTTCTACTCCTTTCGGCATGGGAGGTGAGCACATTTAGGGACAGGGATCGAGGTGCAATACACACAAAAAAAGCAAAACCAACCGAATTTGGAGTCAAATCGGGGGTTATGGATATATGACAACCAGCTAGTATGTATGTATGTACATATATGGGGTAATAGAAGCCTCGAGTCTGCTGCTGGTTAACTAGACTCTTCATCTTCCTTACTTTCACTCGAAAGAGAAACAAAACGTGTAGCACACTTTACAGAGTCCCTGGGCCAGACCAAAACTTCACAAAGGCGAGTACATCTCACAACTCCTACTATTGAAGGAATTTAGGAATTACCATAGTTAGATTCACATCTACCTAGCAAAGATTGCAATACGTGACATCGATGAAAAATTTCAGCGTTAAGTGTTGTGTGTGTCAGAAACATGACTGGCAATTTTCAGCCATTCGGCAAAAAATATTCATTCTTTCTAAGTAATGTGATACAAGTAGAACTTTCATTTAACACACACACAAAAATAACTTATTGATTGAAGCACGCGTTTACTTGTACTGACGGTAATTGGGTTCAGTTTCCCATTAATGAAATGAATTACGAGTAAGTTATACAATATGGTTTCCTATCACTTCAAATGAAAAAACTATGAAACTTTTCGCATATCTTAAGGAGAAAATGCGTGGGATTTTCGGAACGACGGACTTTCTCAGACACTGCGAATCGATACATGGAGCAACTTTTCACCTCAGTTGGGCTCAGAGAATTACGAGTGCGAAATAAATTGGGTTGTTATTATTTTCATGACGAATACCAAAAAAACGAGGAATAAGGGTAGTATGATGTTGTTTACTAATTAATCTACTACTCTCTATAAAACGTTTTGCAAATATTTTGCAACCTTTCTGAGAGAAATCGCTAATAGCTGCTTCAGGATTTTCCTTGATAGGAAGTCAATCTGTAGGAACTTAAACAAAACAGGAACATACTCCAAGTCCCGATCATTCATTTATTAAAGCTAAATACATTGAAATATACAAATATACAAAAAAATATTAGTCCCTTTAAATAGGTTGAACATAGAAAGTGTGTTAATGAAAGAACTCCAAATAAACCTAATCTAATCTGGAATTTTTTTAGAGATATTCGGGAAAAGAACAAAATTTTGATGCTTCTTTCAAGCGGAGAGCGTGAATTTTAATGAAGCCGTCAGCATCACAAGCATCAAATCCTCCATGCTCATCCATGGATACAAGATTTCGGTTATAGGTACTTGAGGGTGACCCTCGGGCAGTCACATTGGCTGTAAAATAAATATGAGAAAGCTTTAACAACAATGTTTCATTAATATTGTATAGACCAATACACTGTTAGATTGTTAGATGATGGAAACTTGGTGCAGCACATCTTCTCTAAAAAGGTATTCCTTATCTGGACTATCTTTCAGAATCCATTGCACCATGAATTCAAGAACTGTATGGTAATGAAGGGGTTTACTTCCAGAAAGTTGGAGCACCCTCTACTACAATCGGGAAGAGCTAGTCCTTAGGTAAATCTTCCGTACAGATGCACATGACACTAAATACATGCGAATCATAAGCAACTTTCTCTAATAGCAATAAATTGTTATAATAAAGTGACTTTATGAATAGTTCTCACATAGACAAATTTGAAGATTGGTAAAAAAAAGTGTGTGCATATGTGTTATGAAGTAGATACGCTGATAAACTCATCCTGTCTATGGTTAAATGTCTGAGAAAAGTAGTACAATGATTGAATTGTCAAAAAAAGCCCTTTTCAGATCACAAATAATGTACAGTCAACCATATAACTTTAATCCTTCACAGAAAGCTCTCATACCATTTATAGTTATATGTATACAAAAATTACTCCTGTGAATCGAGTCACGGAATTCTGTTTTTTGTCCAAATATTGTAGCTACACAGTACACAGTTACTATGCTAGTAGAAATAAGTGTCAAGATTTTTAGTTTACTTTCATAACAACCAATCGCTGTAGATTGTAAAAGACGTTCAAAAATCCCTTTGAGACAATTTAATGTATCACTTTGCATTCGGAAAACTTTGAAAACCTCATTTGAGATGGGGAGATAAAATTTTCACTTCTTATTGTTACACTCATTTGCTAGAAATAGAATTATGTTCTAAGATTAGATCAATTTAAATGATTTATTTTCATGTTAGTACAGAACTTATGGTAATAAAAAGATAGATAGAATTTTACAAACCAGATCCTTTATATAATTCTAGTCTGACCCATCCTGTAACATTCCTTTGAGACATTTTAATACATTCCTGAACATAGTTACATTCTGGGCTAAACCACAAACCTGAAATCATTAATTTAATACAAGTCATAACTAAAATATAGTTTATATGCAGACATTATAAATATAATAAAAAATTTGCCATACTCATATTTTATTTGATCATTTATTACAATGTCAAGAAAGAAATGCAGCCTGATATTAAAAAGAAAAAAATAATAATAAATGTCTGTCAGCATTTAAGTCTTCAGTCTGTGAAGTCCACAGTTACAACAACAACAAAATATTTGGTAAATATTGAGATACAAAAATCTGACACACTTAAATATAAGAGCTATTTGGGAAAGATAGGGTCAGTGGGAAAACTGTAATAAGCATACACCACCCATAAAATATTGAATCAGAGAATTTAATTTTGACTGAAAGATATATTGACAAAAACAGAGTCAGCAATAGAAGAATCATAATCTAGAGCTTTAAATGATTCAGTGTATTCTATTTGACTTTGTGAAGACAGTGGGAGAAAGTAGACCAGAATTTAGTATTACCACAAATTGAATATAAAGGAAGTAATTTGGTCATGAAAAAGATCAGAAATATTATAGGGCACTTTGGTGAGTGGAAATTTGGAATGAAAAGACACAGCCACTGTTATAGTCAACAGTTTACAAGGTGGAAATGCTTTCAGAATTTAATACAGGTAGAAGTAATCCAGTAGTTTGAAATAAGAAGAAAACTTGTTTATGTAATGTTTTCAAAATATCCTCTTACTAAATAATTTAAAGAAAGTGTTTATATTATGCATTTTTTTGTATATAAGTTAAAATGTGGATGTTCTAAACAACTATATTTTCCTTAAAAAAATGAAATAAAAATGACAAAATGCTTCAAGTTAGATCTATTACAAGAGGAAGTTGTCAGAATGACATAGAAATTTTCTTTAAATACTTTTTCAATTCACTTTTATAATTCATCAGATATTTTTGCTAAAATTTAAAATGATATATAATTACCATTGTATACATAATCAGCAAATTTATCTCGAAGGTAATTCTTTACTCTTAAAACTTCTCTGTCCATGCAATATGTTTCCAAATCTAAATGAGCTTCATGTAAAATTTTTCCTCCAGGGGTTTCATAAATACCACGGGACTGTAAGATAAATAAAACAATAAAAAGAAAACATAATGGTTTGGTATTTTGATTTATTAAAGTAATGTGAATAATGATGATGATAATAATAATAGGGGCACATTATTTAATAGAATTTCGTATTGTAGATATGACTAATAGTAGCTGGTGAAAAATCATTTCATTTGCATCTATCATTAATTTAAAATGTATCAACTATGTTTTCATAGTCACTTCCCATATATATATATATATATCACTATTTACCCAATTACCTTTGTATATTCCTGCCAACTATGACTTGTTTCTTCATGTTGTCCACCTGTCAATGAACCCTTGGCCTGCATCTGTATTACTTTTGTAGCGTATCTACTAAATAATTTTCTAATGATGAATACTGTCCTTAAAATATTTTTACATCCACATTTAATTCACCATATCTGTGACATTTGTATTTAATTAGACATTAAGATATATTTGTGAGGATTCAAAAAATAGGAATTTCTATACTCCTGTGTTTTTTTATTGTATGTATTATTTTTTATTTTACAGTTTCTAAAACTAGAGCTAAGAACACACATTGATCAAGCTGTTGCTTTCCCTGCTCCATTTTAATAAGTGATTCACATTCAAATAGATTCTATCTCAGGATCATATCTATTTTATTTTCTAGTAGGAGTGATCCTGTGACAATTTTTCCAGATATAGATACTGATCTAACTGTTCTAAGTTAATTTTTTTTAAATTTACTGCCTCTACATTCTTCAAATTTATTGAACCTTACTGTCAGATTTTACTACCAAAACATAATTTGTTGACATTATTGTTTCCATATAGCTTTAGTAATTTTTTTTGTTAATCATAGTGTTGGGATTATCAACTATTCCTAGCAGCTATTCATCTCAATTTGAACTTTATTACAATAATTTATTACTGTTACACAGTCCACATGAAACTCATCAATTTACTCAGTCTTAAAATAATTTTAATTTCTTGCATGCTCTATCTGCTGTTACTTTCTCAAGCACATTTGCTAAAATTATAGCTGCTAAAATCTTTAGGTCCATTTATTTTACAATTACATCAAACTGTTAAACATTTATTCAGTGTTTATAGCAGTAATTATGAAAACCAAATGATATTTGTAGAATACTACTTGTCCATTGAATGTTATCTTCGTTTAAAGTTTGTACATTACAGACACAAATATCATGAACTGTATTTTCTTCTATACTCAATTTCCTTTGTTCTGTACTAATGTTAAAAATGTCCTGTCAGTGTTAGATATTTTGAAATATTTTCTTTAATGATAAAGCTGTATAGTTAATAGTTACAATATTAGATGCTGCTTATTTCAAAGGAAAACATTTTCAGTTCTTACAAACAAAGCGTTATCTTAATTTCATACTACTTTCCACTATACTGCAAATAATTAGCTTCTTCCATGCATATTTTCTATTTGAGTCAGGTTATATCTAAAGATTAGAAATGCCATTTATAGATTGTATGGGAAGAATTTGTTCAAATCAATTGCTTATATTTTTTTTGTGAAAAAGTTTTAAGCAGTAAGTTAATCACCAAAAAAAAAAATTGGTAAAAATGTTTTATAAGTAGAATTTGCATATAGGATGAAAATACTGAATATTTACAGCAGAGATCATGTAATCTTACTATGCTTTTAATTGGATACTCCGAGAACAGTTATAACAGGAAACAATAAGGAAGGATGTCAATTAGAATAATATTAAGTGTAATTACTGTGATATATTTAAAATTCAATTTGAATATATAACTTATAAGAGTCTTTTCAATAGTGTAACACGGAAACCGGGCTAGTGAAAAATATGACATTTTACCTTCATTCCAATAAAGCGATTCTCCACTATATCAATTCTGCCTATTCCATGACGGCCCCCTACTTTATTAAGAAAGAGTAATAGCTCCAAAGCATCTGTAATTTCTTCTCCTGTTTTCAGATCTTTCACTGAATCTGGCAAACCTGTACACCAAGCAAGACAGTTGTTTTAACTATTACCTAAATAATTTTTAAAGTAATGCTAAGATTAAAATCTAAGCTGCTGATAACTTTAGAATAATATATGCACTGAATGTGTTACATCTCCATATGTAATAGTAACACAACATATAGAATATAATAGTATTTAGAAAAAAAAAAAAAAGTGGAAATATTATATCCCCCCCCCCCATTTTTTTAAACATAATCTCTTAGTTCTACTTCTGATCTATTGCTTTAGTTCTAATATTTTATATCACCACCTACATCATTCCAACCAGGTAAACTACATTTATAGATTCAGTTGTAAACCACTTTTAAAAAGGTTGTAATTAATCTGTGATATAAATATTTACATTAACTTAGCTAACTATATTAGTAGATTCATTTAAACTCAAAATTAAATAAATTATATAAGAATAGATATCTACCATTTATAAAGCTAATTTGTATGTTAGATGAGTCATCAGGAGCAGATTTTGGGTCAGTAGTCATCTGGAATATTCCACAAGGAGGTGGTGATGAAGGGTCTTCCAAAACTCCGGATTCATAGCTAAATAAATAAACATGTTTTGATACTTCTATTTTCCATTGTTCTACTAATTTTTTATTAGTTACAACTCCCACCAGAGAACTGAATTGTGTGGGAACTGCAAAATAAATTTAAAATAACATAAATTAAAAAACCTATTAATAATCCCAGATTATTTCAAACCTTGAAAATAATATATTGTCCATCCATATACATGATGAAAATGTTGGACACACAATATCATCCTCTGAAACATTGACACAATTTCACCATATAGCAATTCTTCTTAAACAATAACAAAATATATTAGCTTACACCTCCCAACCCCAAAGTACATCTTTTTGACAAGTAACCATAATTGTATTCCCAACATTGAAAACTTCCTTTTGATCCATTGCTTTGTGACAGAAGTTTATAAGTAACCTAACAACTCAGCTCTTGCTAATGTCTTTGCTACTACTTCTTGCAATAATGGGATTAAAATTTAAACTTTGTATTCTGCAGCCTAACTGCAATAAATTTCATATAATTGGAATTTCCTATAAATATATGCATATGTGAAGTAGTTTGTGAAAAAATTACAATGTTTAGTATGTTGCAAAAACAATCCTCAAGCTTTTCAAATTCAGGAAATATTTTTGACCAAGGTATTGGAAAATGCCTATTACTATTGTAACACATACCTAATGTGCATTAAATTAGCATCCATGCTCCATGGTTCTTTTGGTGTGACAGGAACTGGAATATTATTCATTACTGCATACTTCAGTAAATCTTGCCGACCTTGAAATCTATTAATGAATTCTGGGATTCTCCAAGGAGCAAGAATCTGCAATTAACCATTAAAACAATTAAAATTAATTAACAATAAATGAAAATGTATAAGAAATTAGTTATATCAAATGTCATTCAAAATAAAAAAACATTTTTCAAAATACTTGAGAAAATAAAAAGTTGAGTATAATTATAACCATACAAACTCAGAGCTGTAAGTAGTCATGATAAATTTTAGCATAAATAATTTTTAAACCTACTTTTATGTGTGGAGCAAGTACAGAACAACTTAATTCAAATCGAACTTGATCATTTCCCTTTCCAGTAGCACCATGAGCAATAAATTGTGCATTTTCTCTTATTGCTAGTTGGATGAGTCTACTAGATATGCAAGGTCTGGCAAGTGCTGTTCCCATAAGATAACGACCTTCATATATTAATCCTGCTGAAATTGCTGGCCAAATGAATGCTTCAACAAATAATTTCCGCACATCATCAACAACAACCTGTAATAAAGATATATGTTTATAATCAGATGAATTCACTTTATGACTGTATATTTATTTCTAATACAGTAATACTGAGTTATTATACAGATTTTGCACATAAAAACATGGTAATGCAATAAATATAATTATGCAGTAGATTTTCACCTTAAAGCCTGTTATTACCTATGAAACTCCTTTAGCAGCTTTCCATTAACAATACTCACAATTACAGTGTCTCTTTTGATGTTATTCTAGAATTGGAGACAGTTTTGCAGAGTACACTAAGTTTCTATAAATAATTGAAACACAGGTAATAGGTACAGAAATATAGTATAGGTTATTCCATCATGTATGTTGGATAATGAAACAGTGATAAGAATGAAGATTTTTTATATACCCATAAAAATTGTCATCCTAATAATCCAAATCAACTTACTTTTTTGGCTCCAATCTTTACAGCTTTAACTTTGGCAGAATCAAAATCTTCTATTTGTCCAATGTTTGCCTGAAATAAAAAAGTCTTATTCAATAATTTCCTAAAATCTCTATCCAATAATGATAAAATGTCTAATTTAAAACCAAAATTTTTTAATGTTTGGTTTTAAATCATATCCTAAACACAAATGATGCCACATCAATATCCAATTTCCAGCAAGTGACAACCTCCGAAAATGTGAAAAACTACCTTCGGTTTCTTTCGGCTACACAGTACTACACTTTCAGTTAAGCCACAGGTTATCTCTCTTTCCTTTCCATACCAATATCACAATTATTTTTGACAATGTCATATTCTTACTAATATTATATATATATATATATATATATATATATATATATATATATATATATATATATATATATATATATATATTAGGAATGTTATAGCTGGTACTGTATCTCCTCATCTCCATTCCAGATCATATAAAATATTGATATATAATACTTGTAACAATCAGTCCGTAAGATTGAAGAATCTGTCATTTAGGTCTTCTTATAAAAATATAATATTGTAAAATCCAATGGTTTTAAAGTGCAGCACTACATTAAATAACATTTGTTAGAAACTGAAATATTAACTATTGCTAATGGAACATTTGTGACTTCCTGTACCAGAAAGGTTTACATTATTCCCCATCAAATAAATAACACTATGTCACAAGTACATGCAACTTCTTTCAGCTGTTCTAAACCTCTATAAAGTAGGCCAGACTATCTTATATAAATATTCTGGGTAGTGGAATTCACAATAAAAAGATTTTAAGAATATTTCTGATAATTTCAAAAGAAACAATTATAAAAACAGAAAAGTACTCACTAGATAAGCAATAACATTGTAGTCATTTTCAATTAACCACTTAAGAATGCATGAAGTATCTAATCCACCACTGTAAGCCAAAACAACAACTCCTTTCGAGTTTTCCCTGGGCATTTTTTCTGAAAACATATGTTCATAATAATGGATATCAATTAATGTGTTCTACTCATTCGCTGTATTATTAATATGCAACATAAACTGTCCATCACAGTTTGGATATTGTCATCGGAAACATTATTTTTGTTGATTTTCATAATTCAAATATTATGAACACTACCAGATTCAACACGCCATTATCAATAAAAGTCCAGATAAAATTAACAGTTTTCAATTCATTATGTTTCAGGTACACACTGCTGAACAGAATATTCATGAAAGTTATGGAAATGTTTACACTTCAGAATTTCTACAAAGGGCTTCTTCGATTGTTTTAGTAAGATAAGAAGAATTAGATATTGTTGAAGTGTTACAGAAATTTCATGTTTATTGTACTTTATAAAATATTACATACTTATAATGTGCTTACAAATTACATATTTACAGTATTGATTTTCAGTACAATATCAGGAATAATCAATATATTTTTATTGAATACCTTTGTAAACATTAGGATAATATATAATAAATTCTATGAAGGTGGTAAACTGAATTCATTTGGCCCCTGTGAGAATAAATGTATGAAATTAACCTTAACGAACATAACTTATTTTGAGCCAATTTTATTATGAAGTCAATTACCATTTAATGATTAATAGAAATAATCATCTGATAGTGCTACACATTTTAATAAGGACTGGGAATCAAAATACTTACAGTATCTAAGGATTACTCAAATAAGTCAATCTAATTTCAATAAATTGTGGTAGCAAGTGGTGACAAGAAGTCAAATTGTAGATTACCAATGTTATCAACATAACATTATGACCTTGATCTTTCCTCACTACATCATAATTCAAATAAGGATATGGCTGTAAATATAACTAAGTAAAATGCTTTTTCCAGTTTTAATCGTCAACAAATGCATCATGATTTTATACATATTTCTGAAATGATTTTTCCTTAAAATTCTAATTTTTACATCCAGATTTACTTTAAAATAATCACATAATTTTAAAAAGGTGAGAAGGCACAAAGCTTGGCATTAACTGTTTCTGGATACAGAAGAAAATTGAAGTTCAATGATAATTTATAAGTCTGTTTCACAAAGATTCTCTGTTGATATCTTATAACTTTGCACACCAAATAAACAAAGTGATTCTTCTCAGAAATTGTATAATCTTTTACTACAGGTTCATACTGTCTTAAACCTATCATTCGGTAATATTATTTAGTGGTACACCTCATTCATATAATCTCCATTCATAATAGAAATGTGAACTTTTGGGGGAAAAAACTAAACACACATGCAGAAAAAATGTTTTATTCAATTGAGTCAGATAAAATTTAACAATTGTCACTTTATAATACATATATACAAATGTTAGTTTTTATTAATATCATCAGTTTTATTTTACTTTCCTTCTCTTGGATTTAGTTGCTGTTGTTTCATCAGAAGCATTTTTTTCTTGAAACATTTTAAGATCGGAACAAAACAATATCTATAAGAATAAAGAAACAAAATGTTAGTTTAAGTTTTTATAATTATTTAATACAACAGGAAACCCATGGCATATTTAAACATTGTATAAATTATAACTCAATTAAATTGGAATTGTGCAATTGGTCTGGTTGTTCCTAATTTTTTGTCAATTTATACTTTATTTAGTCTAATCAATTAGTTCAAATGTACACACAAATTAATTTGACAATGTGGTGCACCAGAAATTAAGCGAACTAATAAAGATAACTTAAAAATTCATATTTACATTTTTAATGGCCACTAATACATGAAATAATAAACTGATTAATTTATAATTGGATGTGTTCTCCAAAACTAATGACTTACGCTTTAATGTCAAAACAATACTTACTGTGTGAGCCCATCCTGCATAGATACCATAAAGCTTTCTAAAGTGATCTCCAATTTCATTATAGATTTTATCAGTAACTGATTTACATTTCTTGAGATGTGGCAAATACAACTGGGATGCAATTTGGAAAATGTGAGTGTCAACTGGAATAGCTTGCAAATGTCCTAATGACATTAAACAAATGCAGTCAGCAACCTGGAAACAAATATGCTTTAATTAAAAATAATTCTTCTATATAGCTTTACAAGTGAATGGAATTAGGCGTACATTTCTATATTCATATTACTATATTATACACTTTAAAGAATTTTTATTATTATTACTATTTAGCACTTTTAATTATGTTGGACCTGGAAAATTTGTGTTCCCGAGTTTTAGTTATGTTCATGTTAACTTCTAATAGTTATTAGCTGTAGCTTCTAATAATTATATTGTAATTTTATGTAATAACATATTCTATTTCCTCATTCGATGGCTGGTGGAATAAATAAAATAAATTAAAAACATCATTTACGAATTCTCCCATTATTATTCGAAACAGCCAATAAATTTTAAAATCATATACTTCATGAACTAAGTGGTTTTTTTTACGTGTATAAAGATCAGTCTGTCATAAAACTATTTAACAATATTTGGGGTGTTTTTAGAGCTGTCCCATAAAATATTAAGTATTACATTAAATTTTTCCTGACATAAAGTAAAGAAAAACATATCTAATTTATAATTCATACCTTAGCACCAACACCAACAAGCTTCATCAATTCTGTTTTAGATGTGATGTAAGGCAATGTCTTCAAATTTTCTAACCATTCTAATCCACCAAACTCTTCAATCATACAGGCTGATTTGTGAATATATTTTGCTCTGTACCCAAATCCTGAATTCTTAAGAGTATCTTCCACTGATGACTCTGCTAATGCCTTTGAACTTGGGAAACTATGATATGTTACTCCATCTATGGTAGCTATCGCTTTACCATAAAGTGAGCACAGCTTCTCCACCATTGAAGAAATTCTAGAAGTGAAAAAAGATTATGAGATACACATGGTAAATTTTCAGCGAATTCATAATTCCTACAAAACAACTTACCTTGAAATGTGATTATTGGAGGAACAAATGAAAGAAAATAAATTTTCCAGAGGATCTTGATCCATAATACGGACTCCATAGAATTTGGATGCTGCACTCTTAAAGTGGGGATCTGATTCTGCCCACTTCTCATAATAATCTTTTAGAGGAATTTCAAGCCTGAAATATTGGCTGAGTAAACGTTCACATTCCAACTCTTTAGAATTTAATTCATGTTCCTTGTCGCCAATAGAAAATTTTTTGATACTTTCATCTGAATCACTTTCCTGTTCGACAACCTTGTAGAGCAGAAAATCATCATCTTGGGAAAGAATCCATACACGGTTAGCAAAAACTCCAGTGTATTCATTTTCAGCAGTTTTCTTCCATCTGAAAAATATATACTTAAGATGATAAAAATTAAGTGACACTTATGTTTTAAATAATGTTACCACACTGATCTCATATTTCAATTCACTTGGTTACGATTATTAGGTTATCTTAATAATGTTGAATAAATCTAAATGTACTATTACTCACCTAAAACACTGGCCTCCCATCAATGTATACAACAATTGGAGATCTTTCTTCTCGCATTTCAGTTTTTTCCATACATTTCCAGCACATGTTTGAACCATTTTTTATTAAAAACTAAAAATCCGTCGCTAAAACATGATAAAATGTTACTCTCGTTAAACATAAAATTTACTTTTAATAAACATAAATTCAATACATGCAGAAAATCAGTCTCACACACTCAGTATCATTTCACGCGCGCTTATTCGCATGAAGTTAAAATCTCTGATTATTTATTTTATCATCTTTGACTGCAACCATGGAAACATTAACTAGAAGTAAACAGAAATAGTTGTGGTTTTAACATAAATGGAAGAGAATGTTACTTCTTAAAATTTCGTAATTCCTGGAACAAAACTTTGAATAAATTTTATATTAAAAATATATTTATTTACAATTAATTTTATTAATTTTTTTCCTACTGAGTTTTAATAGTTCCTTCAATTTCTAACATCATTTCAACTATGTCAATGAATTAATATCTTAAAAGTTAATTCCTCAGCGCTGCTAATCGGGATAGATTGTTATTAGTCATCAACAAATGCGTTTTGAATTCGTAAGATTTCATTAAACATTACGAAAATCATTTTTGTTATTATTTTTAAAAGAATATATGCATTTGAACTGTGATCTACGGTAACGTTCAAAGTAAATTATTGCCGAACATATTTCCGATTTGTTTCTGTGTTAATAGTTTCTCGATTAATTCTAGGAATTTTCTTGTTGATGTTGTAATTGTAATATTGAATTGGGCAAATGATTCAGAATACATATAATACATATAAAACACTTGTTTGGAATTCGGTAGTTATAATACACAATGGAAAGGTTTACTTACATATTAATACAATCCCTTTATTGATAATAGTCTCACTGGTGCTGCAAATAAGTGAACAAGCAAAATTGCAAATCTAGAACATTTCTAGAAATTTGAAAATGAGCGTTACATATTAAAAAAACTTAAAAGGACCTCCGAACGGTACTGTGTATGTATTTCTCACTTGCATTTTCACATGTTTCTTTAAACTGAATCAGCACTTTTCTTTTCTTCAACGATATGATATTTTTAGTGATACCAGCAAGTGCTACTAAGATTCTTCGTCACAATTTGTTGATTGCAGTTTTAGAAACAATTTTTGGGATGAAATAAAATAAATGTCAAAAATGTTACCCTGAATACTACTAGGGTGGAGAAGCTACACAACTAATAAAAATTACAACAGATGTAGTAATTAATTTGAGAGGAATTTGTGAAAGTGTGCTGTCCTTTACAAGCAAAGAGTTAATAATAAAATTATCTATCACTAATAATGTCGAATAAGTCTTACCGAAAGGTAATATCTTTGCTTTGCGTTTATTATGTACTGTCGATGTGCAATGAATATAATTGTGTTGGTCCAAACAAAATGACAATATCCAGAAGAAAGTCGAAATTATGCTTACCTGCAATAAAAGTTACCTTTTAATCTTTTCTTCAAAATAATTTAGAACACGGTGGCTCTTTACATACTGTATTATCCACCCGTATGCCAAATGGATATTAATTGTTTATAACCTAAAAATACTCCTTAAACTGGCCTCGTACTTACTTTATAGTGGCACACCAATAAACTGAGCGTGAAAGTTTTTTTTAGTTTATGAAATTACTTTAGGTATTAGTGAGTTGTGTTTTCTAATATGGTTACACCCTGTGAAAGGAAGTGTGTATGGTATACTGAGGCTTACCACACATCAATGTGTGTCTGTAAGCCTGTGTAAGCTTCTTATTAGCTCGGGGCTTTTAAGAAATGGAACTGAAAGTGTGGGTCGAGGGAATTCAGCGTATTGTTTGTGGTGTAACTGAAAACACAACTTGTCAGGTGAGCAATACTTTGAGTCTGTTTTATTTATTCTTTAATCTCTATTATATACCTTACTTTTAATATATTATGATAAAATTGTGGAAAATCAGTAGATTTAACTTAAGTGATAGGCTAATTAATAAAAATAATGCTAGTTAGAATTTATAAATTAAAATGAAGTGTAGCAACATACTTATTTTCAGTTTAGATATTTTCTTTTATTTAAATAAACATTAAGTCTGACTCGATTTTATGTTCTATTAAATCACTACTGTAACAATAAGTACAACTATGTTAGCAAAGCATTCTAAATTTCTTTGTTTTAATCTGAGCCAGTTTATCGCTAACAAATTATTTGGAATAAACTCATACTATATTGTACTAAACCAACTGCTGTGTAACACAAGTTGTTCATATCTATTTGAGTTTACTCATACATGAAAATCTCAGATTGGATTTTCCATTTATTGTAAACAAACAAAATTTGGTTACATATTTCTTATTTATTACATTGCTCAATGGATATTGTGTAGGAAAATCAAATTAAATGAGTGATTGTTTCTTAAATTGGTACATCCTTGTAGTAGGAGGAGTATTTAACAATATAAATTTTACTCTGTTACTCAACAAGTGCTCTTACTTTGCTATAACTTTCTGTTTTCCATCCATAATTTTCTTTATTTGTTTTTTCTTTATATATCTATAATTCAAATTTTATATTACCTTGGATTGTGATATAAGTAGAATCATTCATAAGTCAGGAAATTATTGTTAAGCCCTGACATGTTTTAAATTGAAGAAACTAATTTTTTTATGTGCTGTGTAGCAGTAGTTCACAGTAAAATAAACATCCTTTAGGATGTTGGCTGTAGTTTGTACTGTGATACAGAAAATTTAATGCAGAATATTACAAGATCGAGAACTGCATAATACCTGTCATATAAGCAATGACTAAAAAGAAAAATGTTATATTATTGCTCAAGATATTTACTTAAATTTTTAATGTAGAATACCATTACTAAAGGCTAAGTAGAGCTATTTTGAGTAATTTAGTTTGATGTTTTACTCTATCAGCTATTGACTTTTTTTTATAGAATTCAACACCAATAGTTTCTAATCAGTTTTAGTTGAATATTAATATTTTTATCTTACTTCTATTATAATATTGACAAGAGATGTGTGTCTTGTATGCTGTTTTTCCAAAAAAAAGTATTTACAATTTTATGAAACTTTTCTATTTTAATTTGGTGACATTATTCTACAAGACTACACCTCAAATACTTCAACTTCAAATCTTGTTTATTTTCTCTCCAAGTACAGTTTTGGAACCCACTTTGACCGTATTTGCAGGATTTATTTCATGAAAGGGTCAATTGTACATTATATATTCAATATATTATTTTCTTTATACCTCACATCCTGGAGAGCAGAATAGCTCCAATATTCTCACTGTATACATACATATAATATAAATGTGAGTAACGATGTGACATTGTCAAAATAATTAAGACAATTTGTATGAATAGGAAAGTGAAGCTCGGCGTTGCCACTCTGGACAGAAGGAAATTCTTCAAATTATCAGAGGCTCTCAGACCCCTTTTCAGGAAAGAATGTTGCATTCCATATGCTTGAATATATTGTTTATATTTCTATCTAATTCAATTTGATTACTGTTGTATATTCTGTAGTTACACCCTTCTTTAATGGTTTGTCATTTGTTTATATAATATTGATCTAGTATTTTAGTTAATTTATTTCATCTTCTTTTACATTGAACCATTGTTAGACTATGGTTATTGTATGTTGTTGCTATACATTCAGTGATTGTCTCACTATAATTCTTGTATGAAATTTTAAACAAACTTCTATTCATATTGTTTATAGCAGTCCTGTAATTAATTCCTTTATTTGCAGTACAAGTGAGCGACAACATCCATGTTACAACTTTACTTCATATAACTAAACTTAACATTCTGCATTTATTTTTGCAAAATATAAACCATTTGAAATAAGAATTCTTGGGTTTCAACCCGTGTTATATCTTGCGTGGAATGTTTCGACAACTGGCACTGCCTTCATCACCTGAACTAGCTAGCTCTCAAAGCATATAGTTCCACACAAGATATAACCCAGGTAGAAACCTGAACACTTTATAGTCATCAGATTCACTAGAAAATCTACATTCACTATGTGCCATATAATTGAAAAATTAGAGAAGGATATCTTCACAATTTTGTAATGTATTTTTTCTTCATTTTTAGGATGTCGTTTATGCTTTAGCTCATGCAACTGGCAAAACGGGTCGATTTACTCTTATTGAGAGATGGCGTAATAATGAAAGACTATTGGCTCCACAAGAGCACCCTTTAAAAGTAAGTTGTTATTTTCAGTTGTTGTATTATTTGTTTTACATACAAAAATATTTTTCTTATAAGTTGATTTGTTACAGATTTTAACAAAATGGGGAGAATATTCAAATGATGTTCAATTCATCCTGCAGCGCTCAGCATTCGACAGTAGCAAACTTGGTAATCAGCAACAGGCTAGAACTAAAGTCATCGATCCTCTACATAGTTTTACTCCAACTGTAACGTCTCCAACACCAGGTTCCAATGAAAACAGTGAAGGACGGACAGGACTTTTGTTTTCACCGGATAGAAATAAAGATATTAGAAAATCACTTACTTTCAGTGGTGGACACCACATTCACAGTTTCTCAGAACACCAGCGTGGAGATAATGTGGGAATTGTAAAAGGTGTGCCTCAAGTGAAATCAACTTTGGTAGTGAGAGACGAAAGTGATTCCTCCAGTAAAGTGTCTGATGGAAATTGTCCTAGTCAAAACAGCCCCAGTGAATGTTCAGCTTCTTTAACTAGCAACAGGAATACTGGAAAACGAGAAGCTCCTCCTTATAGAGAACCTCCAAGACCATCATCTCCTCCTCAGCGCACTCTGCCGCCATATCGAGATCCACCTCCACCCGTACACAGTCCATCAAGAAGCACACCTCCACACCCTATATCTTCTCCAACTCATGAACAAACTATTTCATCACCCCCATCTTCTGGCAAAAACAAATCCAAGAGGAATCTTTTGAAGGTATGCTATGCAAATATTATTATCCTGTTGTTTTACAGACCAAACTCTTTGTTATAAGCAAATTCTGTTGGTTGTTTTCTCAAGTTCTCTTCCTTTCACATGCTTACAGCAAACTATAATTGTCATCCAAATAAAAGGAAGCAATTAAATATATAAACTAGTTTTCAGAGTCTCGACTAAATTATCGAAATGTTCTTGAAATAGCTGGAAATGAATGCTGCAGTTTCAAAAGTATAGATTATTGTTGATGAAAATATAATTTTTGTGGTAGCAATGGTTTAATGTAGTTGTAAATAGTTTAAATATTCTGTATATGGTTGTGGAACACAATTATTTTAGTTGATGTTAACATTATGTTGAGGTTTTGACAAACAATACTAAATATAAGTGAATTACTCTAAGGAGAGTGTGGGTTATACTTATTAAAAAAACTTAAAATAGCACCTGAGATGTTAATCATCATGAATAATTTTTTTTTGGAAATTATAATGGCTTTTGAGTACAACAATTTTTTAAATTTTTTAACTCTTATTTCACCTTTTTGACTTTCCCTCGTATTTATGCGAGTCTCCTACGCTTCACATTCCATTATAACCAAACAACATTAAACTTTAATACTAATATTAAACTAAATAAACTCGTTGACATCAAAATTAAAATCTAATATAAAATTTTAAAAAACTTTTATTGTATAAATGTGATAATCTAATGATACACAAATATGAAATTAATTATTATTGTTTTAATATCTATAAAACAATACTGTAGTGTTAAAGCAAAGAGAGAATTAAACCTTTTTTTTCATAATATATTATTTCAGTAAGTTCACACCTTAATTTTTGTATACCAATAAATATGAATTACTAGTTTTGCACTGAAAACAGTGTTCTTTTTTTATGAATATTATAATTTTCTTCCGGAAAACTACAATTGATATTATTAATAGGTTATCAATATGATAACAAATTTATAGTATTTTCAAGCTCAATTCATTATGAAATTTGTATGCACCTACAATTTCCTTTTGTTACACATATACAATTTCTTCAGGACTTTCAACAGTTTACTGATGGTGATGAATCGGTGCTTTACAATTCTCAGTATAGAGATTTAGTGCGGTTAGTAAATTATCAGAGAGAAAAGTTGTCAGCACAGCAAGCTGAAATTACGAAGGTAAGTCTTGGGTTTCTTTTCAGAAACTGATAAAATATTCTATAGATCATTTTTACTAGAATTTTCACCCTCCTAAGCACTTTAAGATATATAAAAATTATTTTCATAATTGTTTTGGTAACTTTTGCTCGTATTTTATTAAATCTTTTGAAAGAAGAAATGAGATAACCACTTAAAGCCTTAAGTTGTCAAAAGCAACATAAATTCAATAGTTAAAATTCTATAGATATTCTTCAAATGTTTGCCATTTTTATATTAATTTGTCTTTCTTAATAAAGAATATTTTTGCATGGCTATTACGAAATTATTTTGGGTTTCATAACTAATTTTTATTATTGCCAGTTTCATAATATATTTGTGTGCGAACAAAATTTTTATTTTTCAGGTTGATGCAGAAATTGTTTTTTGGGAAAGTAAATCCAGAGAACAGCAACAGCAAATAGAATTCTTGGCTCAAGAAGCAGCAAGATTGGAAAAGGCATCAAGAACAAGTGAAGATCAGGTAATTGTTGTTATCCAACATGATATTGTACCCTTATTTAGACTTACTATGGTTATAATTTGAAACGTACAGTGTAATTTGTTAATGGCTTTCCCAAGTCGAAATAAAATATTTTACTTCTGTTTTAATTGAAGTTATAACCTGAAACTCATTAAGGTAAATTACTATTATATTATGGAATTCTGTGAAACACATTATTAAAAATATTTATTTTTATATTTAATAGAATAAAATGAGTCATAGAAATAGCTTATAATTTTGTAGCTACATATTTCTGGGCATGTGCGGCAGTCTGAATACATGATCTTGTTTTCATCTTTTTGGTTTTGAAGTACGTCAGTTTGTATTTCTTACATAAAGACTACCTAATTAAACAATGAATTCACTTGAGTCTATCATAAAGTAGGAATTTATTTGTGGTGAATTTAATTTCAGATACGGTCCTTAACAAATGTTGAAGAAGAGAGTGAAATTGTCCGTCAGCAAGAGAAGACTCTTAAGTCTGAAATAACTCTGCTGAGATCTAAGCTAGCAAACTGTGAAACTGAGCTTTTGCAGTGTAAAAATAAAATCCGGTATGCATTTGATTATTACTCTCTGTTGTTAACATTGTGTTTAACATAGTAATTTTAAGTGTTCAAGTTTTTATATATATATATATATATATATATATATATATATATATATATATATATATATAATGAAAATAAAGATAATATGACATTGTCAAATTAATTAACTCATTTGGATAGAAAAGAGGTACAGAGAGCAGCTGACTTACCCTCCAACTGTCAATTTAAGGAAAATTCAAGTCAACAAAAACCAACTAATGTACAGTATATGGTATTTTTCAATTTTAGACTGTTATTGGAGGAACTTCAAATGGAACAGAGGTGCTTAGTTCGTGAAAATGAAGACCGACAGTCATTGGAGCGATCTTTGTTGAGTGAAGTTGAACGTTTACAACATGAAGTTGAACGGGCTCGGCAAGGTGCTGAAATGTCTGCACAGTGTGCTGATAACCTTAAAAGAGAAGTAAGTGGCACCAAAAGTAGTTAATATGACATTAATAAAATATTACATTTTCTGATTGTTGGCACTATCGCAATCTTTAGGTTACAGCTTTAGAAGCTGCCATAACAGAGAAGAAACATCAGGTGGAACATCTTGTTGCAGAAATGAAAGAAGCAAATCTTCAGAGTCTTGCCATTGCACCAGCTGATGAACTTAAGCCTCTGGTGGAAGGTAGCACAAGTTAATTATCTAATTCAGAAACAGATTTGTTTGCGTCCTTCTTATTAATTATTGATATATTTTGCTATTGATGAATGAAACTTAGAAAGTTATAATTTACATCAACTCAATTTAATTTAAATTTTGTTCTTTTTGTAACAGAATTTTGAGTTTTTAATATTTTATATCTTGACTTCTTTAGCTATGTGCTGTTTTTTAACTCATTTTTTTCTTCAGTATTAGAACCAACATGTACTATATGGTTTGACAAAAGGTTTATCAACATGCCATATTTTATTATTACTATTACTATTATATGCAGTTTTGAATGCAACTTTCCCCTATATTTAATCTATACTATATAGTTTATTGTCTTTCTCAAGTCTGGTGACTTTTCCTCTATAGGTACACGCTCACATTTCATTGAGGATACAAACTTTTTGGCACAAAAATCTGACAATTAGAATTGTTTAAATAAATCAGCTTAGTAAAGTATTAAATCTTTAATTGTTATGATTTCTGCCATGTTATCTCTATTCCATTGTACACATTTAATTAATGTGCCCCATTTTTTTATTTGATCGTATAATATGATTAATAAGTAGTTTTCCTGAGTAACCTGTATAACCTCAAAAACATTTGATGGTAATTAACACATCCCATTTTGCAAATGCCTTTATAACTTTAGTGGTATTGTATTCATAATCAGCATTTTTCTTCTGATTTGTATATAGCACATGGTATTCTGTTATGCTTTGACAAGTTACTTAAGTAAATTCATATGTGCTCTAAGACGTTACTTGTACCTGGCCATAAAGCATAAATTTATCTCATGTAGTTTTGCATCATCATGGTATGAATTTTGGAATATAACACCCCTCTCCTTTTCTCTCTACAGCTTTGAACAAATTTAATTACACGTTAATTAATTTACATGTACTTGCCGGCACACTTCTTACAGTTTGAATAATCTTACCTTTCAAAGAAACAAAGGGAATGTTCTATTTTTCCCCAACAATAATTTGTTTATCATTTACCATAGTTATAGTTGTAATTCTTCTCATTTATGTAATTATTAAAGTATTATATCTGTTCACACATTTTAAGAAACAGTATTTGCCTATCTCTCTCCCCCTTTTCTGCAACCCCTCTCCTACCTCCCCTTTTCAAATCAGTGAGTTTTTTCAACTAAGGATAATGTTACATTTCCTATTCAGTTATACATTTATCTTCAGTTATCACTTATTACATAATTCTTTTAGATAATCATTCACAACTCTGTTAAATTATCTGTTTGTTGTTTCAGCTTTTTTTAATGACATAAAAATTTATTAATTTTCAAATCATTCTATGGATTAAATTATGTTTGTTAAATAAAATAGACCAATGTTACTGAATTAAACATGCATATATGTAAGAGTTTCAAAGATTCACACACTAACAGTTTATTGGCAAATAATATTCTCAAAATTATCCATGGATGGACGTAACGCACAGTTAATTGTGTGATTGTTGAGTAGTCGGTTTAAACTGCCTGTGTATGGGCAGTTGAGAAAGTTTGCTAGGTGATGATGCACATGTTTTAACTCAAATGGGTAATCAATTGAAATATAAGGCTTTCATTCTCAGCTAGTTATTTCTTAGTCCAATAACTCTTATTCTAAGAGTGACATACGCTTAACAGTTAACCAGTAGTAGTTTCATATGTCTTCATTGTAAAACTGTTGCAGGGAAGAATCTTATGATCATTTAATTATTTTTAGTTGTGACAGAAATGGACAATAAACTGCAGCTTCTCTCTTCTGTTATTGTAAACACTTTGTGTAAGCTTCAAGATTAATAAATTAGAATGCCTGAAACAATGAGATGTTTATGGTAAATTATTGAACTAATTTAAATCAATTATCCAATTTCATCAGTCAAGGAAACATTAACTATTTAAATCTGTCTTCTTTTGTGACCTGTTCCTTGAAACATCGATTCAGTTGAGAAAATAAATGATTTGAACTTCACAACATTCAACAATTAGGCTAACTACCCCCTTGCTGAAGTGGTTTCTGTCAATATATAGATAATCTGTGTGTGTGCTATTTATTAATTATAAGTATTATCCATAAAATTTCAAGCCAGAGTTCTTCATGACACATTGAGCTGCAATTAAACTGTTAGTGTTTGGAGCCCTTCAGACTCGCATTTTGCTGGTTTGAGACTTGGTGTACCTGAAGATAGAGTTGCTTACTGTTCATAATGTTGCTAAAGTCACCTCTATCTTCTATCTGAATTCTGTGGAAATACTTGCATTTTGTTTTTTGATTGCACATTTTCCATCCCTCTCACTTGTTTCTGCTTTATAATGAAAAATTATTATATTTTTCCCTATCAACCATATTTTAAATAGGAAAAAATTAATACCATTATAGCAAATAATGTTTTCCATGAATTTACTTCTAAAGTTTTGGGAAAATTCACTTTAGTTGCAGTTATTAATTCATGCAGGCTACCCATAAATTCTAACAACTTTATATTCACTCATCTAACATTATACACAAAACAGGGTAATAAAGTATTAGAAGCATGGTAAGCATAAGTTCACATATTTTTATACTTTAAATATTAAAGTGGTATTGATAATGTATCATTAGTTATACATAAATTGTTATGAAATTACTTACAGCAGAATTCAGATAGAATATTTTACTATGCAGACTGTACTATGTTGTACATGAAGTGTCTCTTAAATGTATGTTCTATACTATGAACCTTCACTTCCCAAATATGAAAATGGAAACTGAGAACCAAGCCTAATTTTTAATGACTGATGTTTTAAAAAAATTGGTCAGTTTTAATTCCAAATACCAATTTATTAAAAATGGTTAATATGTCTTTTAGAAAAGTGGAAGTTGATGTAATATATTTGAGTACAAAACTTCATGAAGCCTTTCAATATTATTAAGTATTGAATTGTACAATAAATTCAAAATTTGAGAACAGCAACTAAATTATGTGACAAAAATTGCATAGTCACTCGCAGAAAAAAATTAATTTGTAACTTATTCTGATATCAATTATTATAAATTTCATGTCATATACTTGGCTGTTGTTTTTTTTCCTTCCAGTAATGAAGGAAATATTTTAAATAATATAGTAGATTAATAATTCAAGGAATTATAGAAGTCTTATAGTTCCACCTAACAAATGAACAAAATGTTTTTTTTGTCAAGTTTGTATTGATATTCCCAAATGGGCAATGCTGTATATTTATATATTCTGAGGTAATAAGTTGCTAAACCAATAATTTTTGTCCTTATCACTGTGTAAAACTAATAATACACATTGTTATTCTTCATATTTCACAGAAATTAACTAACCATTTCAGCTTAAAAATAAATGTGCAATAACTTATTAGTGGTTTTACGTTATATAACTGAATTCACCTAGAATTCATTTCGAATAATCAAGTCTGATGTACAGTTACATCAGTGTCAAAGTATTTAGGTGTAAACTCTTTTGTTACAGGACCTCATAAACCAGGAAGTACTCGTAAAATGATTGGCTCACCTAGGCAATTAGAGAATGCTGTACCTACGAGCAAAAACCCTCATGGTGTGTGGGTTTAACGTAGTTTGAGTTTTAGCAAATTCAAATTTTAAAACTTTTTATTTCAAACTCATTATTTGTCACCAAATAATACTTAAAATTTAGTAATGTTGCAGGTTTTGCAACATTTTGAGGGAGTGAACAGAGTGACTGCTTTGTATTTATAGATTACTTAAAGTGTTGGAGTTAATGATCAGTTTTGGTAGTACCATATTCCTATAAGGAGGATGGGAGTTATTGCATTTTATATATTAACATAAAAATTATATATTTAATTTTATTAAAAAAAACTACCATGGATATTAGTAGTTTGTATTCATTTTACTGCCCACATCCAAAGAATATTCTGGTGTTAAATGTTGCACAATAAAAGTCCCATTTAGCATTTTTAGTTTTATTTATATATGAAGCAGCAGCCAAAGCACCAATGAATGCAAAAGAATGCTTTAGGTTATTGTGTATTAGACATTTTGTATTATTGTTGCATAATAAAGCATTTTTCATTTAGAAAAGGTAGAAATACTTTTACACAGTTGTATTTAAAAATATATTATTTTATGTTATTCTATATGTGATTGTTCTTTTTATAAATCTATAAGTTATGAACATATGAATTATTATACATTTCATAATAAATGTTATTTATACTTGATTATTGTTGGTTTTCTTATCTACAATAATGAAAATATTTAAAGTATTAAAAGTAGTAATGAAGTTCTATGATATTGCCAAATAAAAGTTGAATGAAACTAATTATTTATATAATTTTGAATAAATATTCCTTAATACATTGTTAATTATATTTGAGATGTTTTAATAAAATATATTCCTGCAATAATTTGAGTTATCAGCATCTGAAATGAATAACATGCTATTAAGAGGATTTTATTTTCTTGTCAGCTCTGTATTCCTGATATTTATATTGAATAGCACAGTCCCACATACATTATTTCCCACACTTGTAGGATTTCATTTTCATTGTATCGAAATAGAATTTTAACATTACTTCAAAATCTTTTCCTTTACAATTCTGTTGTTAAAGTATGTTTCCGTCAAATATCTTGCAAATAATGAAATCAAACTTATCAATCAGAAGTATCTGATAACATATACTCCTTCACGTATTCAGCTCCTTAATGGTTTAAACAAATTAAAAATATGAGAGATTTTAAAAAAATATTAATTTAATGACTGCTTGATTTAATTCAGAGAGGATATTGTTCGAGTCTTCTGTCTAATTTATCATGCAAAATACAAAATAATTTAAAAAGCTTTTTGTGATTACAGTCTTTCCCCCAAAAGCAGTCCATGGTACACGTGAACAATATTATCTGTGAAGTGTGATTTTATATGTAATTAGTAGTTTTTATTTTAATATAATATTTTGACATAATTTTGCAAACTCACTTGAGTTGACAGGTTCCTTTTGTACTGACATTTAGGAAACAAATGACTTGTAACACAGATACTAGAAGCAAGTCCATAGCTGAAATAAGTGTTATATTTTCTGCCTGCAAATGGATATGTAACAGTATATTGACCCAGTTGTAGGCTGTAGGACTAAAGTGTCCAGTTTTGAGTAGGAAAAGGAAGCTTTGGTGGCATACAATGGGGGGAATAGGTTCTTGTGGCATAAGTAGTCTTTATTTTTTTTAGAGATGATAGGCAAATGGAATTGGAAAGTCGTAAGAAGCCAGCTGATCTTGAGGTTTGTAGGATCAGTGGAAGTGAAATTGAGAGTCCATTAAGCAGCAAAATTTCACTTCTGCCTGGGAACAATGTGGAAAATACAGATAATGAATTTATGTTTGCAGACCGGTCACATTTATGCCATATGAACAAACTACTAAAGGGGTAATTTCAGTACACACTGTCTAACCCTCAGTAATTTTAAATAAACAGTTCTTGGATTTTCACCTGGGTTAAAGTAAGCAGAAGCCATGATGTTTTGATGGTGTACTCTGCCATCTTTCTCAAGTGAAGAAACCCAAGAACTGTTTGTCCAGAATATACCCCAGGAAAATTTTTAATCCCAGTAATTTTATTAAAAACAGCCACAAGAACTTTAAACACTATCTGCTGAATTGCCTAAATCCTCTATGAAAGAGCAACTAATTAATTTAAAGGCACCATATATATATATATATATATATATATATACACACACACATAGATATACATACATACACACACAAGGAAGGATGTGACATTGTAAAAATAATTGTGAAAGAGCCTCTGAAAATTTGAAGAACATCCCTCTGTCCCTGAGTGGCTACACCGAGTTTCAATTTCGGGTAAGCCACTATCTCTCTTCCCTTTCCATACCAATTATCTCAATTATATATATATATATATATATATATATATATATATATATAAAATTAAATAGTATTTATGTAATTGTAACAGGTGATATCCAATAAATATTTTTTTAATTTCGTTAAATTAAACTTAGTTATTTTTCTTCTCTTGTGTTTATTTTCACAACTATGTGAGAAGGTTGAAAACCATATATCTGATTTTGATGTTAAGGTATGGGTTTTCTCTGGAGCATTATTGGAAGACGTTTCCTAATGGACGACAGGTCATGGAGGCATCTGTCTTGAAGAAGGAGAAAGTGGTGAGGTTTAGAATGAGGATTAATTGAGGTTTGCCCCCCCCCCCCAATGATGTGGAATTTCAAACATCAGTGGTGTAGGGGACAACTTGATGCTCCTTAATGTATAAATTACCTACAGTTTTACTTCTAGCATTCAATGGAACACCTGATAACGGGTTGGCTTTAGGAGGGTCAAAGTGCAGCCCAGTAATTCAAAGAGTTTTTTGAAATTAGTGTCTCCTAAGTTTATTAGAATATTCTCTGATAACAATATTATGACTTTAAGCACACCATTTTCATCAAACGGCAAGTATAATCGGTAGTCGGAGATTTATTTTCGAGCCTATTTTCTAATTCGAAACCTTAACTGAAGAAAGCGAAAGCCTGTCAATATCGCTTGGCGCTAGTTTCGATTATTTGTTGATACCGTACAATTACCGAAACTTCTTCCGGATCTACGCTCGCATGCATTTTGCATGGGAAGCAACCTGATGCTTTTTTCCTTTGCTTTCTCTGCCGTGAGAGATAATTGTTCGTTGCATGTTCCATCTGTCGTTTTTGTAATCGCACACAGTAGCCTCTAGGAAATATTTCCACTCTCACGTGTCTTTTCCCAAAACCTTGCAAACATGGCACACATGACAAAATTTTGTTCACAAGCACACGTGATCATCGGGAAGAAGAACCCTTGACGTTCTATTATCAATTAGATTGAGTATTCGCTTGACAATACCAAATCAGAACGCTCGACACGTGCAACATACGTAATCGATTCCTAATTATTTTTTGAAATCTAGTTAAAACCCCACTGTGAAGTAAGTGCTTTCATATTCTCGCAGAGACAGTTCAATCATTAAGGCAGAGTAGTTCGGTGGGATACCCAAGATGGGTTCTTTCTACTCCCAATACATTGCTAAAATTAGAAAATGGCGGAATGGATCAGGTGAAGGGGGAATAAGTTTTATAACGCCAAATGCGGAAAATAATATGATTGGTAGCGGAGTATGTATACACTGTTGAAGAATTATCTTTACGTTTCAAATTGGAACTGTCGAATAATACGTACGCGATATATTTGCTATTATGGCTAGAATGAATATTCCTGGAGTAATGTTTTGCGTTTTGTTTTAGGGAGAAAAATTGTGATTAAATTGAAAGTTTTTATTTTATGTCTGTTTTTGAATTAATAAATCAGTTAATGACCTTTTACAGACACTTTATTTTTATTTATAGCGTTACGACGTTTTGATTGTAGCAATCAATCTCTTTGGTGTAAAGTGAATTATGTGCCTCGGACCCGTTTTCAAAAACTTGTGAATTTATCGACATTGTAATTGTTTGGTATAATAATTTGGATAATACCTGAAGAAGATACGAACACGTAGACGTCGTGACGCTATAAATAAAAATAAAGTGTCTGTAAAAGGTCATTAACTGATTTATTAGTGATTAAATTGAATTGAATAAGGAGATTTCAATCTGCATCCGATACACGTGTGTGATGTGGTTATGATGATAGAAACTCGTGACGGAATACTATATGGAACATTTACCGATAAATGAATTCGTGTACGTTTTTGTATTGAGTAGAGGGGCGATATTTCCGGGAAGGGTGTGACCCCCCCAAAATACCGGACGTTTCGCCTTGTGAAGCTGAAGCCGTGACCTGTGTTCCGAATAGAAATGCACGTGTCAGCGGTACGAGGAACTGTTTGCCTGCTATCTAAACCTAAGCTAAATTTAATCTTTAATAGGCATAACATGTACGTATCACATTATATTTGAAATGTACAATTTATTAAGAGTGTCTTTAATTGTGAAAATAAAATTCTGAACGAGATATACTATAAAATGATTATTCAACACATTTGCCAACATATGATCGTATTTCCGAATATTTGAAATTTATAAAATAATAAAAAATGAAATAAAAATATTCAATGTGTTTGCAGGTGTACAAATAATATCACTATGGAAACTCTGGAGAATCATGGCCTCAGCTTTAAAATGCGTTAATGATAAACTTATTCTAAAAAGGAACTTTCTGGATTGGAATTTCATCGGTAAGTTATTTGTAATTGCAAGTTAAAAACACTTCAAGATGTAAAATATTTATTTGAATAGTAAAAATATAGTTCATGTACATGTTCGTCTGTAAAATTTCAAACTGAAGAAAATAATATATTTACTGACAGATCGATTCGATTCATAAATAACATAATCTTCGTTACTTCTATAACTAATACATTTTCCTATTTACTAACGTACAGTATGATGATTCTGAAATGATAAAAAAAAAACAATAACATACGCACACGTTCTCGTTCCCCATAAATCGTATTTGCTTTTTTTGTTTTTTAAAATTGCTCGTTTGTGTGTGGGCGAGCGAGCATCAACCAGTCTGTCCCAGGAGAACGCGTAGTTACGATTGCCTCCGTAATTTGTGACGTAACTAAATAACAACTTTCACGGTAAATAAATTAGTCGTAAACGTGAATTGCGGTGAATGTGAAGTTGCTTACGCCCTGGAGCGACGGTCTATCTTGAGCGACTCTCCGTTTTTGGCGAAGGGGTCGAGAGCGTCGTACTCGGACGCCGTGGCTTCGTCGTAATACGCGTAGTCGTACGCGGCGTCCCCCTTCTTGGACGACGCCGACGTTGGCGTCGTCGACGTGCTGCCGGAGGAGCGTTCCGTCGTGAAGTACGTGTTTTTGCCACTCGATTTTTCGTAGTTGCTGGGACTGTCGGAAGATGAGCTCGTCGACGACTTGAGGCTTTCCGCGTTCTTGGTGGTGGCTCCGGAGTTGTAGTAATCCCTCTGCGTCTGCGTCTGGTCGTAGTTCTTGCTGACTGCCGTCGTGGCCTTGTTGTCGAAGGTGCTGCGGAAAGAATTATAATTATTGGGGTTGTAGTTGTTACTCGGAGCAGTTTTCAGAGATTCCCCGGCCGTTTTGTCGTTTTCTTGAGCCGACGAGCCGAAGTTGTAGTTAGTTTTCTGGTTGTCGTAGTTGTAGTTGGTGTAGTCTTCGCTGTTGGAGGTTTTCGATTGATAGAAGTCGTAGTAACCGGCCGTGGAGGTCGTGTAGCTGTTAGCGTTCCTCTGGGAGTTGTAGTTGTCGTAATTCTTCTGGTAGTCTTCGTTAGCGGAAGCCGAGTTTGAGGTAGTCGAGGCTGTCGTGGTTCCCTTCGTCTTGAAAGCCTGCTGGTACGTGTTTCCGTTGGAATAGTCGCCGGAGCTGGAGCTGGAACTGGGACTGTATGTCGTCGCGGCGAAGTTGGCGTTGTACCTTTGAGAGTTTCCGTTCCTCTGCCGAGAAGTTTGCGAAGTGGATCTCTGCTGAGAATCGAAATTGTTGTTATAATATGCGTCGTTTGTAACTGGAGCAGCGGTGGAAGGGGAATTCCTCGAGTTTGTCTGGAAGTCGTAGTAATTGGAAGGAGGCTGAAACGTGGACGGTTGAACGTTGAAGTTGTTCCTCTGCTGGTAATTGTTGACCGTAGTATTGGCGGCGTTGTAATTATTCCTCGGTTGGTAAGTGCTTATGGGTACCGGGGTCGTTTGGGCGTCGTAGTTGTTTCTCTGTTGGAAAGGGCTTGGTGAGGCTGCCGTGGACTGGGTGTCGTAGTTGTTCCATTGTTGGTAAGTGCTACTCGGAGCCGCTGTTGAAGGGTTGTTGTAGTTGTTCCTCTGTTGGTAGGTGTTGGATGGAACTGGAGTGGTCTGCGCGTCGTAATTGTTCCTTTGTTGGTAAGTGTTGGCGAGAGCAGCCGTGGATTGAGAGTTGTAGTTATTTCTCTGTTGGTAAGTGTAGGTGGGAGCCGCTGTCGATTGAGCGTTGTAGCTGTTTCTCTGCTGGTAGGTGCTGATCGGAGCTTGAGTGGTCTGAGAGTCGTACCTGTTTCTTTGTTGGTAAGTGCTGTCCGGTGCCGCAGTTGACTGCGTGTCGTAGTTATTCCTCGTAGTTTGAGAATTGAAGCTGTTCCTCTGCCTGTACGTGCTGATCGGCGCTGGTGTGGTTTGTGTGTTGTAGTTGTTTCGCCCGTTGTAAGTATTGGTCGAGACTGACGTGGTCGAAGCGTCATTGTTATTTCCTGATTGCTGGTAGGCGAAGGGTGAAGGCGTCGAGGGAGTATTGTAATTATTCCTCGACTGGTAATTGTATACTGGAGCCGCAGTAGACGATTTCTGAGAGAAATCGTCGACGGCAGGTGAGGATCTGTTGATGGTATTGTAGCGAGGGAGATAAGTGTTACGGAAGCTGGACGGCGGAGAAGTTGGCTTCTCTTCTTCGGCTGGTGTTGCTTGCTGTTGAGGTCTCTTCCTCAGCTTCCTCACCGCCACTTTCTTCTTGTTCACAACAGCTTCTTCGTCTTCTTCTCTTCCTTTCTTATTGTTGAAGAAGTTTCCGCTGCTGCTACCCCTGCAATCAGAAGATTATTATTTCACCAAGTCTAACGAAGCTGAAGGCTGTTATAGAGAGCTACTGAATAATTTTATATACCGTTTACGCCAGCGATTAAAATGTAATTAGAACTATTTTATCATCTTGTACACCGTGGCTCAGTTGGAAGTGTAAGACTGTGTTGATAAAAGGAGAGTTGATAATCCCCAATCGCACATTTTAGGACTCCAGTTACGGATTAGGAATAGAATAAAGCACTCGGAAATAAAATGATGTGAATAAATTTTCATCATACGTTATCGTCACTACCCTCGTTTCAACAGACGGTATATTCAGAACAAATTAAAGTGAACCACTATAATTATGCTGTAATAGAGAAAGAAACTTGATCATAAGAAATTGTGTTGAATTGTCTAAACCCTAAAATATCCGGCGAAGTAGTTGTTGAAGCGATAGAATCTTTGAAATCAACTAACTCATAATAATATTCTCAATGTTATAAAAAAAGTATTTCAAAGCCGTTGTTGAACTTTACGCATTAATAAAAGCTAAGATTTATCCAGTCTGTGTTTTCTGATACAGTATTCAACTTCAAAATGATTTTATGGATTATGTATTAGATAAGTTTGTGTATTTATTTTAGAGCTGACTTTATGGGAGAAATATATTGATATGATAACGTGTATTAGAATTCTAGAAGTGTAATCCAGTACAACCAATTTTCAGAATAGCAGTTATAATTTAAAAATACTTTTGTCAGGTTTCCTTATAGAAAAATAAACATTTTCTTTGTATCTTTATACCAAATATACGGAAAACCGGATCCCAATACTTTTTTCCTGTTAGTCATTTTCGAACATTCGCAGACTTTTCCCCTAGTGCCAGATTATTTGGACCGATATAAACAGGAAGGAATCACCGCTGTGGACAATTACGTAGCTTAAAGAAAGCTATGGACAGACACGGGGAGATTTACATTTCGTAAATCGAACTATCGAAAAACAGTTTACCAAGCGTCAGTGCTGGAGATTTTACCTAGAATTTTTTTTATATTTTTAGGAGCGACTTCAGTCGAAATATGTAAGAAACTAAGAAAAGAAGACGACGGTTGACTTTAAATTTTTTTAAATTAAAATGATGAACTTAAATTTAGCATTCAGTTTGACATCGGCGGTTGCGTGGTTACCTGAGGACATCCCTGGACGTCTGATCGGCGTCGTTGCGCTGCAGGTAGTACTCGTCCTGCTCGTCCACGAAGGGCCTGGGTTTGTTCCTGGGCGGCAGTTGTGCGGGAGTCGCTGTACTTCTCACTACTGGACTGCTGGGAACGTGGCCTGCAGGAAGTATTGCCTATGAGTTAACAACCTTTACATTCCTCAACAGAGGATAGCGGCACACCTTACCTATTCGGTAAAGATCAAAATTGTCGCCGTACAGAAGAGTAGCCTCGCAGTCTACATCGTACCAGCTGGCACAAATCTGGTTTTCCTGGTCGAATGATGTGTCATTCGGACACAGGAAGCGGTAATTTTGGATCTGTAACACGCATAAATACACACACTTATAAATGTCATTTTCATTGCCGGCTTAATTCAGTAAAAATTACTGGATCCATAAAAATATCTTTTATTTTGTATGTGTGTATGTATATATGTTTGTGTGTATGTTCCGCATACAAACTTTAAAAGTTTCAATTGGTTGTATCTCGCTGAAATTTTATTTTCTCTCAATAATTTTTTTTGGTGATCTTTTTAATGCTTCCTTTACTTTCATTAATAATATGATGAATTTTAGAAATTAAGAAGGTGATCCAAATTCTACGTCGTGAGTATAAGAAAGTGAGGTGAATTATTAATGTTAATAAAATCAGAGTATGTTGTTTTTTATGATGAAAAAGTGAAGAGACTTCGAGAGGATAAAGTGGAAAGTATAGGACAATTATTGGCGAGAAGACGTGGAACTAGATTTTGTTCATACGTCACGAAATTTAATTTTCCCAAATTAATTTTCTCACGATAATTTGCCCATAAAGAAAGGGTCCATGTTTATGAAATTGTTAAAGGGAAAAATTTGAATTCCTTGTACTTACAAGTTTTAATTGTTTGTCATAAAATTTTTGTCATATTATTTAATGATAAAGACTTTTTGACTGAACCAATTCAATTCGAGAGTGCTTGAAGCGTTCCTACTCTCAGGCTGTTTAAGTTGGGATCAGAACAGTTATTGCTGCCGAGTCAGAATTCGCTCACTCCGTGCAGGAACTAGCTCTATGAATCAGTTCTCGATCAGATCGTCCATCTCTACTGCTCAATATTGGTCATAAATAAGTATAGAAAAAGCATATATCAGGGGAGTTTGAAAGAAATGGAGGTTAATTATGTTAGTAAAATTTTTAAAATTGTCATATAGGAACGAGGTGAATGCATAGCACACCGAATAGGTTCAATTCGAGAAGTTTGCGTACTATGAATGAAGGTATGTAGGAATGTTGAGCTTACCCCGACGCCCGGCACTTTGACGCACACGTGGAACATCTGGCAGTCAGTCTCTGGATCTGCGTAGTAACCACCGAGGATCTTATCTCTGCAGTCGAAGCTGGTGTGAGGCATGTCGTCCAAGCTGTAGCTGGGAGGTCTCCTTTGAGCTGCCACTGCACCAATCACCAGCACCGCAACTGTCGACAGGTAAGAAAAGGTGACCAAGTTCTTCATTAACTCCTACACAGAGTGATGCCGCATCTGGGTGACTCGTAAACGTACGAACTCAGAATGAAGTGTCGCAACGGAATGCAGTCACGAGACTCTACGGGAAAAGACCGTCTCTGTGATCCAATGAATTCATGCTCTGAGAAGTTCCGACCGTTTCATCACGACGATGTGACGAAAGGCCGTGGGACAGAGACGTGGCGAAACGTCCAGGCTCACGCTGGAGAATCAGGTCACCGCGTAATGCGAAACGCGATTATCTAAGATTATTTTACAATTAATATGCATCAAAGTGCGATGGAGGATTCTTATTTCGAAAGTCTAATGAATATAAAGCAGTTTGGCGAGCTGGAAGGAAAAGGAACGGAATTCCATCAGAAATAAGAGGCGGTGCTATCAGATGCGGTTCTCTCCTGGAATAAATTATTTCCTTGAAAAGTGTGGATTCAGTAGCAACACTTGCGGACGTGATCGGAAAATGGACGTGGAGAAAGTACCGTACGGCAAATAATGTGTAAGAGCGGAAAGAAAGACCGGAGAAACGTTTTGCTTCATTCTCAAAATCTGTACCACTTAGTGTATGCTTGTGTGGGCCATCTAGGTGTATACACTATGTTAACAAAATCAAACAACCTAGATTTTCCCTCAGATAAATATTATAAATACGTTGGACTTCATCCGCGAACAGCGTCCTTGCAAGTTGGTTTGGATGTGTGGAAGCCCTGTTTCGGAGTTTGGTACTGCTTCTTGCCAACTGTAGCAATGTCTCCATGAGTAAGTAGATCACTTTACTCTGAAATACCTGTATTCTTGCTGCTTTAGATAAACTATGTGCCACGGTCCAGATAGGGTCCATGAAATGTCGGTTGTCCAAGCTGACGGAGTTTTGTAACGAGTCGCGGGTTCGAGATCATGTCTCATACTCATTGGTCTTCCAATGTTTCCAGAGATGAAGTTACGATGCACAATTTATTTTCCAGAATCAAATAGATTTGCATGGAAATTTCCGTCATATAATATTATATACTTGAGCAGTTCATAATATCGGCGGAGTTACGGCTTATTTCCAAGAGATTATTTGTACAGTGTGTAGACGGAAGGTTAAGTATGTGTTAAAAAAACAGCCAAGTTTTTACGCCGTGACTGAAGAGGCTGAAACCGCGGAAATTTGGGATAACAATGGCAGGAAAACGAGAACTGGACAAGCATTAAGGTCAGTTTTATTGCAAAACAATGAACCAAGCAGCGTTAACGGAAATCCTGTACTTCCAATTGTTGTCGGCTCCGGGCTGTAAACAATGAAACGAGTATTTTCGCTAAATTATTTACTTATTCTAACAAGTTTTTGCCACGACTTTGCCACCAGGATCCACCAGTTAACTGTTTTGACTGGCTCGTAGCACCGAAGCCGATTTTGAGACGTAAAGAGAGATGAATGCTAGAAATACGGGTAGTTTCTTTATTCAGCAGGAAAAAATTCTTATTGCCAAGGTCTCGTTTGTGGCTATTTTGAGTGTTCGACAAACACATTTCACGTTCACTGTTATCTGTATCGATTCTACGCTGACAATTAAATTCTCATTCATTTCCGTCACCATATCGATTTTAGTTTAAATGCGGAGTAATAAATATTTAATTTCATTCTCTGTCAACAGCTCTGAGTTACCGCTGGGACGTCGAGAACGGGTAATTATTACACATATCTTATCTACTCTGTTAGTAACGCCTTCGAAAAATAGTTTTCAAAATCATTTATCTAAATTTTATATTATTAAAAATCGACAGATGTAAATTACAACGGTTAATGGTGTACAAAAAGTGCTGAACAATTTGATTGTCTCAAACAGTTCGTCGATGAAGAGGAACCCGAAATAAAACGGCTGTTGAAAGTGACGAATCGTTTAAAACACATATAATGTTTTCTCTACAATTCGTTATTTCAGAATTCGTTATAGAATAATGTAAAAGGGAACGTACCTATTGCGGCCAGCACAACTTTCATCTTAAGTCGTAGTTGGAACACTGTAGAAAGAAAAACTGTAGTTAGTGATACCAGAACAAATTCAAGCATTTGTTTTCACTTATATTTATCTACGACTGAGCACAAATTGTTAGATGTACGGAACTTCAATTATTGAACAAAAAGATATATTCAATATATATAAATATAAAATTCAAAATTAATAATTTAGTATTAGTAGAAACAAAAAAAAACCAACAGAAACTAGCCAAAATCTCAGACTTACGTTTTTTGAAATTGTTACAGCGTTTATATAGGTTCTTTTCAGTAAAGTACAATAAATTCTGATTATAATTTATGTAAATCTAATTATTTTAAAAATTACACATCGGAAAATGACCAATATAAAATATTGAAATATTTTCTACCCACACGTCATGACGTATTAATTAATAAAACAACTTGAAATATGAAATAAACGTCTCTCAGTCTGAATGTCACATATTGATGGATTTTACCTAGTTCTATTAATAACTTTACGGATATATATTAATTGAATCTCGGATCTATGCTGATATTTTTTTTTACTGAACCTCGTAATTTTAAAACTAATTCGGTTCAATTAAAATTAGAGATTTTGCAATATTTTCACCTGACTAATTTGAAGGCAGCTTTAATTTCGGGTAGAGTTCAGTAAATATTGCAGTGGCATCATCGTGTTATGGAGACACGTCGCTATTTACTCCGATTAAGGACCAGGAACCAAGAGAAAATTAAAAACATCGCCAATCAATCACGTAGCCATATAATTGAATAGCCTTAATATTCTTCCTGCTTTACTGAAGCACATATTTTTAACGTGAATATGGAGGGTTGACAAATTAAAACATCCAACTTTAACGTATATTTAAGGATTTTTCCGCGTTAAATAATTCTAATATACTGAGAATCATTATTTTATATCTGATATATCCACACAATTAAGGTTAAATATTCAATTTTTTGACGCGAAGGTTGCTTCCTTTACTTTGTCGTGAATAAACGCTAAACGGACGTTCGCCATATTTGTTAATTAATTGAATTGTTAGAATAATTTAAAAATGACTGTAGTTTAAGACTCCATGATGTTAAACCTTTTTATTACGAGGGTTAAAGAAATTGTTTTGTCATAATATAAGTAGACTATTTGGTTTTCTAACCCATCACAAAGGATATATTTTGAAATGTTTTGAGTTATATAAGGTTACATTAATCTCAGTGCAAATATATACAATGAAAGCATTTTTATATAGCCTTTTCCATTTTAACCTTTCATTCATTGATATTTGTTTGGGTTTCCGATGGTGTATAAATGAATTGGTGAGGGAGTTTCTAACGCAGCAACGGTCTTCAGGCATTGAGGAAGGAAACAGAACACACTTGAACTACTCAATCCAACTCACGATACGTCGTTCTGTTCTTTCGTATCGGAGTGTATAACTTTCGGACTTCTTATAATACGTTTGTCTCTGCAAAACGTTACGTCATAATGGAGAAAAACCTAAACGGATCACCATTGTCGACAAGTTTCCAAACAGAAAAGAAGAACGAGGTGGACTCTGCCCGTGATTAAAATCTCGGACGGTTTTACAAACTTAAAGTGATTGGAGGTTATTTTCTGCTTTTAAAGTAAAAGAAACGTGTTGCCTGATCTCTGATAAAAGTTGCCACTTTCCCATGGTCAGTTAAGAGGCATTTCTGAAAGTAAGTGTACTGGGACCAAAACGGGCTGTGATTTTTTGTTTTTTTGAGGGTTGGCAACACAGCGGTAGAGGGGGATCTCCTGGCAGAGCGAGTGTCGTAGAACCACGGTAGTATGTGAACTCACGATATAGTTTCCATTTGCGTGAAAGATGTCGGTAAGAAATCCCGCCCAAGTGCGAGCCACGTGCTGTGATCACTGAGGTGAAGATGAGGATTTTCTGAGCTCTATTGTAACTGGAGATAAAACGTGGGTGGCTCATAACATGCCTGAGTCAAAAAGACAGTCGTCACACCAATTCCCCATCTGCCAAAAAAATCACAATTTTTGGGGAAAAAAATCATGACCTCAGTGTTTTGTGGCAGAAAATACATTTTGGTTGAATTTCTGCCATCAATGCACAACGATATTGTGAGATCCTAAAAAAACCCTAAAGCAGCATTCAAATTAAAAGGAGGGGAATGCTGACGAGAGGAGTGTGCTTGTTGCACGACAACGCCCGTCTTCACAGAGCCTTAGCCACCAAGGCGCTCTTGGAGTCATTTACTCGCGATGTTTTTAACCCCCCTCCCCCTCCCCGCGGCTTTCTCCTAACTCGGCATGTTTAGATTATCATCTTTTCACCTCCCTGAAAGCACACAGGGGTGGAATAAAATTTTGAACTGCCGAGCAGGTTCAGAAAGATGTTCTGAAGTGGGGGGGTGGAACTGGCGGAAGAGTTCTTTCAGGTGGGCATAAAGAAGAATAGTCAACAAGTGTATCGACAATATCCTGTAATTTTTTTAAAATACAATTTTTCTAAAAAAAATAAAAATCTAGTACTGTTCCTTTCTTAACATGCGTCGTATGAACGTGCTTCTGCCGCGATCGAGACCTGCGCCTGGCTTTCTCTAGATGCTTGTCAGCGCCGTTCAAGAGCCTCATTGTTCTTTCGTTGCAAATTTTGCAGCGGGTTATGAAGTCTTGGAAATCGTGTGTATATCGTTTGGGAAAGTTGAAGTACGGTAAAGATGCGACGCAACGCTGTCCCACATCGACGAGTTATACAAGCAAGAAATCGAGACTCATCGTCTGCCGTGCGTTGACCTTTAGGAGAAAGTTCGTGGCTTCTACGCCTCTAACAGAAATATCAACATGTGTTCCTGGTTAGAAGTCATAAAATCCTCTTCACACACCTGCCCGAGGAAAGAAAGTCTACGGACCGAGTCACGTAATCCTCAGTGTGACAACTGTTACGACACCGTCACAACCGACACTCCTTTGGTATCGATGTCGATTTAATATCCATATTCAACACTTCACCATCACTGAATTTGTGCGCACAGTTTTTATGCTGGTTTATACCCGGATTAAAATTATTCACATTACGATAAAACTGACCCGTAGAGTAAATAATTATGCTCTGATTAAAGTTTTGATTCATAGACGTCTTATAATTTACAAGATCTTAATTACGTGCAATTGACAATATTTTTTCTGGGACAATAAGTAATAGTAAAATTATGGCTCGACATTAGTCAGATTTTTTCCGTTTTTTTTTTGTTTACGCTCTCAAAGATCCCAGAACGCTCAGTCTCAAGACATAACGTGCAATTTTTGTTATTAATAAAATGCAAAGAGAACATGTTAATGTACATATCCAGTCAATTAAATAATGCGATGATTGAGCACGGGAATGGAAATGTCGATTGAACCCTCATTCCGATAAATCCCATCTATTTTTTGTTCGTAAACACCGTTTCTAATTTCGTGTTGTTCTTTACCATCATTTCTGAACATTTGTATCTTGGATCACTAATATATTTTTTTATCTGAAGAAATTGCTTCTGAACCTCGGAACCGCAAGCGATTTAATCGATTGTTCAAGTCCATAAAAGTCTTTTGCCGAAGCTAACTAATGACGTGAAACAGGTTTGTAATGTTGGAAAGAGTTACATTTTGACGAGGATTCGCCCAGAAGCTGTACGCCATTCTTCCTTAACATTATTTCTAATGGTAATGAATATTACCTTTGAATAAAAACCTTTAAAATGTTTAGATGTAATTATTCTGTCAACTGAGACTTGGATCACTAATTGTTTTTTATCGGAGCTCCAATCTGAAGAAATTGCCTCTGAATGCATTCACCTCGGAACGGCAAGCGATTTAATCGATTATTCAAGTCCATAAAAGTCTTCTCCCTCAGGTAACTAATGACGTGAAACAGGTTTGGAAAGAGTTATAATTTGACGAGGATTCGCCACAGAAGCTGTACGCCGTTCCCATTCCGGGTGATCCGCTTATAAAAATATCAAATCCAGTGTCCGTTCGAAACCGTAAATCATTTCTATCGCATAAAGCAATCCAATTAAGAATACAGGAATAATTTAACACGGGTAAGACTTACGAGAACACAAATAGCATTCTTCTTCAAATTTTTTAAATTCATCCAATATAATATTCACTATATTTAACGATTTAAAAAGCACAGTTTAATCGTTAATTTTGGTATGCAATTGTCTTAGGTTAAAGAGAACGATGATAGTGCTTCAAAATATGACAAATGTTTGGTTACAATTCCCGATTTCGGCGGTCGGCGTTTTCATTGCTTCAGAATTTTTTAAAATGAAAATTCTAGCTCACCACGAAGAACAAACACGTTATTTGAATTGATTAGGAACCGTTTATCAGCTCCCGTCCGTGGAACAACTTATATAGAATCTCAGCGTAGAAATGACTCGAAACGAAATTCTAATTGACTAAGGCAACGTTTTCGAAAGAGGCTCAGCTACAGGGAAAAGGTTTGACTTCAACCCATTCATCCCGTGATTTTCTTTCCAAATAAATGCAATGATAATATAAAATTATTAAAGAAATACGTATTTGTTTTTATTGCACTTGAAATCGTTAAAATGCCCAGGCAAAATATATCAAGTACGTAATACAGAACACTCATAAATAATTCACAGAAGATACTATTCAAAGTGGTCTTTTGAGTCGTCAAAATTTAAAACTTCTTGAAGTAATTCTTTTGTTCTCTAAAATTACTTGTTCAGGAAGTTTAACAAGTAATTTTTATTTCAGTAATATTCGTCAGTGTTGGAAAAGCAACCGAAGTTGGCCGATGTTTACCGAAGGTGACCGGAGTTTGGTTCCGTAGTTAATTATGTACAAGTGCATTATTCCTCGGAAAAGTATAGAGAGAAATAATAGTCGAGGCAGCTACACTCAATTATTGTTTTGTCAGACATACTACTTTGATGGCAGTTCGTCCTCTTGGCTGCTTGATAGAGGGATAAAACCTCAAGGAGGTTATTGTTTATAACCCTTTCCACGATCTCAGAGGCTTCATAAACATTCAAATATTGGTTAGTTTCTTACAAATACGTTTATTTCCTTTGGTGTGCTGTTTTAATAATGAAAACTACTTTACAACACACCATGAATGTTAGTAAACGTTTCCCAAGCAATAAATACCGTCCCAATACGAGAATATATACGACGACATTTTTTTTCTACTTGGAAATTAATTTAATTCAGACTGGTAGAACGTTTCATGTTTCACATATGCAGTACAGGAAACTCACAAAGATAATATAACTAGCATGTAATTGCAGTATGTTAGAGTTTCGGGTTCGGAGAGTGCAGGGCTATGAATGAAGCATGTTTCCTGCAGACGTCCGATTCCGAGAGCAGAGCAGAGTAGAGAAGAGAAGAGAAGAGACTCACCCGGGTCGGCGTGGAGCACCAGAATGGAGCGTTGCCAAAGGTTATGCGCATCTTCTAGACTCTCCCCCCTCAGACACGGATTTCTCTGGCCGCGGTTGCGCAAGGTCGCCTCCCTCCTCACTCATTTACTCAACTCATGTGCGGATAATATGCACTAAACGCACTCGAGTCTCTTCCTGGTCTCACCGTCAATCAGTCTCGGCAATGGTCGCGTCCACAAGTTCAAACAATCTCAACCCCCGCCATTTCTTAATCATTCCCTCAATCAACTCGTCTCGACCACCAATGTGCCACCATCCATACACTCCACTCGTCTGACATCCCTTTGTGTATGAATCACAAATTAACTATGGAAATTTATTTATCGTTTACGTTAACCTTGGTCAGAAAAGTAACTTGAATATTTATAATCTTAAGTTGAATTTTTATAAATTCAGAAATTATAAACAATCACTTAAAAAAATAATTCGCACAATTAAAACTTACGATGATTTTTATGCTTTTAATAAATTTAAATAATTTACATTTTTTTCCTGGAGATATATAAAATAAGCTATGATTTTTAACAATATATTGCATAAATGTTACTCATATTTAAAAGAGTATAAAGTTTGTAATTAAGTGCACTTATAATTATCGGCTATTATTACTGTTTTTCTTGTGCTTCTGAGGGGTTGATCAACTAAGCCAGCAAGCGTAATTGAAAAAATTCGTCGTTTATTTTTTTTTCGTACTAATATTTTACCAGGACCAATGCTGATCTAATCGTCATATTTGAGCCTGACATTAAATGAATGTGTGTGACAAACATATCAGCAAAATAATGTATTAATTGTGAAATATGAGGAGAGTGTGTCGAGGAAGATGGGTGCAAGTTTGGTGGGAACGGAGAGTACGCCGCCTATGGAGATGTGAGTGAAAGTGAGGCTCATCTCCTCAGGGTCACGCAGCTTCCGGACGGCCTTTTCCCTTGCGAAGGTCGGCTTCTTTTGTCCTACGGTTACAAAGACTTACTCCCTTAATATCCTCCTCCTTATGGAGAATGTATCCCTTTCGTTTTACACTCAGCAAAGACTACGCCTTTTTTACCCCTGTTTGGGTACTATTTGAAATTCCACAACTTTTCTCTGGCGAGAAGCAGGTTTCGTGGAAGAAACGCAGCAGCGATCCCACATCAATCGATGTTCTTTGGGAATTAATTAGCATTGTTTGGCTAATACACCTAAGATGTAAATATATACGTAATACATATGTATTCCTAGATAAGGACACAACACACACCTTCAAATTAACCGAAAATTATAAAATATTTAAAATTTAAATATAGGAGTGTTTATAATACGATTTTAATTATCACGTAACGACATTAAATAGAATCATTTATTTTGTTCTAATATTCCGCTTTATTTTTATTCCTGTTTTTTATTGACCAGCTGGGTGCCCGGCGTTGCCCGGGTTGTCATATAACCCCCTATTTGACTCCAATCTCGGTTGCTTTTGCGCTATTTTTATGTAACGCAACTCTACCTCTATCCCTAAATGTTCTTCTCTGCCATGCCGAAAGGGGTTTAATTTATACGCAATAAATATCGGTAGAAATACCAATATCATTGACCCCGACAAATATTTAATCCACGCAAATATCAGTCGGTTAGCATTTTGAAAATTTCTTCCCTCGCCCACCCCCGCACACTCTTTTGCGTTCCTCAGTTTGTCAAAAATAAACTCAGCGACATGCATAACCCCGGTTTCGACTCCAATCTCGATTGTTTTTGCTTAATTTTTAAGAAACGCACCACCACTCCCACCCCTAAGGGTGGTCCCCTCCTATGCCCAAAGGGGCTAAAATTATACACAGAAAACATCAGAAGTACTATTAATCTGATTGACCCCGAAAAATATTTATCCGACACAAATATCGGCCGTTTCAGCATGTTCGAAATTGTTCAACCCCGTCCATCCCCGCTCCTGATAATGGTAGTTTTGTCTTACCTCCACAGTGTTGGTTTCCGGTTCTATAGGAATACGTCTACAACATTTGGTGAATTTTGCTCTACGGGTGTAGATTATATGCTGAACATACGCACAATGTTTCCACCCCCTTGTCATAGGGGTAAAAGTAAAAATTAACCGTTAAGGTGATATGCAGAGAAATCATCGGTTGAAGTACTTTTCATCTGATTGATACCGAAAAATATTTATCCGATGCAAATATAGTCCGTTTAACATGTTTCAAAATTTCCACCCCAGTCAACGCTCGCCGCTGAGGGTAAGTTAAATGTCATAATTAAACTCAGCGTCATCCATAACTCCGATTTGATTTCAATCTCGATTGTATTCAGGTTATTTTCTTGTCTTAATGAAAATATCATCTTTCACGCGTTATGGTTCTCGTTTCTTTCTTTTTGCGGTGGAGGGTTACCAAAGATCACCAAGGATTCCTTACCTATGCGTAATTTGTAATACATGGCTGACTTTTGTCAGGCAGACGTGGATGTTGTGTACCGGCAGTCGCAGTCGAAGGCAAGTAGGTCAAAATTCAAGGTGATTGAAGATGCCCCGGAGACCTTTGCTGGAATTCCGCGATGGTGGAAGACACCGGCCTTGCCTGGAACACGGTCCAGCACCAGCCTCAACGCACACACTTTCCTCATCATTGCCAAGACATAATATTGATATTCAAACACTCAAAATCATTATTTGTGGATATAAGAAGCATGAACAAGTGATATCCAATTTTTAAAAATTTAGAATACTGAATATTCTTAAACTTTGTAAATCCAATAATCATTGGATTGACTTTTCTTCCACCTTAAACACAAACATTTTCAATGCAATCATCCGTACAACATATTATCCTACAGCCTGGAAGCACGCACAAATAATAATGATCCCTTAGCTAAACAAACCCAAATTCTGTCCCTATAGCTATAGACGTATCAGTATCTTCCAAAAAATGGCCCTAATTTATAATGAAAGCTGGGTCAAAAAATAGAGAATCAGTTTAAACCCTACTAAATCCACAATCATTCCCTTCACCCTTAAAACCAAGCATTCCCTCAATCACTCCTTCGTTCTCCTTGTCCTCGATTCCAAATTATCATGGAATAACACACTTTATCTCCAGAATCAACAACAAAACAAAACAACTTTTCCCTTTCTACAGAAAATCTCCCATATCCCTCAGCACAAAAAGACTTGTCTATCTATCCTTAATCGTTAGTGCCATCCATTGCCTAAAGTCTCTGGACTAAAAAAGTTTTTTTAGTAAATAAATAAAAATTATTTTTAACTTTCAACGAATTTGTTGTTCCGATTACTTTAAGGTACATTTTACCTGTCAGTCTCAATTGTTTCTGATTAAAATATGTTTAATTAAATAAACTTAAATTTATTATTATGAAAAATTTTCTCTACTCAATTATGTGAATATAATTTTGAGTTATAATTATTATAATTATATATTAATTAATTATTTATTTATTATTGATGTTACAAATCTTTATCGTTTATATATGAAACTTTTTTCACCCATCTAATTTCGTCTTTTCATTTCACACAACTTTCAGGTTCTAAGAAGAAAGGGACAAGGATCCCAGAAACTTTGTGTGGTATTTATATTATCACTTATTTTGTCTGTATTATTAGTAATTTTCATTCAGACGTAATTTTTTTCATTTCGTTCTCATTTGCAATATGTCTAATTTATATATTGTGCATTTATTATTTTTGTATTTTCCCTATTCGTGTTTTAGTCAATGGTTATTTTCCGTTTTGGATGCGCATGATACCACAAGTGCTTTCTCTTTCAACCTCACATTTAATTCATTCTTAGAGTCATTAGAGACACTCACTCGAGCCCGCACTATTCACTTTCTGTAAATAACGTGACCTATTATCTAACGTCTTAACATAAGAGAAACGAGTTCTTTAACAGCTCGTGAGTAGAATTACCCTGAGGCATTCGAGTCATCACAAATACTTCATCTGCAGGATTCTTTGACATTTATTATATTCTGTTCTCAAGTTTCTCAACGCAGGTCAAAATACGTTTCACAGTTTATATTTTCCCTTTCAGATCTGTTTTAAGTATACATAATGAATATGCGGTTAATATCAGTCACTTAAGAGGTTAATTTCTAATAAGAGACACAGGGCTATTTATAATTAAAATTATAAAAGCATTAACTTCAGAAATGTATAATGATAATTTAAGAATTATATTTTTACTATAAAATGTATTTGAGTTGCAATACAGCATCGACGTGGTCTTTCTTCTCTGCTTAAAATTATTTTCATATAAATTTATAACCACTAGTACACTTTTTTATTTTATTTTTAGTAGAGTCCATGGACACTTATTTTAAAACAGTCCGTAGTTTATAGATCAATGACTAGTTTGGTTCTAGCTTAAAATACAAAAAATGGAGACTACTACATGTAACGAAGGTTTAACAATAATTTAGTAATGGCGCTAAAATCAACAACAAAACGTTCAATCCAATAAAACAAGTGAAATTAATTATTGAAAAAGAGGATTAATTCACAATGGGAAAACGAAATGGATCGGATAAAGTGTCAGTTAAAAATAAGTTCAAGGATTGAGTAATGTTTTTAAGAAGAAACTCAAGCCAGTGGAAAAAAATATTTTTCTGTTCTATGTTATAATTTAATTTAAATTTAGAAATAATTTTATTTTCACCTAGCTGGGTTATCTGCGTTGCCCGGGTCGTCATATATCCATATTCCTCGAATTTGACTCCAGTCTCGGTTGCTTTTTGTGTTATTTTAATGTAACATCCATCCACCCCCACCCCTAAGAGTGCTCCCCTCCAATTCCGAAAGGGGTTGAAATTATACACAGAGAACATCTAGAGAAATATTATGAATTTAATTGTCCCCGAATAATATTTAATCGACGCAAAAATCGGCCGGGTAACATGTTTGAAAATTTCTTCTATTTCATTTAAAAATAAATTGAATGCCTTGAGAAAAAGAGATTTGTTTCAAATGGAGAAACAGAAAATTATCTTAAACTGTACATGGCATGGCGGCCATTGTTCACGGTTATCATCACAGTGGACAGTGGTTTCCGTTCGGTTTCTCTACAAAGTACCTGTATGACTCAGCACAGGTGCATTTTTTTTTTGCAAAGACTGATTATAGGAACAGGAAATATTACAAGTGAAAGGAAGAGTGGGACACAGAACGAGTGTTGCGTAAGGTTTGCTTCGCCTGAGGCAGATGGAGCAACTGGCGGAATCCTGAATCACTTAAGCAATCCCGGATTATCAAATCTGAAGCTCGTAATAATTTCACTTCAGGTAGCTTCATTCCATTCGGATGTTACCAAAGCTGAACTCACTAAAATTAGTTTCGTTGATAGTAACGTTATATAACGTGCCTGATGAAGACACGGCTGTTTATAATGTTGTGTTGCTAACGTATTATTCCTTATAGAGTGAGGATGCAATGTCAGTTACAACTTCTACGCAATACTAGTCGCGGATTACATATGTGGAATAAATCCTACAACACGTGAGGTCAACGTTTCTTCAAAATACTTGCGTAACCGTAGTATCCTTTGAAGCTGCACTGCGGCAAAATCCGTACATAATACGTCTTTTACCATATTGGTCAACGTGACGATCAAATGAAATCGTAATACGGAAACTCCAGTGGATCCTGTTTGGTTATGAAAGAAAATTTCCATACGCAATTGCCGCTAGTTCGCGAGAGGACTGCAATAACCTGAGGAACACAGATTCTGCGGCAACGACGCATTTAATTGGATGTATTGAAATATGCGTGGTAGAAAGGAAGTTTACGTTTGGAATTTCAGGTGAAACTTTGTATAAAGGTTCCGATATTTCATTTGAACATAGCTAAGTAGTGGATTCAATGTAATAATTGACATAAAGAGTAATACTTGATGTTCGAACAAGATATAAGGCGAATGAGATCGTTCACATGATCTTTTCAATCCATTCTTAGTTGTCGTTAGCATCTAATTATTTCTTTATTCCATATGAATAAGCTTTTAAAAGTACTGTCGTAAGGTGGGTAGACCAGACGAGTGTTGTGCCAATATTATGTAGGGTTCTTCTTCCGTGATCTTAGGGCAGGCCTTACTTTCTCCAGAGAAAAGTGAGAACAGCCGAATCAGCAGTGTGTGGAGAAAGTTTGAGAGGTCAAGGCCGACTTTGTGTCGCTACTGTTTCTAGTGCTCTTCTTACCTAAATATTCTCAACTAAGTGCAGCATAACAAGATAATATTTCTCTAGATAGTCTAGAGCAGGAGTCGCCAAACTCGCCAATCCCTGGAGCTACTTGCACTTGTTTTGTCTGTATTTGGCTATCTTTCTTATTATTGGACAATTTCTTTTGACTATTTCTCACTGATCGTGGCACAATTTCCCATATCAGACACGGGAAACCATCGCCAACGCCTCAAGCTTAGTACGTAGTTTTTATTTCACAAACACATTCACTTGGAATTGTGTTTGTCAAATAAAAACTACATAATTTTTCCGAACTAGTTATATGGTGGGATTTCTCCAATGGAGAATTATGTTGATTAGTTCCCTCAATCAGAATCGTTCTTGAACTGTAGACTGCTGAAGATCTTCTTCCAGCGATCGGTGAACGCCTATTCTGCCTAATGGCTACACGATTCAATATCATCCTCCTAACTTTGTCGGTGCGAGTGCGTGAGGAGTAAAACCTCACCCTTTCATTCTTTTAATGAAATCGACGAATGTTGCTATAATAAATTCATTTGTCAATATTGTGTAATGTTAAATACTCTTTGAAATTTGGCAATAGACATTTCGCAACTGTTCTTTGTAAGTACACCACTCGTAAAGAAAGGTCAGGGCCACAAACACAATTCCGCTCTCATGATTAGACGTTTAAGATAATTGTTGAAGCACCTGTGCCGATTTACTCCTGATAAAAGGTAAATGTATTGATTTTCTGAGTTCACACCCAACGGGTTGGCCCAGACCTGAAATCAGACGGCTTGGGATTCGAGCCCCATCCCAGACTCAAGCATAAACTCATCCTCTCCCTAAATCACTCTGGAATCCCTCAACTATAACCCTGATGAGCAGATCTATCCCAAGAATCACGCCAGCTTCCTCCATAAATACGCTGTAAACAAGTTAGTCGGTTTATGTCGTCTCTAACTCGGAATATCCAAGACCCCAATTTAACATGTTAAATATTTACAAATTGTAAATACTATGATCAATGTTGAAATTATCATAACTGTAAAGTCTCTGAACTAAAAAAATAATTTTAATAATTTTTTTTAAAAAGACAGTTGTCTTGGTTTGTAATTTCCCTGGATTTTATAAATAATTCAGACAAATATTGGGATGATGCTTTAATACGAGAACATGGTCGAGGTCAAAGATCCGTCAAGCATCGCCTTGGCCTGTAACGAGAGTATCATTTTTCACATAAATAATATTAACGACTGGTGTTTTTATGTTAATCATACTTTTGTGAATAGTTAAGCGTATTTGCGTGCAGAAATGTTGACTGTTAGCTCCGTATTCTCCCTGCTTCCTGTGTCGGCGGATGGTCAGGTCTCACGTAGTCCACTCCTCAGCTTCGTACGTGTGGGAATTCTTCATTCTGTTCCATGTTTTGTACTTTCATGTGAACAACGTTATTTTGTTTTCGTAATTAGCTCAGACTGTTTTACAACTTTCATTCTACATAATTATTTTTAGCGTTAGTAATTGGAAATAGTATGTTACTGTTTATAATTATTACGTTTTTCACGTGTTTAATGACGTATCTTTCTTTGTAACCGAGAATCAACGGAAATAATTAATATTTCATTTGAAAGTCTATTTTTAATTCTAAGATATATTTAACAACCAATCAAGATATATTACTTAAAATTTAAAAAAATTAAAAATTAACTTCTTTTAACAGTGCTACGTTTCTCTTCAGGCTGTGGTCCGACTGTGGTCTTGATGTTATAAACGTTTCGTCAGTCTATGAAGATTATTTATAATTAATTAAATTAAACTGATTGATTTACAATATTATAATAAATATATGCCCAAAAAGCAGACAATAAATATAAAAACATATGTCAAGAATACACAAGATCAATTGTGCCCAGTGGGTACTCACTTTGTGGTTCACAAAATTGATTGCAATTATTGTAATGTGGTTTATATAGGTCAAAAGAAGAGGGCTTTGAAAACCCGAATCAAGGAGCGTAGGATGAATTTTAAATTACCCGCGGACAAGCATTCTTTCATTACTAAACATATGTCTCAAAATAATTACAACTTTAATTGGACCAATGTAAGAATCATTGACGTGGAATCAAATTATTATTCTAGACATATTTCTGGAATTATTAATATCAGAAGAAATCGTGTTAATACCCAGAGTAATAGCGACTCGTTGATAAATACGTATGATCTTTTACTTAATCAGTAAGTTCTCTCTTCCTTTGTATGTCTTTGGGTCTACAAAAACGGGGGTTTGTGTTAACCTTATCCAGTTACATTTTTGTTCAGCTGATAAGGTCCACCGATTGGAGGAGGAAATGTTTGGAGGTTGTTTTAAATTTATTGTCTGTTTATTTGGCCATACTGATATTATAATCTTATTTGTCATCAGTCAAATTTCGACGAGGTTTTCAGAAAATGGTTATTTTAAATTTGTATGATATTTTCCACTTCAAAGAGGAACCAAATGCTGTGATTCATTCCGGAACCGCCGCCGTGCTCATGGTTTTCGAGGACAAGTCTGTGATTTAGTATGACGTCATTGGTTAGAATGGTGTTACTCATTTACCTGTCTGGACTCTGAAATTCATTACGTGAGATTAAACCACCACAATGACACGTAATCCTCATAGTCGGACTGAGGAAACGTTTATAACATCAAGACAACCCTTTCAGTCGTTCCACAGCTGAAGCGGGTACAAATCACTAGCGATAACGTAGCGCTGTTAAATAATTTTTTTTGATTAATAATATATTCATATATATAAAAGTCTTTTGATACATTGGTAAATATATCTTACTTAAATAATTAATAATTTGATCTAAAGTAACCACACCCGATGAGCGTGGATACATTTTCCACTGCCTCTTGTGATGAGGACGCGGCCGAACTTAAAGTTCACGACCTTCTTATATTTTATAGTATAAATCTATTTATACTGACCGTATTGCGTAGATGAATTGAAGGTAGAATCGTAAGTAATCTGAGTGTCTTTTTCTACCCTTTACTTTTTTACTTCCATCATAGCCTTTGATCCGGGCGCATGGATGTTCCACTCAACACTCCCACTAGATTAAGTTGATATGTGTAAGTTTCTGGGTATTTCCGGGTGAGTGAAAACGTGTTTCACTTGGGCGTCCAGAATGACAGAGGCCAACGACTGTTTCTAAAGGCCAATGTTAGAGGAGGGAAGAAAGTTTCTCCAGATGAAAACTGGATGCTACGTTCATGAGCACGATTTGGACTCTTCGCTTCTATCGCAACAAGGTCACGAGCTCAGGGAGTTGCGTAAAAGTGGAGAAATTCAGTGGGAAAGCTGCTAAAGACTCGACATTTCGAGGAATAATGTGTGATCGGAGTCGCGACAACTGGAAAGGATTCCAGATTCTGCTTGATCGTTAGATTTTTGCTGATCGCTCAGGCTTATTTTATGAGCAATTCTCTCAATGAGGTGAGAGCTACTTCAAAGTTTAACGATTTCCCAGCTATTAAAAAACCTGTGGCGTCACCAGCTGAAAGTCACGACCAATACATTCCAGTCCCTGCTCTTGGGATGAGTCAAATTTAATGGAATCGTGTATTTCATGAAGGAAAATTTTCTCTTACTAATTTATTCCGAAGCTTCAATAACTTGAATTAGTCAACACTTCAACACCATTATTAGAAGTACTTTAGTAAGTCACATTTGATAGTTTGTACAGTTCCATCGCTGGTCTGATTAAAAACAAATTTTCATGATTGCAGAATCTTTTTTGGTCAGGTATCCCAAATCTCGTTGGTATACACAATCTAATCTATCTCTTTAATCGCTTTACATTGCATTGGATTATAAGTGTAGTCTGTAATAAGCGTGGAAGGAAGATCGAGGATAAATACTACGCGCTGTGGCCTTGTATCACTTCAGAAACCTAATATTAAACCTGAATGTTATTACGACTTTCTTGGGTTAGCGGTCACGAAATCTGTGCAGCCTTCGAATGACGAATAGACAATTCATCTTCACGAGAAACCTGATCTTCTTAACCTTTACGAGGAACGGAAACCATCACGCAACGTAATTAACGCTGCGGTATTGATGTGAAAAGATGAATAGATGACGATTTATTTATTCCACTGGTCGTATACTGAAGAAACGCCTTTACAGCAGAAATATGAAAATACACAAATATAAAAATACATCAATCATAAATAAGATCACTAGGCATGTACGGAAATAATAATTACATAAGTGAGAAAATTAGACACTTATTGAAAAAACGTAATAAACTCTACGGTCAGAAGAAGTAGTTTGAAAATTATTATTTTCATTTCAAAGTGGAGCCAAGTGCTGTGAGCGATTGGAGGAATGATTCATTCCGGAACCACCATCCTGATCGCGGTTCTCGAGGACATGTCTTCGCTTCAGTTTGACGTCATTGGTTGGAAAGGTGTTTCTTGCTGAAATCTTCTCTCCATGCTCATCCGGAACTCTGAATCTCGCAACCACTCGTTTAATAATTATCTCCTGTGCCCGTAATTCTAAAAATAACATTGTTTATGTGGAACGTGACGGAAATTATCAGTGAAAAACTCAGACAATTTGGTTATTAGACGACTATTTCGAACATTGAGAAATAATTCTATGCTAGACTATTACACCATTACATGATTTTTAGCTTGAATTAAAAATTCGACACAGTTCCTTTGTTTAATGTAATATTAACTTGTCTTTGCATATCTACATAATGACCATCAAGTTACGATTTTGATCTAAGGCTCTCCCGACCGATTTGAGCCTCTTAAAGTCAATCATTATGCTTTTAACGCGCAATATATTAGTTTACCTTTCATACTTTCTCTCCAGGATAGGAAACTGGGAGTTTTTATTATCCAGAAAGCTGTATTTGAAAGTTTAACAACGAAGTCTGATTCACTATACTTGGTCATTTATATTATTCAGTATTAAATGGAGAAGGCCTCATAATGCCATATTCAACAACCTGTAAATCTATTCTTTATAAGATTTTTAGACAACAAATTACATCTGAGAATGTAAATTCTCATAAAATTTTCTAAAAACATTTATACTTACATTAATTAATTATTAATAAACATTTATACTATTGCTGATAAGTATATAGTAATTTATTTATATTCATATTATCACATCATAAAAATAAATTATTTCATACCAGCAATAAAAAGCGTTATTTATTACAAAAAGTCAGTATAATGTTATGCGCATTTTTATTTAAGTGAACAGGTAATTAATGATTTACGCAAACGTAAAATAAATAATATTCATTTATGCCCACCCCTGCCCCTCGGGATGATAGACGTTTTTTACCCCCACAGTGTTTGTTTCGAATTCGGAAGGAAGTTGTGTTCAAATTTTAGTCAAAATTGCTCCAAGCTTATTATAATTATTGTAGTGGATTGTTGTATGATTCCAATATTTAATATTTTTCAGTTTTCGCTCGTGTTTTTCAGATTTCTAAAAAAAATTGTTTAATGGTCGGTATGTCTTATTCTTATAAAATAATTAAAATTTATTTTTATTGTAAATGAATTCATGGAATTATAGTCACCATCATTTAAATAATAGTCGAGTAGATTTTCTGTAACATTCAGACAGTAGTTAGTTAAAACTGGCGAACAGTCAGAAAAATATATTATTACAGATTAAAAATTACATATATAAATACGTTGTAACGTTTCTTACATTTGTAATTGTTTCATTCAAATTGATTACATATTTGAATCATTTCTATATAAATATGTATGAAACATTACATTGTATTAATATAAATATATGGCATTTTTAATATGCAATAATAATTTTTTCTGACAGTCGGCCAGTTTCCACTAGTATATTTATTATAATTTTTAATTTTAATTCGGGCGGTAAATCCAAATAATGAGCATCTACTATTAATCTCACCTAATCCGAGGTTGAAGCGGTAATTAGTAAAATAAAGTTGCGTAGAATGCATACATTTTATCATAATTGTATTAATTATATTTCTCGTCCAAATCAAATATGAAATCAACAAATTTATTAGTTAACAAAAGTCACTGTTAAATTAAACTATATTATAGCTGGTATGCAATTGAATTCTCTGTATGGTCTATAGAAAATAAAGAAAGTGGCTGAGTATAATGCATGTTTGTTCTTGTTTGACTGGGAGAACTGGGAGCGTTGTGAAGCATGAAGAGTCTTCTGGTTCGTAGACCCTCTGTTGCAATGGTTACTTTCGTAAGACATCCGGCTGCCTAGTGGGATGAGCTTAGGAACGTGGCCTTGGTATTTGCAGCTGACCTGGAGGCAATGTCGCGAACACTGAAAACTCAACACAAGCGTTTACAGAATCTCCATGACTTTCCTTCGAAATTATTTTTCCATCGCGATCGCATAAGGAGGCACAGGAAGAGTCCCCAGCCTTCTCCGAGAAGCATACAGACTCATCTATAAATAAAAACAATTAGTTTTTTAAAATGGTAAGAAAAGGTTCCTTAACAATCATTGAGAGTTACATGTAACTGCTAAATACTTACAGTGTAAGAGACGCTAATTATTTAACTGATGAGGGACAACGAGTAAGTTTAATGGTTGTCCGTAGAATTTGTTAATTACAGTGCGTACTTCAATAATTAAAAATATGTATATTTTTACTTAATAAAGTGGGGTGTTACGTAAAGATTCCTTTTGCGAAATCGAAGATTCAAGTATGACTCGAAATTCGCAGCAGCCTAGAATTATTTGTGACAAAATTCCATTGTGTTGGTGATGCTAGGAAGAGCGTCCATTGTTACGGGATATTTCAGCACCGTACGTGAATAGTGCGCGAAGAATGAAAAAGATGTTTATCGTAAGGTGCAGGAAAGAGAACTCGTTTAGATAAAACTTTCGATAGGAATATTGTCCTCTAGATGCACAGAGAGAACGTCGATACGTTTGTATTACTATGCAAATGGTATTTACGGGTGAACACAAATTTTGGGAAGGTCGTACTTTCTAAAAAAAATGCAGAAATCTGTAGTGGACTGTCGGAAACTAAAATGTTAACTGCATTTAGGTTCAGTGCGTGTGCAGTTGGGTGCAAGCAGATCGCGGACGACGAGGAATGACGGCGAAAATCGCCAAAGGGGATCAGCGAAGCCACTTACAATCTCCTGATCTGAAGTGATCAAGAATTCGCTTAGGAGCCGACCGCAGCAAGCAATTTGTGTATAATTAGCTGAGAGAATTTAAAGTTGACCTAAGGGCACAGTGGTGAAGGAAAATGTCTGGAACTACGACTGACTGGTAACCGGGATCTGGACTTTTGCCCGATGCACGTTTTCCCGACAAGAATATCTTGATTGACGTTTCCCCAACGGGACAAAATCCCCATTGTCATTTTCCCGATAAGACAAAATCCCGATTGCCATCTTCCCGACAGTACATTATCCCGATTGACGTTTTCCCGACGGGTCATTTTCCCGAAAGGTGAGTTTTTACGAATTAAAACATAATATTAATATTGTAGAACACTTTGTAAATTAAGTTAGTCATCAACCAAACTTGAACACGTATCACTTGAAATCCAGGAACAACCCTGTGGATGTAAGATAACTCTATCACCCGTATGGGTGGGGGTAGAAAGGAGTGGCATTTTCAAAATACAAAATATGCATTACCTGCCTATATTGGTGCCAAATAAATAGTTTACGGGATCGCTCAGATTCATAATGTCACCCTCGATACTTTTAGTGTCGAATTTCATATCCTAAAGACAAGAGGACAGGTGGGGTGAAGGGGGGGGGGGTTGTGACAAAAAATTGCAATAACTACCGAGATTGGTGTCGAATCCAGCGTTTTAGAAGTCGCTGAGTTTAGTTATGGCATCCGGGATCAGACATTTTGGACTTTGATGAAAAAATACGCCCGGTACCGTTAAAAATATAAAAATAATACACAGTAATTCCATGCATATAAAATGTACGCATCCACCTCCCATCCATTTTAAATATGGTAAAAATTTAATTTCATCCAGAAAAACAGTATTAACCACAGTGAAGTCCGAAACCATTTATTCAAAGTTGAATAAGATGGTATTCCATTTTTAGGGGCATCCCAATTTTATCTTCTCCCCCTTTACCCCAGCAACAACAGTCGTCCAATTCACATTGATTCAATTAACCTGCTACACTTCATTATTTTCTTTCAGTGAGTGTTAATATTTATGATTGCTCAATTATTCAACTTTGTCAAAAAATTTTATGTAAACTAAATGTGCTCACCTCCCATGCCGAAAGGGGTTGAGCTCATTGACCCCGAAAAAGTTTCTTTCGACGAATATATCGGCCGTTTCAACATATTCGAAAATTTCCACCCTCTCCACCCCCTCTATTGTGGGTGAAACAAAAAGTGGAATGTCATAATTAAACTCAGCGACATCCGTAACCCCGGATTTGACTCAGATAACGATCGAATTCGCGTTATTTTCATGTAACGCTCCACCAAACACCAACCCTGAGCGTGCACATAGAAGTTGAAATTGTACACAGGGGAGAAATATTATGTATTTAATTGCACCCAAAAAATATTCATTCGACGCAAATATCAGCCGTTTAACATGTTTGAAAAGTTCCACCCCCGCTTGGGGGAGTTAAACGGCAAGTTGAATGTTCATGGATAGCTCATTACGCCGCACGCAAGTTTGAAAATTTGAGTAAGATTTCAAGTACACCCCCTTGACGATTTTGACCGATTATTGAGGTAGTTTCGATTCAAATCACTTTATCACTTTTTTGATTTAATTGACGTAGTTTTGTTACAAAACATTTTATTGATTATAAATTTAATATATTTTATTAAACACTTTAAAGATGTTTCAGTACGTTTTTGTACTTTTATCAGGTTTCCATAGAAATTTTGTTTCATACAATATTTAAAATCATAGATTGTCATTATATATTTCTTCTTATTTATCTATTATAATATTATTTAATGGATAAATTATTCTATTCAGATTTAATAAATACTGAGAGAAATTTATGAATGGAATTTATTTATATTTGAATTAATTAAATTGTCTGTAAATTTTTTATTTTTAAGTATATATTTTTCAAACCCTTTCGTCATTAACATTACAAGTCACATATTTCATTTGGCCCAACACCCAGATGACATTATTCCAAATTCCGGAAGGAACGATTCCTGTTTATGTTTGTTAAGTGCAGTTGGATGTCGGATTCCGATGGACTTCCAGTAGCATCATAACAGCTCTTTAACAGTTACAACACAAGGAAGTAGTTTGAGTCATCAGCTCCGAAGGAGACGAGCCGTTATTAATTTCCACATCTCGAAACGTGAATTGACTAGTTATTCTCCGGTCGCATCATCTCCGATTCCATCCTTGACTTGCAGCGCATCCGGCTCTTTCACGTGTCAAGGTCACCACAGGAACAACTCACGCAGACATCCAAAATAACTGATTATTATGTAAAGGTTCCTGAAACTCTTAACACCTGATGAACGTCCATCGCAAATTTCAAATCGCTTAAGCTGTAGGTTATCGAGTCTTCGTTTCACAATTACGCGGCGTGGAATCCTTAACGGGGGCTGAATAGGTTTGGATTGAGATTCCCGAAGGATGCCTTATTTTCTATTGTAACAACGAATCGAACCAACACTGGGATGAGAATTAACAGCGTGGAACATGTAAGGACAATTCAAACATAAGATTTCTTTAGAACGAACTCGACCATACTCCCAATATGCATGAAATTCGAACAGTTAAATTATAGGAAGTTCGGAGGAAAGAATCATTCTAAATAAGAAACAGTATATAATTCAAGAATAAACAATTTACATATACTATACACAACACAAACTTTCACCACGTAAAAAAAATTATTTTATTCATTACGCAGTAAATTGGAAAAGCCAAAAGGAATAAGAATATTGACTACAAGTTACAGGAACATTTAAAACTATCTATAGAAAATTATCCAAATCTGGTACAAAAATTAGGAAATTTAAGAAATAATTTAACTATATCTACAACAAAAATGAGAATATTAATACATAAATATAAATATTTAATAGACATATAACAGAATTTAATGCTATATTTGCCAGCTGAAATCTGACATAAGAAAGGGAAATCAGGTCAGATATCAAATTAATTGATAAATAAATTATCCAGAAATAATTGTAGCGTTATGCTTTGTTTGTCGGTTTCATAATCCAATAAGACTAATATTTATCACGAACTCTTTTCTTTTTGTTTAAGTTCAGAGTCCCATAAAATTGCCCTACGTTCTGCCCATTTAACGTATCAGAAATTTATTGAATGTAGTTAAAGTAAATTATCTAAAATTTAAACTCAAGAGTGAATAAATTTTAATTAGCTTGATGCAATTGAAAAGGACCCTGTTGAATTCGTGTAAATCCTTAATTATAAATCATGTAAATTTAAAGCCAATCAAATTTTATTTTCATATAAAATAATAAATTTTAGTCTATTTTTATGTTTACTTTCTAGACTGACAGCAGTATCTATTTTTATTTGTACAGTAACTAATCCATTTGTACTTTAGTAGCTCTATCTTTTAGTTATATCTGCTCAATCGCAAGCGTAATATTCCTAACTTAAGAAAAATCTTATCTTCTCCAAAGTACAGAGACTTTAACGAGCAACAACACAGAGACGTTTCTAATTGTTCGTGAATAGTAACTGCGGGAAAATTTTCTCAACTCTTTCTTCCGTAGCAGGGAAGCTTTGCAATTATTTTCATATCAGTTATCTGCCTGTATGTTGTTGAATGTAATTATTAATGGCGTTTCCCACTGTCTCCAGCAACCATCACAGTTCATCTGCGTTTTCCCCAAATCAATTTTATGTCTGAGACGGTCTTCGAAGGTCTCACTTCTTACTTATTTACTCCTTGACTCGACAGCCCATGAAGGGTCTTGGCCTATCGAGACGGCTGCCAGACTGTCATCTTACACGGCACATTTTGGATTTAGGAGTGACACCCGCTCAGAGTGTCGATGCTCCCACAGCCTTAACCCCCAGGACGATCACAAACATCCATGCTCTCTGTGAAGCGAGGCAATGACGTTGGCCACTACACCACTCCTTAGTTGAGGATTTGTGTGTGCCACTCGTAGATGGATGTATTGAAGAGTAGGCCAGAGGCAAAGAGACCCTGTGCTACTTGCTGGAGAGCTTCACCTTTTACACTCGCCGTAAACCAAAGCTGGTCTTAATGAGATTCGGCTAAGATCACGCGTTAGGAGTGTCCCAGATCCTCAATGAATTGGTCACGTCATCGAAGCAGGTAATTACACAACGGAATCTTAGCGTACGTGGCACTCATTGTACGGCCATCGCAGAGATGATAGATGACGGAAACCACACGACAAAAAAAAAACGAACGAGCCTCACGTTTCAAAAGGTGAATACTAGAAAATTCATAATTTGTGAAATCGCAAGGAAAGAAAAGTTTAAAATCAGAAACCCCTTCATTTGGTCCTTAACTCAGAGAAAAAGACGCATGTTAGAGGATTTCCGACCTATCGTATTTATTTAGAATAATAATTAAATCGACTTTTAATCATGATATAATTGAAGTTAACTTAAGTCTTAGGTTTCGATTTATTCGACATCCACATTTTATTTAATTACTAGAATATAGGTCTAATGTCAATAAAAATAACATGAATATTTCATCTCCGGGTATTTATGTAGACTTCTGAATCGTAAGTCTTCTCCGAGCTTCTACAATATCAATAAAGTTTCCTTGTCTCAATACCTACGAGGATACAGTGACGGATTTAATACTCCCACGTGGCTAAAATTACGCAATTTTCCTTTCCAATTAAGACTGTCAAAATTTCGTGACCGGAAAAATGTCGGCTGCAAGGTAAATCATATATATTTTAACGACCCGTGAAATGGCTGACGTAAATGTTGTTGGAGAACAACACGAAAGGTCTTCCTAATATAACCTATAATTACATTAATTCCACCGATCAAAATAATTTTAATAACACAAACAATATTTATTGCATGTATTGATAAGACATTTACTGTAAGGTACACTAGGGTATATATATATATATATATATATATATATATATATATATATATATATGCTACTGATTACGAATATATTGTGACATTACCTGCCCTAAAGCTGTAGGAACAGCAATGGTGGTTTCGTATCGATAGTGACGACATTACGAAGGTTACAAGCGATCCTGCAGGAGCTCGCCCCCTGCAGTTAGTGACGCAATGAAGTTTTGTCGTGTTCCCAGGCCCCTGTTGTGACGTCACTCGCAAAGGTCGCACGAGTAATTGTTGGAAAGCGCTGGGAAGCGCGCGACTTTCTCTTCGATGTTAGATAAGCTACCGTTCATGTGTGAACGTGACCCCTGACCGTGAATCCGAGTGATCGGCAGCGGTGCGTGGGCGTAAGGCGAGCGGGCAGGTGCAGCTGCTGGTGCTCCATTTCGTAGGCGTGGGCGAGGGGGCCGCAGACACACCTCGCACTCACCCGGTACATCATTAACTTACCATTTAATTAAAGCTGGAGTTCTTTCCCACATGAATATTATTAAAGTGTTCCCAGCTGCATCATTGAAACCGACTCCTGCGTCGTGTGGATGTGAAGAGTGGCAGATTACAAATCGAATGCAGAATCTTGTTATAAAGTTAATATAAAATCATAAAATAGACTTGGAATCAGATTTGTAACGTCAGGAATACCATGTATCAAGTGGGTAGTTAATTACTTAGAAACAATACTTTTTCTTAAAAACCCCCCTTTAACTGGCCCAAAGCCTACGCCGGAAAAATGATATTTAAAATCACGAGTGTGCCCTAGGAAGATATCAGTCCGTAAAAGGTTTTAAGTAGTTTAAATAACTGAATTTCTGTTTCGTGTAAATGCAGCTTTGCTTCTGCTAAAACAGTACATATTTACAATAAATAAAATGTTATTAGATAACTAATTTTATTATTAACTAACTGGGTGCCCGGCGTTGTCCGGTTTTTTATTTATATTAGTCCGAAAAAGTATTTAATACCCCATTAATCTATTTGTCAAGGATTGATTTATCGTATCTATGTAGAGGAAATGCTAATTTCATCAACATTGGAGACTTGCGCTTAGAGAAGCATAAATACTCCCGATACCAAATATTATGAAAAATACTCTTCAAACAATACACTCGAGACCATAACACAGTCAAAAATGGACTCACAACCTTAAGAGAGTTAATTATACCAGGCTGCTCTAAGCGAGCTAAATTTTCTTCATGAAAATCAAGAATTTAAAAATTATTCCCGCCAAATTTGAGAGTAAAAAACGCTCCCGGCACCTCAAAAGAACCAAAATAGTTTTTCATACTTTAAGAGAGTAAAAAATGAGTCAAAATTACTTTCGGTTGCTTAAGAGAGTTAAAAATACGCCAGGAATGCTAACAAAATCAAAAGTACTAATTTAAGAAAGGCAAAAATAGTTCGTTAACGTTAAGAGAGTCTCCGGATCCTATTAGAGATTCTCCAACTACCTTAAGAGAGTTTAAAGATCCCTCAAGAGACACAAAAATTCTCATGCTTCTAAAAAAATTGTTAAAAATACTCCCTGTATTTTATAATTCTATAAAATGCCACCACCTCTGTAATTAATCATTTCAGGATTAGGTACAGAGTACTAGAAACGTTTCAAGAGTTGAAACCGCTTCATCAGCAATTTATTACGAACTCAAGTCTTTTAGAGGTGTATCAGGAATAGGTTCAGAAAGCAAGCAGCAGTTGGAAAGAAAGCAACTTTCCACGCTTCTTTCACTAATTGTTTAAACTGCCAGAACCCAACTGAGATGGCTGAATCCGAAACGGAAAGCAGCTCCAGGATCCCAGGACCTTTCCGATAGCATCTATGCAACTTTAATTAATCGCCAACTAGGAACAATAATAATTTCCACCGTGACATAACTGCAATTTCACAGAAGTACCTGTATAGAGCCTGGAGGATGAGCATTAAATTACTTTTTTTTAAAAAAATTAAAAAGTTCATATATGTACTTAAACGTCTATATTAATATGCAGATCCATTGCCAAATATATGGCATATGTAGTAATGATTCAAAACGCAGAACGTTCTAAATTCTATTTGTATTGAGTTTTGGCCATAGATCTGGTGGAGACGAAGAATTACGTCGTTTAATGAGCAATGAAACAATTAGATATTGACTGAGGGAGTCGCATATATAACGAATGTAATTGTCGTTCGGAGAGCGAGCACGATACACATGTTGGCTGAAGGAGTCATTTAAGTATTTTATTTGGATGCTGTTTGCCTGACTTGTTTCCCAACTTTAATTGTCGTTTGGAGATAGGGATTTCTAGTTTTTATTACAGATTTCGATGTTTGACAGTCTAATTCGCAAGAAAGTCAGACTGAACCAGATCAACTCTAGACTCGTGGTTGTTGCCTGTCTATTTTGCACGCCACAGGTGACCGGAGACCATATTTAAACAGAAGGTTTTTTTTAAGGATTTTTGGAAGCAACTGTCATGTGAACAACTGACATCACGTTTTCCTTGCTTGTGCAGTGACGATCATAAATTTTGTTTCCACTGATATACACTTACTGTTCATTATAAGTGTTATAAAATTAAAAATAGTTTATTCCTTGTCCCTTTGTGTAATTTCAATTTATTGTATTAAATTTGTTTTCTACAAGTTACAATATAATTTAATTTGATGTAAGATCTTATTGAGCTTTCATCAGAGAAGAATATAATAAAAACGGTAATAAATAAACACGTGCAATACGTGAAATCTCTAAATACAAAAATACACGAATCTCTTACATAAAGATTTCTTTCAAGCCTGGATTTGAAATTTGTTGACATTGGTGAGGTAACATTATTATTTAGATTTTTCGGGTATTTCAATATCTGGGAGCAGGACGGCGAGCAAAAAAAGACAGAAAAGTGAAAAAGGAATGCAAAGAAAAAAGAAAAGAAAAGAAAACAAGATAAACAGAAAGAAAGAGGAACTGTGCAAGAAACAAGTAATCCCTGGAAACGTATTTTAATTATTTTTTACTTCTTATTGACATTTGAATTTTTTGAAGACATGCAGAAATATTTGGTAAAGTAATAGCCAATTTCAACCCTTGCGGGTAATAAGTACGCGGTTAAATACCTCGTAGTTACTCCAAAAAAAATAAACAAAGGTATTACAATAATTTGTTAATTACCTTGTGTTTGTTGTTGAAAAAGAACACAAAGAACTAGCAGATATTTCTGTGAAGCACCTCATGGGGGTTTTCAAGTTTAACTCTCCTGAAGAAACAAGCTTAATACTGAGGATGATTTACGGCTGTATCTGACCCAGCTTGAGCGAAACATTGACGAACTTTGTAAACGAAAGCAATCCCAGCGTTCCCAGTAATTAATTTATGAGACTTTTTAAATTTTATGCTTGATTAATAAAATCTTTGTAATAATATTTCTTGTTTTTAAGTTTAATTTTTATTAAACTTTAACAGTTAAAATCTAACTAATATAAAACATTTTAATAAAACGAAACTGTTTTTGTTGACGGTACGCATCAGGGCTTTTGAGTTGCTCCGCTCCATGATCCAGTTAAAATATTCTTACAGGAATTACATTATTTTTTCTTTCATATATAAGTGCATATATACTAGTTCTTCCCGAGAAACCATTCTAAAACTTTCTTCCCTAATTTATTAGGATCTCTCCAGGTGTTGTAAAGTCAATTAAACGATCTAATTTCAAAATCCGTGTTTCTAAAAAATTCAAGATAAGCAAGGTTTTACAAACATGAAAATTTATAATTCAATTAATTAAAAATTTATTGCACATTTCTTACAACTAATTACATGAAATGTAGTAGACATAAATTTCTTACATGCGATTTTCCCACACATTTCAGGTGAACATTCTGTTATGTTTACAGCTGTTGAGAGTATTGTTAAGTTTAAAAACACAATGGAAATAAAATTACTTTAAATACATTAAATGTATTAGAACAATAGGGAATCATAAGTACTATTTAAATCATTAGTATCATATGTTTACGTTAATGGCCGAATCTTTGGAACGAACATTACATTTCATGTAATTAATAGTAAGTAACGTTCAATAAATTTTTAATTAATTGCTTTATAAATTTTCATGTTTGTAAAAATCTTGATTTTTTCGAATATTTAGAAACACGGATTTTGATATTAGATCGTTTAATTAACTATACAACACATGAAGAGGTCCTAATAAATTAGGGATGAAACTTTGAGAATGTTTTTTTTATAATGTTTAAAAATTTAAATTCATAATAATTTTATAACTAAAGAGGATGATGTTTTCATTTATTTAAGGACGTCAGATTAATATGACTGTTAAAAGATTTGTATCTTAATTGATCATTTCTCAACATATTTATTAAACGAATCACTACCAATTGGAGCAGTTGCCATATTACAGATAGAGATAGGATTATAAATCGAGATAAGTTTCAGAATTGTTGTACATTAGACTTTTATTGCATTCACTTAATGTTAAAACAATGACTGATTCTTTACGCAATAAAGTTGCTCGCTCAGCGATCAGGATTGAGGAAGGGGCCGGTTGTCCGCTCACGGCACGGCCGCTCAAAATACGGTGCCACCTCGGCGACCACCACGGGACTGTAAACTGGGGAAGCTCAAAGGGGGATGCTCATTTCAGAGGAATTTGCAAATTGTTTTGAAATTTGCAGGTATTAACTTTTTTTCGTTTATTCATATTCTATTAATTTTCGAAAAGCATAACATTGACATGTTTCCGCCAAAGGAAGATGATCATGACCACACTTTGGACGCAAGGTTTTATCCATATGTATCTATATTCATGGGTCTATCTTTTTCTTTAACTCGTAATAAAGATTTAATTTTTTTCGTTACTCCGTGACTCTATTTATACCAACAATTTCTCTACCACTTTCGACAACGATAACATGCCCCGTAAAAAAACTGAATTGGGCAGAATGAATTTAAGTTGTAATTATTTCAAATAGCCTCAAAGAAGGTCAGAAAAATCGCTCAGCCGTTTCCTGTCATGCTACAGCAAGAAGGAGGTTTTGTAACGTCCGCCATGAAGACGGATGGCAGTTTGGTAAAAAGAAATATTTTTAGAAGCTCTAAATCTCTCGTATGAAACGCGAACAAAGTCAGTGTCAGTCAGGAATTAAATAATATCTAAACCATGATACGTAAAGCTAAACTGAAACCACCCGATTGTAATCAGGGGACAGAAAAAAGGTATCATTTTATTATATTATGAATGTTCCTCAATTTATTTTTCCGTTTATTAGTCAAAAAATATATTTGTATATTAAAGTGCTGACAGGTAATAATTGAAGTCCCAAAATTTCAGGACTATTTTTTTCAAACATCATTTACTAGGCGTGCTCTATTTAACGAGATAATAAGTAATTCACATCATTAAAACTGGGAATGGATTCGGAGATGATCACAGCTCATTTAACTCGTTTTTTAGATTAAACGAGATCCCAGAATTTACCCATTTGAATTATCGTTTTACTTTGTGCGACATTTTAGATTAATTTTAATAGGTGGTAGGAGCCCAGACTTATTACTGTTTCTTAATGTGGTCGTTCCACCGTGGAAAAATGAAAATAAATATTTATATTTATTGTCCTTGAAAAGTATTAAGAAAAAAAATGCTAAATTACACGAAATAACTTATTTAACTTCACACTCCCAACGCACAGGCTTGGTACTAAAGAACTATGATTTTAATGGGAGAAAAAATAAATATTGTGATTGAAATTTACTAATATGATATTGTATAGTATTCAACTAGGATATAATGCTTCAAGTATAAAGATTTTCATAGCTCCGTTTGGTTCTATAGTCACTTTTTAAGTGTAACGCTGACTATCGGTGCACTTTTAAATTATTGCTGAGAAATTACTTAGAAACCCACTTTTGAGGAATACCTGAAATAGTTTCAAAAGCAAAATAAATACACTATCAGGAAAAACTATCGGTTTTATTTACACATAAAAATAAAATACAAATATATTTAGTTAATTGACGACTTTAATTACGTATTTAGATGTTTTCTTTCTTTATTTGAATTTCATCAAAGCAAATCGTCAGCGAATAATCGTTAATTTTAATGACAGTTTCTTAAAAAAATGTGTAGCTTATAAATTCCCAATAACAAAAACATTCAATAAAATTTCATTCTTCGCTACCTATTCGCAATGTAGGAATCACATAGATATAATCATTAGATTTTATTAATGAAAAATTATTTATAAGAGTCTTTCGGCGCGTTTTCGTGTAACAAGCGTTACATGTTCATATTGATAACATATAATTTGATTTTTACATATCATTATACTGAATTTGTACCCTCGTCAACGAATAATACATAACTATCATAATTTTTATAAAGTTCAAGTAAAACGAAACTGCAGCACGTTCGGGGCAGTTGCACGATCCTCTGGTCGGGAGGAATTTATCGTCTTTGCTACTCTTTGCAGCCGAGTCCCGCGGACCAATTGCAGATGCCACCGATGGGGTCAAAGGACAACTGTCGAGGACACGTGTACTCCCAGCCCAGAAGCTCCGAGCTCTCCATCTTGGCGCACGAGATGAACTTCTTGCACGAGAAGGGGTGCGGGAAGTTGCCCTGGTCCAGACACTCGATGTAGCCGTCGGAGTGGATCTTCACCTTCCTGGACAGCGGCGCTACGTCCAGGATGGCGCCACCGTCGTCGTAGTACTCGTAGTCGGGCGTGGTGGTGCGCACCCTCAGGGACTTGGTGCGTGGTCTGACGCCGGCCTCGGTGGTCGTCCCGATCTTCTGGAAGGGCTTCCTGGGCCTGGTGGCCGCGGGCCGCGTCGTCGGTTCGACGTCGTCCAGCAGGAAGACCGCCCGCGGCGTCGACGGCGTCGGCGAAAGTCCGACAGTAGACGGGGAAGGAGACGGGAAAGGGGATGGTCCCGCGGCCACGGCGTCGGCGGCAGTCACGGGCCTCACGTTGACGCGGTACCGTGATCCTCGTCTGCTGTGCACAGAACCTGCAAACGAAAATTGTCTCAGATCTCCAACAGGTACAGCTTCCTTCTTATTCAAAAGGAGAACGATTTAAATTATAAGCGAATGTAAATTTTCACGGTGAATTTGATGAATGTAGCGTTCTTAGTTAGCTGTCTATACTTGTGTTACACTGAAGATATAACCCAGGTTGAAACCCAAGAACTCTACATTCATAAATTTCTGCCTTATTATATATATACAGGAATTCTGAATGCCCTGCTAGGCTGCGTGTTGTTGCTGAACTTTGATGAATTTTGAGTATAGTACTTTTGGCGTTCGTGACCGAGTCCTGCGTCGTGACGAGCACGTTGTCCCTGGAAACGTGGTCCATGGACTCGAGGAGCTCCATGTCCTTGTCTGAGGTCGCGTTGACGATTACCCTCCGAGGGAAATTCACCTTTGTGGTCCTGGTAGCTTCAAGCAGAAACATCGATGGAGTGAAAACTATTAGTAAAAGAAATTAAGCTTACAGCCTCTGTGAAGAATTTTGCACTCACCATTTTCCGGAACTCTCGTAGTGGAAGGTTTACGTGTTCCCGGGCCAAATTTTCGCCTTCTAACCACTCTGGGCGTTCCTCTGTGCTTCACCGTCGTGCTGGGTTGGGCAGAAGTCTATAACCACAGAGAACATTACACGTTGAATGAGCTATTTAAACTTAATTACTTCTACTATGACATATAACCAGAGTATCCCACAATTCATAGGACGCAAGGTTTTCGCCACTATTATTATCTAAAATATGAAATACAACATTATCTGAGCGTTTTTTTCATTAATCTTCAAACTATTAGTGAAATCAATAAAACATCAAATATGCCTCATTAACGGGAAAAAGCTCGCCTTGAATAATTTCCTGTGAATGTAACACATAAGATAGAGTCAATCTGCTCACCGTGGACGGCTCAGTGCTCGTGCTGACGCTGGTCTGCTCGCTGGATGAGACCTCAGCAATGCCGTTCTGAAGCAGCTGCTGGGAGGCGCTGAGGACATCAGTCAGCCCGGATGTGACCGTAGTTTCCTGAACAGGCTCGAGGCCCAGGGTCGTGGCAGAGTAGGCAGTCCTGGAGCTCAGGGTACTCAGGATGAAGCGAGTCTTCTCTGCGGTGGGTTCCGTCGTCGTGGAGGAGCTTTCCGTCTTGCCGCGGAATCGCCGTCGCTCCGTTACTCTGGTAGTGGTTCCTGGGGTCTGACTTGCAAAGGTTGGTACTTCCTGGAAGTCTCTCACGTCGTCCGTTTTGCTGGTGGGAGACGTTTCTGTCAATGGGTTCGTAGAACTCCTTTGTGAGACGGTGAACTTGCTGTATCCACTGATGGTTTCTGGAGTTACGTCAGACGTGAACTGACGTGTGGAAGTTTCCGGCAGGCCGCTTACGCCTCTCTCTATCGTACTGTATCCGGTGAAAATGCTAACCGACTTGGGACTTATGGTTGACGTTAAATCAGTTATGAACGTTGCGGTGGTCGCCGGGGAATTAGTGCTTCTATCTATGACGCCGTACCTTGATTTTGGACTCACGTTTGACGTTATTTCATCTCTAAACGTTGCGGTGGTTTCAGGAGCGTTCGTTGAACTTCTCTCGATGACACTGTACCTAATTTTCGGGCTGACACTTGGAGCCAGTTCGTCTCCAGAGGTGCCGGTGGTCTCTGTTGTACTTGTGGTATACCTTCCACTGAGCGTGTACCTAGTTTTCGGACTTGTTAAGGAAGTCAGTTCTCTAGGAGTTGCCGTTGTGTCCGGGGCGCTAGTCGTGCTTCTAGCGATGAAACTGTACCTGGTTTTCGGAGATATATTCGACGTTAGTTCGTCTCTAGAGGTTACGGTAGAGTCGGGAACGCTTGTAGTGGTCCTTTCGATGACGCTGTACCTGGTCCTCGGACTTGAGGTTTCGATCGGTTCGCTTTCTACATCATCGTCGTTCTCCTCGTCAACGTTGACGTTATTTGACTCTGTTGTTGGTCTCGAACGACTGAGAGTCACGTATCTGGGAATCAAAAGCAAACATGTATTCAATTTGGTACATTAAAATATAAATTCGTCAAAAGTTTTTAATATATAGAAATAAATTCTATATATGTTCAATTTTAAACGTTTCTAGGTTTGATGAAAATCGATGACCGTTTAACAGTTACAATTTGCATTTACTCAAGAATTGAAATTATTTCAGCAAGAAATCATCCTTGCTATATAAATCAACTAAGGACTTGGTATTTTTAATTTGCAAACTTTTGAATTTATTTTAAGAAAAACTATGAAATAGCATGAAGGAAACAGGACGTTCTTTAAAATGGCCATATTTTTATGGTTTATTAATATTTACATTTTCTTCATACCTTTATTTTATTAATATTTTTATCATTAATTAGTTGATCATCGATGTTATCTGAAGTGCATCACTATATGAACAATAATTTAAATATGAAACCGAATGACATGCCCGAAGAACCACAATTAGTGTTTCACAGATTAAATAAGTTATTTTTGTTCGGCATATAATAGTTGAAATAATCATACTTTCGTCGATTCATGACTATTCCCGATTTTCCTTTCTCTTGTAGCTTCTTTTCCATCTCTCACAATTTGCAAGAGTAGTTTCGCAAATTGCTCCCAATATCTATTTTTATAACACATACGTGAATGGGGAAATTCGCAATTTTTTTAAAATCTTGCATTGCGTTTTGACCTTAGCCAAATTAAAAATCTGAATTTCTTTTGCAAAATAGTTGAAGAAAAAACATTCTTATTAATGATACTGTGTGTTGGTAAATGATAAACGCAAAATAATTAAGTTACTAACTAAAGATGTTTGTTAATAATGAAGAGTACATCAAAAACTAAACAAATTATGGCGTCATCAAGATCAATACATTAATCTGATTTATAACTGCAAATAAAAAATTCTTTGGAATTACTAGGACATTGTGTCTGAAATAAGAGACTCGAGTTTGTGGTTTCCTCTGGTAAATTTTCAGAGTTTGATATTTTGATTTGATAACAACATCTGCAGTCAAAATCATTATTAATCTGTATGAAATATATTTTATGTTTTTTTCTGTGATTTTATTTATTTAATAGATCGATATGTGTCCGAACATAAGAACACTGAATGTATTCAATATTTATTTAATTAATAATACTTCATTCTTTTCTGAGGCGACCTGACACCGGTTTGCTATTGCGGAACATTTAAATTCAACAGAATGAGACAAGAATACGCATTATAGAATATACAATGAAGTTTATGCATATTATTAAATATAATGGGAAGCCTTGACACATTCAGACAGGATGGAAACTTCGAATAGTTAAACTTACAACCATGAAACGATGAAGTAAGGGATGATGACAATGCCAAACATAAGATAACAGAGCTGAAACAGAAAGTAGTAATTTTGCCGAACACTAGACTAGCGTTTTATGAGAATAAGAATGAAGATGTCCGTAAACATAAGGTGTTTAAAGGAACGTTGTGGTGTGACGTGTCTGACCTGGGTGAGGAGCTCTCTGTACGGGACGATGTTTGCGTGGTTTGTCTGTTTCTCTGTATGGTAATATATTCCTTGGCCGGGGACGCAGGGTTCTCCTCTGCGTAGTCTTCTTCCTCCTCTTCGCTCACGGAAGGAACCTCGTCTTCTTCTTCGTCCTTATCCTCGTCACTTGAGGTTGCGGGCGTGGATGGCCTGCGGTCATTTAGTGGACGTTATAAAAATCACGACGAAATTAAACATGTAAATTTGTCAATAAAAATGGCATACATGTCAAATTATACTGTAAATAATCCTTTCGCTTCACTTTTAAACCATGCGGCTGCTTTCTCACGGAATATAGAAATTCAAAGTAAAAACATCTGGATTCTATTAATCACATCGACCCCGAAAATTGATAAATCGACGCTAATATCGGCCGTTTGAGCATGTTTTTTTAATTTCACCCCAGTTCAGCCTTTGGCAGTTTCCTAACGCTTCTAAAGACCGACAGAAACCTTCGCGGGGGTGCGCACAACATCTCATCAAAGTTTCATCACAATCGGATGGCATGGTTTATATATTTTTAGAGATTTGAATTTTCTTGTCTTCAAATGAGGAGATATGATAATACGTAATCTAATCTTACTGTGTTCAGGTAATTGTAAACTGTGTCACGCCTGATTTTCACGGATTTTAAGTTTATAAATAATTATTAATAGTATGCATTAATAATTCTTAAAACTTGATATGAGAAATGAAATTAGAATGGGCATTAAATATCTGTGTAAGTAGTGTAGTCCAACCTTTCTCTCCTTATGTTGACGTAAGTTGGTTTCCTGGCAGGCTTGGCCTCTTCAACATTCTCCAAACCGTCATTCTGTGGTTTCTCCGGCCGGTTTCGAAACAGCGACTTATACCTGCAGCATAACACGTTTAAATTAGAATATAATTAATAACATATTTAACGTACGTGCACTGACATAATGAAGTTCATTAAATGAAAGATTTATTTTAAATATATTGTAATGAATACTCTTTGGAACAGTGTATCTCTTTGATATGATTTACTGGAAGGAAAAAAAGGTTATCGCTGGAGAGACCAGTAAATGGGGCCATTCTAGCGATACGTGAGGACGCTCAGCATTGCTGGTGCAAGTGTAACCACTATCAACACCTTTCTCCCTTAATTGTGCTATTGTGTTCTCTTATTAACTGGAAAGTGTTTCGATATTCTGGATGAATCAATGTGTCATCAGAGGACCTAGACAACAGCGGAGATCGCCAGAGACGTCACCAGTATTGTATGCTGAATGTCATACTGAAAAATTAATTTAAATTTATTATTTTTATTTTATTTCATTGAATATTCTAAGCATTCAGAACCCCCCCTCCACAATACCCTCATAAACTTTGTTTTTTCCATCATAATTAATATTGTATTTGTTATATAAAAAAAGTGACATTCACAACTTTTTTACCAAGTTTTGTTTTACGGTTTCAGTAAATTTTTTCCACAGTTAAAATATTTTAAAATCTTAAATATAAAATTAAAGCTATCAATGCTTCAACTAATCGAATAAATACAAATTAAACCTGGAACCTATACGAGAAATACATGAGATTTCCTACACAATTCTTATTATTCAGAATATTTTCCGTAGCTCAAAGGTTTCTTTAAACGATTTATTGAAACACGATGATAACATGAATTGCGAGGTTATAAATGATAGTCGTAGACTTCGTCACGAGGCCTATTACATTCATAATTCCATTTGAGGACTATGGAATATAAGTGTGCTATTTTATGTTACTAAAATTCTTTGTAACTGTATTATGTTAATTCTATTAAAGCTCATTTGAGAAAATATTATTTAATAATCGTTACGTAATATTGGTGTAATTGCGTAATTGTGGAACGTCAATTGTAATGTTTGTTCAGTTATGTTTTCAAGGACTACAGGTAAAAAATACCTGTGGTTGGCGTTACTCCTACGAATTGCGTCACAATTATATTAGAAGATGTCTCGGATCGTTTATCTTCTTCTTTACGTGCTTAAGTTCCGTTAAATGTTTGTGGTGACGGAATTCAGCCTCGGGAACAGCTAGTCAACGTGAAAGGGATAACGTATCGCAACCTTCAACCAAACAACGGCCAAAGGGAGTGGTTTTCTTTCCGTCACCGACCTATAATATCACATTTATTTTTATCGGAATCTTTTATTCAGGGTTGAATTAAATAAAGATTATAATTTTTGTACATAATAAATTTGTCAGAACTCAAATTAATGTTCCTCCAAGATTGTACACTTTTTATGATCCCATGCTGTTTTGTCTGGCTAATAAGGAAAAATGTGTGGAGCTTGACTAAACTGTACAAAGCTATTTGAATCGCATAAAATTTGCATTGAAAAATAACTACGAGGAAATGAAATCGTTTGCCATCCTGATATTTTTTCAAAAAGAAAAATTGCATGTAACGCCGGTGTCAAAAGGACTGAGACTTAAATACAGGCGAAAATATTGTGTTTTTCTAAGCTACTATGTTTTGGTTCTGTTTAAATATATTTAAAATTTATATTGTAATGTGACAAAGTTACTCCCCCCCCCCAAAAAAAAATATCTTATAAGTGGGGAGAAGAGAGGGACATTTGGTGGTGGACAATTGGAATTGGGAAGAGAACAGCCTGGAGATATCGTACAAAGGGAAATCTATCGTCGTCTTCTAATAAATAAAACAGAGTGTTCGTATACTTGTTCCGCATACAAATCTACACCCGTGGAGCAAATTTCACCGAATTTCGTACACGTCCCAGAAAACAAATTGTCGGGGTGAGACACGTCTACCACCGCCAGGAGCGGGGATGGACGGGGGTGGAAATTTTGAAACATACAAACACGTTGGATAAATATTTTTCAGGGTTGATTAGATTGTTAGTATTTCTACCGATGTTGTAGTATAGAATTTGGGGTGGTAATGGAATTGCTGTGCCGATCTTCGGTACAAGGTAAGATAATTTCACAAAATGCCAGGAACTCACGCAATTGCGTTATCTTGACGATAGTCCCGGATTAAAATAAAATTAATACAATCACAATTATGTGTAACTATAAAGTGTTTTCCACATCGTATAGGGATATTAATCTGTCACATAATCCACTTCAAAACATAGTTAATATCGTTATATTTAAGATTCATCATCCACATGATAAATGGATTCCTTAAACAAGAAAGCAGTAACTTATATAATTTGACAATCAGTTCGAATCACAAATAGGTTTGAGCCATATGTAGTGTTAGTGAAATGTATGTAACAGAGACAATCCAACTGTTGTTGAAGTTCACTTTCTCTCCGACAGAGATCGCGTCGACCAGCGACGCTTTCGTGTCACGTGACTAACGACCCGTAGAAAGTAATGGTACTTTACTGATGTCAATATTCGGCTTTCGATACAAGTATTATTAGTACCCTATAATGTTGTGCGATACATTCCAGTATCGATACTTTTCTTCCAATACTTTTGAGGATCGAAACTTTTGGGACAGTGCAAGTTTTGAGTCGATCGTGTCCTGTGTCGATTGTTGTCCATTTATCCTTTGTTATAAAACATGTTGCATTGTTTTATAGTTACTCAGTAGTCTCTTGAGTTTGACTCAAGTTTATACAAATGGGTGATATGTTTTTTTTTGACCTCAAAATATTTTGTTTGGATGTCGTTTTTTATAAAGCGACAAAAAAATAAAAGAAACACTCGTACAGTTGCAGAAACCTTTCTGTAAGTGTTAAATGAAGGACACGTCCTCCAGAGCCTGTCCTGTGTCTAAATCCAAATAAACCACGATGATTCCTGAACCCTCCTAACACATAAATTAAAAAGTGTCACAAAAATCACCACGTATTAAATCACTAAAAACTGCTCGCTAGCTTAATAATGTCTGAAACTATTCCGGATACCTCAAAGGAGTAAACTAATTAATGAGATACAGCTCGTACCATAAGAAAATCAAAAATTTCCCAGTAACTTACGAGGATCAAAATTACTCCGGGTAACCTTTTCTCAACCACGTACATCTCCACGAAAAGGAACATAAATTATCATCAACCACCATGATTAATGCGAGAATTAAACTCAGCTTCTCCTATAACCCGAGAATCGTCAATCATATCGGTCTTTTTTGCATTATTTTTATGTAAACCCCTTCATCCACCACCCGTACGGTAAGGGTGCTTCCCTCCCTTGCCTTTTGGAGTTGAAATTTGACAATGTCTTTCGTTTTGACACTACAATTTTAACTTTATTAAATGTACTGAGTAAGTAGAAACATAATATTAATAACTAAAAATTCTAGAAGAAACCTATCAAATTAAGAGACCCCGGAAACATTTTATTCGACGCTAGTAATGGCCGTTTAGGAATGTTTTTTATTTCACCCCCACAACTAGAGGGGACAGGTGTGTCTTAACCCCTCGGTGTTTGTTCCTGGATCGTAAGTAACATGTGTATAAAGTTTTATAGAAATTGGTTTATGAATTTAAGATTGTAAACGGAATTTTGTATCGCCCCCCTTCCACCCACTAACATAGGGGCTGAAGTACATCTTAACCCGTATGGTAAGTGTACAAATTAAACTCATTGAATTCTATAACACCGGACTTGACACCAATCTGGGTTGTTTCGAGTTATTTTTATGTAACTCAGCTCCATCCCCTCCCTTATTGGGGTTTTAAGGGGTTGAAATTATATCAACCCCGAAAAGTAATTAATCTAATATCGGTCGTTTTAGCATGTTTTCAAATCTCATCCCCGTTCACCCCTTTGGAGTTTTCTAATGCCGCGAAAGAGAACACAGAGACATTCATATATATATAGATAGAGATGTTAAGTCTGACCTAGGCGTCGTGGTGGACGTGGCAGCAGCCCTGGCGCTGTTGTAGCTGACGAGTTTGTTGTACAAGCTTCGACTCACATCCGTCGTCTTCTTATCAGCAGCATCGTTGGAACTCTGGAGATTCAGCTGCTTCTCCAGTTGCTCCACGCCTCCTGCGACACAAATTAGTCCATTGGTCCAGCAAAACCTATGTGGGGGACATGCGATTCGACTTATAATTTCCCTCAATATACAGTTTATGCTCCTCTTAACAGAACTGCGACGACTCGAATTCACATCCAGCGACCAAGATTATAATTTTTATGTTTCCGACGTTCCCAATACCCTTAAACTAAAATGAGAAACTCTGTGTCCGATAACGAGATCCGATATACTTATGAAGAATAAAATTATTGCACTTTGGCTGTAGAAAAATTATATAAAAAAAACACACATTTTTATTCCACAAAGATTAATGCAACATCATACTTTTTTACAGGAGCTTTCGCCAACTTCCAGGCGTATTCATTTTATTTATATTTAACATCTAAACTTATAACAATTATAATATTGTTTTCTTAAAAACATATTGTGTTAATAAATGTATTGTTATGAAATTATAAATTTTAATAATTTTAAATAAAATCATAGCAAAATTTTACAATATATATATATATATATATATTTGTGTGTGTTGTTACCTAGGATTGGGTGTCTGATGCTCTGTAATAAGAGGATATAAACAATTACGCGCGACACGCCCACGAAGCGCAATGCAGCTATCGAATTGCGTAAATAAGGAATTGCAAATAAACGAACCGTGGAAAGAAGTCAGGCATAACAAAATATATTAGGCAACATGACGATTAATGAACGGTATTGCATAGAATTCCCTTTTGGTGTTATCATCTATTAAAAAACTATTATGTGCTTAATAAAAGGCTAAGGACGTTTACGTAATTGTTTTCTTTAAATAATTGCGTAAATTCAGTAAATTATTGACGATGTGAATCTAACTGTTGCGGAACCGAGAAATTGTTTATCAAAATTTCCGCTGATCCGCATCGAAACGTCGGGCACCTTTAAATTTTACTTATTCAAAGTTTAACTTTTTTAATTTTGTTTGTTATAAACGTCGTGTTAAATGTTATTACTTTACTGATGTTCTTGAACTCTTCAGCTTACTAATTCCTGAAGCTAGACAAATTTCTTTCCTTTCCTCTCCGAACCATATTGCTTTGTTTAATTTGTGTTAATCGTTTTTTCGCTTTCATTGAGTGGCGACTCGTACTATTTTTTTAAAAAATTATGTTCTACATCACCAAAAGCAACCGTTTTTACGAGGATAACTATGTAATATAATGATACTACAACAGCGATAGTGTCTATATCTTTGCGAAACCATAACGTAATGTCTAAAGAACATATTTGAATTGAACGCAATCATAATAAATTTTTAAATACAAATAGCGATCAACAAATGTTTTTCACTGGGCGAGTTATAGAAAGTGAGGATTTGACATTGTGGCCTATCTTGACCTACGTTCCAGAATCTCAGTTGGCAGCTTTCCAGATGTACTGGTCAACTTGGCTCCCAATCGGGAAAATTGTGATGCTGTAGAAACGGCCACGCTGTCGGTATTTCAATTAAACTACATTTCCCATATTTTTCTCCCCCCCCCCCCTATATTGCACTTGCATAAAAATAGTTAACTAAACCCTGGAACTTTGAAGTGTGCATGGCATACCGAGTTTCTTGATGAGGAGAATGAGCTCTTTGAGAGCCTGCGGATCTTCCTGCGTCTCGTCGTCGTACTCCTCGTATTCCTCGGCGTCTTCCTCGGAGACGGCGGGCGCCGCAGTCGTCGTCGTAGTGGTCGTTGTGCTGGTGGTGGTGCTGCTGGGGGACGTCTTGGTGGTCACCGGCGTCGTGGGCGTCGTCGTGGTCGTGGGCGTCGACGACTTGGCCTTCTTGTTGCAGATCACGTTTCTCGTGTAGTCGCACGAGTCAGCAGCCTTGTTGAAGAACAGACCTGAACACAACGTTTCGTCGAAGTACAATAAGGCGTATAATAACAGTAGCACATAAACTCGTGGAACAAATTTCACCAAATTCTGTACACGTGCTGGTTGCTACCAGGATACAAACACTGTCGGGGTGAGACATGTCTACCACCCCCCCCCCCACCCCTCAGAAACATGATAAAACGCCCGTATTTAAGTCGGATAAATTTTTTTAGCAGTCAAAGAGATTGTTTCCACCGATGTTGTCTGTGTATAATTTTAACCCCTTACAGTTAGTTGCACCTTTAGGGGTGAGGTGGATGGGCGAAAATACAACCGATATTGGAGTCGAATCCGGGATTATGATAGTCACTGAGTTTAAATACGACATTCAACTTGCCGTTTAACTCCTCCAAGCAGGGGTGATCTAGGGTGGAAATTTTCGAACAGGTTAAAACAGCCGATACATTCGTCGATGAACCTTTTTCTGGGTTAATGAGTTCAACCCCTTTCGGCATGGATGGGGAGCACATTTAGGGATGGGGGTCGAGGTGCGTTACATAAAAATAACGCAAAAGCAACTAACATTGGAGTCAAATCTGGGGTTATGGATATCTGACAGACAACCCGGGCAATGCAGCTAGTCATAATAATTAATAAAAGAACAAAAATGGTAAATATGTAAAGGTCAATATGATTAAGTTAATTTGATTACATAATTTTGGGTTGTGACATAAAGCTATTGGCTTTAAATTTAATCATTTTGTTTTGTTAAAAAACCTTTGAGGTACCAATTATGTGACAAAAAAAATTATAAATATAAAAAAATTTGAGCATACAACAGGAAATATGATAATTTTAAAAATAAAGTTTTGTAATCTGAATAATTTTTTGGTTTGAATTGTCATACATTTTATTTTTATTTATAGAGAAGTTGCCGATAAATACTACTCGTATTACTTTTACTTTTACAAGTTAATTTAACCTTACATGTTTTCGTAGGCAGAGGTCAAATTAATTTAGGATCAATAAGTACCGTTGGCATGTAGTATTGAATATGTTAGCCTTACCTGACGGACACGTGAACTGGTGAGCCACAATGCCGAGGTTCGAAGGTCCGCTGTCCAGACACCAGAAATACTTCTTACAGTCCCTCGGGTGTGGGAAGAAGCCCTCGTCTTTGCATTTGAAGTCTGGAAGCAAAATTATAAATTTGTCCGTCCATATATTTAAATAATTCAGTTTCTTAGTTGAAATAATCTTAAATTTTTTTATGAATGTGTTATTTGAATAGAAGCTATATTTCATGCTTGACTCTTAATATTAATATTTTATAATACTATTACAGTCATATTTCACATCCTACTTCTCTGAATCGGACAATGCAACGCCTGAAAAATATTATATGTCAAATAAACTCTCCATTCTGATAAAACTAAAGTCTTAATGTTTCAACAAAGTTTATTATTATTATTCGTAAACCCTTTGAAGAATATATAAGAGGCTTTCATTACTTTCGTCTGTGTAGTTTAAATTATCGCCGGCCTTCTGTGGTGTAGTGGTCTCGGTGCGGGTTGAAAATTTCAAACAATGTAACCGGCCGATTTTTGTTTACCACACAGTAGTGGGGGTTGACATTTTCGAACATATTCAAACGGCGATATATTCGTCTCCAGCCAAGACCGGATCTGCCATTTCGTGCAGGCCGGATGTGACCAAAGACCACTATTTGAATTTTATGTTCACGAACGGTGGAGTAAATATTTAAACTGTCAGTTAAATTATTTGTTTTTTGCTTAATACAGTGGAATTTTTTGTTCGATTTCACCAGAGGCCCTGTAAATAACTTGAGGAAATAATTTAAAACTGAAGTTAATGTTATAAACATAAACTTGTCTTCATAGTTTAATCCAGTAATGGTTGATTGGTATTTTGCTTGTTTACTGATACATAGGAAAAACTGTGGCCAATAACATACTTGATACAGTATTTGTTCGTTATAGTTCTTTCCGAATGATATTAAGTCTAACGTATGAGTCAAACGGAAAAGTAATCATTGTAGTGGGGTTAGAATAAGGTCCGTAGAACTCAGGCTTATTGCCTCACCACTTCCAGGATCAGGAGTCGTGGGTGGTTCCGGAGTGAAGTACGAAGGCGTAGTGGTCGTCGTCGTCGTGGTGGTGGAGCTCGTGGAGGTTCTGGTTTGAGACCCGGTGCGGGTCTTGGGACGTGGACGTGGCCGCTTGTGATTGCGGGTCTGCTGAGTCTGGACCTCGTTAGATCCCCTGAAACGTAAACAAGCACAGAACATTTTAGATCATATCCGTGTCTGACCTTGTTTGTCTCCATTTTCCGGCCTGGCCTGAGCGATATCGCGAATTTATTAAAGAATATGTAATCCGCAATCAAGGTGAAAGCACTACATTCATTGCAATTACTTTCGACTAACATGTGTTAATAACTAGGCAAGTTTGCGTGAGGGACATTCCGGTACAAATCGCCAAACGGTACGGATGTGGAGAAAGGAGGTTTCCCGGTCCTGGCCCTTCGCTAGATTCAGCGCGTCTGATTCTATAATTGGTTTTACCGCTCTCATAGAAGCAATTTCCATCGTTAAAGTCAAGCTGTTAGATGTGAGATCTTTTCAGAAATTTCTAAATTCGACCATAAAATGTAATTATGGGCCTCACAACAATCATAATATCTGCTAAGTAGTGAGATAGGCCCAATAGAATAGAAACAATAATCATTCACGTCGCCAAAGTCTTTTATGTACTTCCTCACGATATCGTACTGGAAGAAAATCTCAAAAAATTAAATTAATGTTAAAAGCTTATAAATGATTTTGAAAGTTGAAATCGCAGTGTTATTTTTAATATTCCACGCAGTTTCTTTTTAGTTTAGATTCTATATATTTAGTGATTTAGATTTATATATTGGTTTCGACTATTTTTAAATTACAAGAATGAAGGAAGTTATTCTCAAACACTTGTAATATAATTATAAACTGTTATCTACGTATTGACTTCGTCAGGATACTTAAATTGAGCATTTAACTACTAATTTATAATGTTTATATTTGAAAACTCTTTATTGAGCATCAGTGTTACTGTTAAATTCTGCGTTTTAATTATTGTAATAAAAAATCGCGATTTAATAATCGGAAGCGACAATAAAGGGAATTGATTGACTTTTAACTTCTACAATTTTGTTTGTAATTAACATCTCAATTTTGAACAATTGTAATAGATGTATTTTTTAAAATTTGTGTTAATAAATGTTTTGTTTGGAACTTATGAATTTAAAGAACTGAAGCCAATTAATTTAAATGCAATAAAAATTAAAGCATAGTTTAATTTTACAATATATATACATAAATTTTCGTCATTGTAAAATAAGCTTTGAATTTTTCTTGAACCAATATTAGACTTAACGTTTAATGTTATGTCAAAGTAGCTGCGTTATCAAAATGGAAATTAAATTTTCCGTTCTCCTCATCGTACAAATTATTCTACCCTATCCTGAGAAAATACTTAATCTAAAGAACCAGAATCGTAATGCTGTATTGCAGAGATGATTATACTTACTTTATTCCTTTGACCATAGCTTCTTTTCCCGCTTCAATCAATGGATAGGCTCGTCCATGGCAGTTTCCTCGAAAATCGTCGTTGTCAATTGCCCAGAACATGATTCCTCCAAGGCCTTTGTCGTTCACGTACTGAGCCTGGAACAGAGAACATGAGCTACTTATTTCAATGCAAAAATACAGTAACTGCTACTTGAGTATCACAGACAATACGTCATTTTTTATGTAGAAAATTAATGTTGGTCATCTTAACCTTCTTATACTTGTATTCCTTAACTTCTATAATAAATCTTCTCTAACAAACTATGTGTCTAAAGGTTTGAATCCGCCTATTCTGGGAGCGTCATGCATTCTTGACGCCGGACTTCCATCTTTACCAATCTTTCCTATTATCTTTCCTATAAATTCTTCCTGTTTTCCTATTTTTGGTAATAGCTTGTACCGTGTCGAACATGTGACTTCGGTGACGACGAGCAAATATTACAAAGTAGATGCAGTCTCAACTGTGTAAGTGCCAAAATAATTGTTCGAGAAGTTAAGTGGAGAGGATGTGATCATCTCGATTTTTTCCGAAGTGTACGTCCGAATTCCGAGAGTTTTACGTAGTCCGTGAGTGTCAGGTAGCCAGAACTAGATGATTTGGAGGCAAGCTGCTCAGGGGGTTCCCTCCTATCAGTCAGTATTTGCGCACGTGAAGGGGGCATTTAAATTAGTCACATAAGCGAGCAGAGACGGTAGTGGTGATCTAGGGGGTGCTGCCAAACACTTTTGATTTTCGAAACTAACAAACCAAGCCAATTGCCAGCATATAAATAAAGAACACTGACAAATAAAAATGGTTGTCATTCATACCTGTTTTAAATTAAGTAAATTTTAAAAAATGCAATAAATAAGTACTAAAAATATATAAATCAACTCTTTCGTTTTTAACACTATTTATTAATTATTTTTCTTTATAGAAATTATTTTTTTTACATGAATTTGATGAGTGTGTGTGTGTAGCATATTTTTAATACGACTTATAGTAATTAGTATTATTTGGAAATTGTATATTCAATTTTCGAATTCGGGGACTAACGGGAAATGAATATAATTGAACGTAGTGTATTTAATGTACCTTCTTCTTGATGATGCCGATGTCGTCGTAGCTGACCCACTGGTTGCCCTTGAAGGCGTAAGGACCCATGGCCTTGGGCGCTGGCTGCACGGTGTTCCAGTCGTCGGTCTTCACGTACTCGCATATCTGGAAGCGGAGAGCACACCTGAGTACTCGCGTTCAGGTGGGGTGGTTGGCGACTCTGAGTCCTTATTACCTCGTAGTAAGCCAGGTAGCCCTTCTCGCGCGTGGAGTCGCCCTGTTCGCCAGGGCCGTCGGCGGGCGATCCCAGGTCCGTGGCCAGAGGGTTGAACAGCGTGTACGACCGGCCGTACGTGGGGATTCCCAGCACGAGCTTGTTCCTTTCCGCTCCCAGCTTCATGTAGTGGTTGATTGTGTGGTCCTGCAAAAATTCGGTAAAATTTTATTTTATTCAGTAACTAGCTGGGTGCCCGGCGTTGTCAGGGTTGTCATATATCCATAACCCCGGATTAGACCTTAAGGGTGCTGCGCTCCCATGACAAAATGGGTGCAAAGTATACACAAAAAACATCGGTAGAAATACTATCAATGTCAATATTTATTCCACGCAAACATCGACAGATTAACATGTTTCCACCAATATATACTATCGAAAGAGGTTTAACCTGGTTATAATTAAATAGATTTACAGTAATATATTTGCTACTGAAAGTCTAAAGACAAAGACGAACGAAGAACTCCAATTATCGGCATACTTACTATTGTGAGTTGGGCGTCGAAGTTGTATTCGTCATCTTCTTCTTCAGAAAACAGAGGAGCGTGATGATTAACTGCGGGTTCGAATGCCGAGTGGTAATCATAGCTCAATATATTCATGAAATCAAGGTACCTGCGATCAAAAATCACATTATTATCGTCACCACACGTCCGAAAAAAAGTTACATTGCGGCTAAACTGCAAAACCAACATCTCAAAGAAGAAGATATTCTAATAATCCGGGAGTTATACACTTTGCACATTAACATGAATATTTTTTCAGCCTAGCGTCAATAGTATCACGATCTCGACGCGACATCTGTTAGGAGCCTCTGGAACTTGTACGGCGCGGATGCGATCTCTTTCGGAGAGGGCTTGAACTACTTCAAGGATATCTGTACTGTTTTCGTATTTCAAATGTTGACGAAATTTGTAAATTTGTTATTTTCTATTTTTTCTTTGGTCACGTTAGAGTAAATTATGACTGCCGTCGATGTTTTCGCCAGAGAAAGGTTATTTAATGAAGTCTTGATGACGGTAATCTGATACTGTTGTGACATGAAGGCGAGAGACCTGGTCTGCGCTAATAATGCAGGCAGTTATTCCTAACTGCGTTACGCTGATGGAGTTGAGATAAACTCCAGCATAGGAACCAACTAAACGATCAACGACAAAGATTTAACAAGTTTCAGGCGTTGAATTGATATGAAAGCACGATACTGAGAAAAGTAGCGCAATACTCAAACAAGAATTCGTAAACGAGGCACATAACAAATTTTATTTCATAATAGAACCAAAACTCTAGTGAAAACTTTAAGTAAAACTTATGATATTTTACGTACCGAATTAGTTATTTCTTTTTATACCTTCGGGCGTTGGGTTAACGGTTTCCCTTTAATGTTCACTTGATTGGTGGAGGAAACGTTGTGAGTTGGTTAATTTGTTATCGTCTGTTTTTCTGGCCATTGGTATGTTACGAAAAATTATTTATGTATAAGAACAGAAGAAAATTTCAGTTCCCGGTTCGGTCGTGATCTTTCCATTGCAATCCTTTAATAATATTTCATTTACTTAGTGTGGTAATAGTTTTTATAATTAACTTTGACTCGTGTTTTTCAATAATTCGACATTACGTTTCTCGTCACTAAACTCGATTTCTGAATTATTCTAAATCGAAAACCTCGTCTTATTATTTTTCCCCCAACGGGTAATTTTAGAAATGTTTTCCAGAGAACCTTAAGAAACTGAAATCGGTCAAATAAAGGCTCTCTAAACCTACTACTATTTTCTAGTTCAAGTATATATATATAATACTTAATAAGCCATACGATTAATGTTTTTGATACAGTGGGCGAATTCCCCTATACGTGTAATGAATTCTACCCTCTTCGTTGCTGTTACTTACTTATTTAGAGTTGCTATGTCGAAGCCCTTGTCGATGTACTCGATGCCAGCTGGAACAGCCATCGTCAGTAACAAACGAGTTCGTCCCGTCTTCTCGGACTCTCGATCGAACTCTTCCCTCAGCTCCTGTACAACAGAATATAAAAACGTAGATAATCATACTTTTCCATGTTGGTTAAAAATTACATTATCGATGCGTCTTGATGTAAAAGTTTTGTAATTCAACACTGACATCCGACGGTTCTTACTTCGAATGGGTAAGCGGCGCCAGGGAAATTTTATCGCCGTCCATCTAAGCAAACAAAAGGCTTATTTAAATTAAAGTTACATCAATGGTAACATGGGGTCTCCGGGATATATTTTCCACGTTGATTAAGAGGAAAATAAATTTTTGAATATTTTTATTATTAAATAAATCCAAGAAATCTTATTTAAGCCACAAATAATAGTTAAATTTAAAATAAGGAATATGTATCGAAAAATGTCGACCGGACCGGGAACGGAACCCAGGACTTTCTGCTCAGACCACTAAGCTTATCATAGTAGACTCCCGACCCAGTGCGACGTTCCTCCATCCTTAAGCCACAATTAGGCTCGCCTATCTCTAAATCATGCAGGATATAATGAGGAACACAATTTCTTTAAATTTTATAAAAACACCTACGATCAATGTACGTCCGTATTCCGTCCTTCATTAGATCTTGAAAGTGGACATGACGGATTCAGATATAAATACATTGTAGGCGAGCGAATGGAGGAATGTCGCACCGGTCAGAAGTCGACTACGATTAGATTGGCTCTGTTATAAATCAAACGGAAACGATAAAATATATTTATTATTTTATTAGAATTTATTTAAGTTTTATATGACCGTCACACAGTGGAATTTATTTGCACTGATTAAAATTAGGCAAAATAAATGATTGGAATTGCAGCCATGAACGGATTTTATGTGAGTAAATTTTGTACAAATAGATTAATAAGATATTTTAGGGTTTAAATATTTACAATATTTATATATAACATACTGCAATATTTCTTTCATCCTAGGCTGTAGGCAACACAATGTACATATCGGTATTTTGACGCTCTGCACTGCATAAATCAACTATTTGAATTATTAGTTATTTTCTGATGGAAATCAGTTGAAACTGAACCGTATTCCTGTATAAATAAGAATATTTATTTGAAGTAAGTTGAACATTGGAATCAGATGTCTGCAAGACATATTGGTCTGAGCGGAAGGTCCTAGGTTCGATTCCCAGTCCGGCCGACATTTTCCCATCATTATTCCTTAATTATTATTTTTATATTATGTCTGTTTTTAATTATATTCAGATATGACGCAGGTGGTTGGGATCTTGCGGGGGGGGGGGGGGCACCACATCTAAGGCCTAGGAAAACTTCAGAAGGAGCAAAAAAAATTAATACGGAGACCTGGTCAGAGGCGAGATAAGGTAGAGGAATTAGGGTGAGAATCTTTGGCAACCAGAAAGAAGAAAGATAGGCTTTGCGCTGTATTTAAATCGTAGATGGGCAACATAGCTTGAAAAGACATACAGAGGGGATAAGTTTGAAAATACAACTTACATTAGAGGATTGTATCACAAAATTTAAAATCAAAGAGTAGGTAAATTTTAATTCTTTAACAGAACGATAAGTGAATCGAACGATTTACCTGCAGCACTCTGTGAGGATAATCTTCCAGCAACCAAAGGGTTTAATTATGTAAATATGTTCGTGAAGTGAATTGAAAAAAAATTATCGTTTCATATACTTATATATCAGAAGAGATAAAAAAATATATTACATATAAACATCAGAAACCGTACAAACGTATAAATTATATTCAATAAAATAAAATGAAACAGGTAAATATAGTTTTGAAAGGAAATTGATGGAATTGCACTTTAATGAGTTTTATGTTAGTTAAGCCAAGGGAAATTGCAGTTGCGATACTTGTAGGAATGTGGCTATTGACTGGGGAAAGCAGTTTTCCGAATCACCGGTAATCTTCAACATCGGCCTTTCAACTGGTTAAGTGCGCTTTCCAGTACAGCTCGTTCGCCGCTTTCCTCTATGTTCACAACGTTAAATGGTCTATTCAACATATCTTTTTTTTAATCGAGATACAGTTGTGGTGTTCACCTGAAACTGCCAGGTATCTAGTCCATAATTGGAGGTATCGCAAAAACTGAACTGTGTAGCACCGCTCATTAAGCACTCTCACAAAATAGGTCCATAAATATCGATTTTAGTGAGTAGTATAGTCAATATGTCTCATTTAAGTAATTTAGTGACTAACTATTGCATGCACCGAAAATCAGCGCCAGTAATCGATATTGAAAGACTAAATCAATAAAAAAACAAAATATTAACAATATAATATGGTAGTGGACAGAGTTTTAATTTAAAATCTCGACCATTCATTTTATCTACCTGAAAAATATTTGTTACAAGCACTTTTGAACTGTTACTATCGCCGTAATTTTGAAACTGTTAAGTGATATCCCGTTTGAATCCATATCCTGCTAGGTTCCGCTTATAAGATGTCTGAATGGCTGGGATTCCGTGGTTATGATGTCACAGATTTATCGTTTCGTAAGAGCGTACAGTTACGTCCTTGGCTTTTACAAGCGTGACTCAACGGCACCCGTGGAATCCGTTAGTTCCATTCACGCCATGCCCTCGCCTTCACACTTTTCTGCAAATTCTTTTAATTTATCGTCCGAATCGTTCCCTGTACGGGTCATTTTGCTGTGACGCAGCTTGGAGTTCCGCTCGGATAGTCACAAAGACGGACGGGACAACTGAGCTGTTCATTCTGCTATTTATTTACAAGACGAGTTCATGTACATCACTTAACTTCACGGCCAGCTCCATTCACAATGCACATGGTCTACCCATCCACATGCTTACGTATTCCTACCACGAAGATAATTTTTGGCTGGTTCCGGAAGGTAAATTGCCGATCTCGCAAATTTTCCCCGAGTAGTCCAATCAGGTGAAAGCTAGAGGGAATGACATCTGGGCTGTCGCTATGATGTTCCAATACCTCAGAACTCAACTTGTAGATGGTTTGAACGGGAATGAGAGCCTCATGCACACAGACTTTACAGAAGCCGAGACGTGATGATTGATTGGATGAACTATAGCACGCCTATCCACCAGAACATTCTCTCGAGCTTGTTGAATCTTGTCCGGCGTCCGTGGTGGAACTTTCTGATGGGGATCCAGGTCCCTCTTCCTGCTTTACACTCGTCTGGCCATTTTTAAACACCTCGATGCAAGAAAAGGTTAACGGGAAACTTAATTATTTTGTCAGTTGAGTCAGAATCTTAAATGTTTTCAGATTGTCCTATTTCCTCCGCAGAGAACCACTAGACTGAATAAATCTAAATCAAATTTGGACTGAATTGAAGGTTAAAGTTCACTAGTTTCATAGGGAAGAAAAGATCAATCTGTTACACTTTTATGTTGCTGTCAATAGAATCCGTTTGAATTCTGTAACTATAGAAATATTTTTGAACTTCATTAGAAAGTCATCAATTAACGTAAGGTCCGTAACAATCTGATTATGTCTCCTTTACATTGTAACTGGAATAGTCTTCTGAATTTTAATTTCAGTTCGCTGATACCGTAAGAATGAAGTCTGGATAATACAGTAACTAGGTACATTTGGTATGTATGTAATAATATAATCCTTGAAATTATGTTTGTGCTTAATAAACATGACTCTACATTAATTTCAATCAAACAACACGATACAGTGTGTACAAGGAAATAACACCGGTTCACATTAAGAGAAGAGCCGAAGTAAATTTGTTGATTCCAAGAAGATATTAACTTGTTTGCTACCTCCAGAATTTCTTCCAAACCGATATTTTCGTGGGTATTCCCGTTGGCGTTTCTACAGTCCATTAGACTGGCTAAAATCTGTAGAATCAATTAAAATGAATTTGTTCACACTCCTTGATTAATATGTTCCATCATAAATACATTTCATCGGTCTGACTAAAACAAATTAATTGCGAGACGTAAGATCATTAAAATAAACTGAATTGTGACCATTCACAGGGATGTCTTCCTACATTGATAATGGTTAGGAATTTTCGAGACCTTTCGTGGTGGTATATTTTAAATACTAAAGTGCATTAAAGATCTGAAACCTGAACGCCTGTTAAAGAAAGTTTATTTATTGTATATAAGGTAAATTGTTTTACTTCTAGTAAAGATAAGAGAAAATAATCTCTGACTTTAAATGAACGAGAGAAAGAGGAAGAGAGATGTTGTGACATAGTCAATTAATTAAATTGTGTTTGAAAAGAAATTATTACATGGATTCTACGAGCTAATAATTCCAAAGTTTCGAGAACAAGAAAGGGGATTCTCCAGATTAGCAACTTGTTGTAATTGTAGTAAAGACAAGGAATATTCTTCGCAGAAATTAATGCACCTGAGAAAACTTTGAAGTTTGAAGATGTAAATAAGGAAATATATTAAAGTGATTCATTATACGAAAGTTGATCAGTCAACAGGATGCTATACGGAATTAAAAAGAAAATCAAAGATTAGCTATCCCCATATTTTGGATCGAAAAATTTATTTGTTTCTACAACTGATACTAAATGGTGAACAGTGCAATACATATCTGAATTTGAATGAAAATACTTTTATCTTAATTGTACATTTTTTTTGACAATCCAGTTTTATCGTTCTCGGGTATAAGCAACACGCAATTTTTATTTTAACAGGAATACCAATATGGCAGCTTTTAGTTTTAAGTCGTACCTTGACGAGCAGAGCGTAGTTGTCCCTGTCCCGGGGTTTGCCCCCGTCCCTGAAGGCAGGATATTCCCAGTCCAGGTCGAGTCCGTCGAAGTGGTTCTGTCGCAAGAAGCGCAAAGCGTTGCGTACAAACTCCTTACGACGGTCCGCATCGGCGACCAAGGGAGAGAACCTCGCGGAACCCTCATTCCACCCCCCGATGGCCAACATCGTCTTCAGCTCTTTGTTGTACGTCTTCAGGCCCGTAAACTTGGCGTAACCACCTGCGAAATAAACACATGTTCCGGGATCAGCACTCGACTGTTTACTTTTGTGTCCATGCGTGTTTATAATTATTATCTGAAACAAATTTTAATATTCAATTGATCAAGATTTTTGTAGAAGCGTGGAGAAAGGTACGGTATAACGGCCACCAAATGGCATTAAGTACTTTTGCTAAAAGGCCGCTATGCTCTACTAGACGTTATTTTGGTTCTTAGCGTCTAGTAGAAACATAATATGACAAGTAAGAAAAATGGAGTTACATAAACTGTGCAGGATTTGACTTAGATCAAAGAACTTAACCTATTTGATCTCTAAAAGGACGATAGGTCGAGATTGCACGAGAGTTTTTAAATAATATACATATAAAAGTGTAGAAGAAAACAGTCAATGTCAGGGAGAAAGAGGGTGAGTCGTCAAAGTTACAGACCTGGTGGGGAAACAGCAGTGACAGAGATATGGTGCTTTCGCACACAGAGAGATTAACACCAATAAACCACCCTCTAACAATTTGTTCCGTTTGTTGTTTTACACCGATGGTGTCGGCAACTTTATGAGATGTCACGTACACGTCTTCCATTGTCTTCCTGATGCCTTTCATTGGTGCCGCCGCAAGTATAACAGTAGTAAAACTACAACACTTTCTTCCAATTGTACAATTGAACTCACAGAACTTGAAATCTATCGTCTGAAACATCAATAATGCTCCTTCCTACTGTTTCAAGAACAAAAAATCTTCACGGTTGATGCATAGTCTTTCTGAGTAATTTTTATAAAATCCAAGCAACTTAAGTAATTCCTCATTGCAAAACATAAGAAGAATACATTTGTCTGTCTCCTGCACGTTACATGTTTGAAATTAATGTATGAAGAAATTAATTTACGGAACGTGTGTACCTTGTTCGATGTCCTGATACTTGTCGAAAGGCCTGAGTCCGTTCTCCCTGGTGAGTCCTCCGAAGGCGTAGATGAGATGCGTGCACAGATACGGGTTAATGTTCTGTGGCGAGAACTTGGCTGTTCCAGGTCTGTACACGGACCAATTCGTGTAATAGCACACAACTCGCTTGCCGGCTGCATCGTCTTTGGCTGCAACACAATACAAGTGCATAACACAACTCATTCATTACTAAACACAAATATTCTGTATTAAACTACAGGTAATGCAACAAAACCGTCGATACTTTTACTACACTTTTACATGTTCTTAAACGAGAGCACCCACATGTGCATTTTATTATACTGTGATAAGGTTTGCCAAAGAAATATATAATGTTCATGGTGACAATCCGCACATGGTCGGCAATGAATCCGTTTCTCCGTGTGTTCATCATTTCCATTAAAACTATCAAATTCATACGAGACCACAGGGAATAGGCCTGCATACACTCCAGGTTTTGATCAGTGGTAGGCGTTGGACGGAAACTTTCCAGATCGTGTAAGACGATCTGCGATTCAACGTCCGGGAGCAAGTCGTGAATTTTTTTGCATCGTATATTTTTTGTATGACTAGACGTGCCAATGCAACTTCTGGAAACCAAGAGCGGCCGTGCGGGAGAGATTGTTCAGAAGAACGCTGCTTGGCAAACGCAAAAACTCTTAAGGAATGATTGTTTCCAGAAGCAAAGAATCAATTATAAATATTATGATTCATTTTATGATAGTTCGGACACTGACTATTTTACTTTTGACGTCATATTCTTCCTGCAAAATCCAGTTATTTCTTATCGCTCACAGAAGCCATCCACTTTTAGAAATAACTGGACAATCTTCTTTTGGCAATAGAGAGGACGTCGATGGAAGCTGCAGCAGTTTGTAAAAAAAGGATCTACAGGGTATAAATCACATAGAGATTGATGATCATTCCATATCAAGTCAACCAACCTCACAAATTGACCATCAGCAATTTTGACTAAATTAACAGTTTGACTAATAGAGTTTGTTCTCAAATCAATATTCTGGGAAATAAAGCACACACAGTCTCATATAATGTTAACAACTTTAATAGGACGAAGCTTTCGAACTAGTTGGTCATTTTTCAACCGGTTCCAAAAATGCTGCGTGATTACGTATCAGTTAACATAAGAGTGGGCATTATAATGTTATGCATCATAAAGCGATCATAGTTGAAAACTATATGTTTAGATACGTGACTGAGTTAATAGGTCATTCACTGCACCAACCACCAGTCTTTTATACGAAAAAAATATGAAGAACTGAACGAATTTCTTGATAAATATGTAATTGGTGGTTTCAGCGCTAGAAGAAATATAATCACAATGTAGCTGCAGGCAAGGTGGAAGTTTAAGGACGTTGGGACCACAGCGAGCTTGGTGAAAGGATGATTCAATTCGCAGAGTAACGCCGACTATGAACAAGTTTTCCCAGAAAGAGATTAGCAATGAATGGACAAGGTGAAGCCGACCGTAGGAAATGTGATCGACCAATAGAAACCCCCAGTGACGAACGTGGATTTAAATATGTTAAGCTAACACAACAATAGGAACGTAGGTTTTCCCGGTGTAACTGCCGGATAAAGTTTTCTCGGGATTCCAACCGGGTAGCGTCGTTTAATTTCCACAACGTTTCGATGGCTTGCACCGCCATCTTCTTCACCTGCAGAGCCATCGAAACGTTGTGGAAATTAAACGACGCTACCCGGTTGGAATCCCGAGGAAACTTTATGTAACACAACAATCACAGACTGATGTAACTCGAAGCTATACACCACCGAATCTGTTTGATATGTAGGCCTAAACATGTACGAGTGTTGGACTTCTCGTAATTAGATCCATTCCTGTAGCCCAACGTTCGTTTCTCTATTCTCGGCGACTTTCTTCCTCCACGGACAATCGAATACCTGACAAAATCTCGAATTAAAGCCAGAAGTGCTTACACGTTTTCGGGAACGAAATCTCATTCTATTCGTGAAGGTAGACTGTATTCAAGTCAAGTCTATGAGGGAGAGGAATCGCATGCTGGCAACATTCCACTCTTTCGGTGCCAACAAAAGCGACTTTGAGGTCAAGCGACATTTACTTCCAACTAGGCAAACGGCACACGGCTTCGTCCAGTTACCAGGTGACTCGACTTAAATTTTACAAATTATTTCACTCATTGCAACTGTCCTCAAATTTCATCAAAGTACGGCTTAATTCATATATCCTTATGGTTTACATCATAGTTAATTATATCTAAATAGAATATACGTTGGAAAAATTAATCTATAACTGTTAATTAATAAATGTTAATTATTGTTTGAACTCGATGCAAATGCGGTTAAGTTACAGATACGAAGATACTTCCAAATAAAAATAAGGCATAAAAATTTGTAATAGAATTCAATTAAATATTATCCGGGCTAGAAAAAGATCAGTAATAACTCGGGTCATCATATTTCAGGTTAAACAAATATTCCTGAGCCTACAAGAATAGTAGATTCATGGTCACGTTCATCGTATTTATTTGACTAGAATAAAATATTTTTCCTTATTCTATAGGATATTAATTATACTTTCAATTTCTATTTTTCATCCTAAAATTATTAAGTTTCAAGAAGGCTTTGAAAAAGTTGCCTCTATTCATCAACGGTAGCGGAATCATTAACAGGCTCTCTTCCAACCATTTTTTCTTCGCAGGCAAAAATTTAATAAGTAGCGTTCAACCCTTTAATTTTCCAACAATTTCTTGACATAATTGTATGTTATTATATATGTTTCTGGTTGGACGTGATGCGGGAATTTTTATTACTCAAGTTTGGTCGCAGGATTCTCCAGCAGCCCGCAGAAAATTATTACAAAGTGGGCGAGAATAAATTCCAGGAGCCGCTGCTGGGCAGCATACACAATTGCACGAGCCAAGGACGACCACCAGATCTGTGCTTCGGAAAGCAGGACATGAGCACGAAACAAGGACGCCGTCTCCACGACGCGACGTGGGAAAAGGACAACAAAACTAACGCCACCTCGTGATGAGTGTATTTTCACACGACGAGTAATAAACAAAACCATTGCGATGGACACGTTCTAAACGGTGCATGGCAGCGCTGCGGATGAAATGGGCTTCTGATAAAAAGATTGAAGAATGTTGATATAAATTGCGAAGTCTCAAAGTCACGTAGAAGACTGATACATTCTTCTTTTTAGGTAAACGAAGAATCGGAAACAACTAGGCTGTGTAAATGTAAGGATCGTCAAGCGGTGCTCCAAAACGATAGTGCACGTCTGCATCCGCTAACTTGGATCAATAAATTATTTAGGAGTCGTTTTGGGAGGTTTAACCACAATTCAATCACTTCATTTCGTGTTTAAATCCGATAACGAAATTGCATTTTCTACCTTGACCTTATTTTAACAACGAATTCACTGACTCCACTAGACTGGAAATGAAAACTTACGCAAGGTTTACAGAGTGTGCTGAAGAATTTTATTAGATTTTATGTTCCATTAACTCAAATTTGGATCATTTCCCCTAGTGATCTTCGATATTGTAATACGTATCTATTAAATTTATTCAGATTTTCTCTCTATCAATTTTCTGGAAACGAAAAATAAGGTTCTAGTGACTAAGTTGACTGCTGACAGATTATAGTATTCAACGTCACGGATGTGGCTTTCAATTATATGTTAATGTATATTTTCAAGATATTATTTCAGCATTCAGCAAAGCTTCTATAGTAAAATGATAATTTAATTTAATAATTACTTTATAACGAGGCCTGTTTCATCATGAACTACAATCAACCAAGAAATTAATGTTTTTAATTGTGTTCTACAGGATTACTTCAGTATTAGTAAAATAAAGAGTTTGTGAAACATAAATTATAACAAAATTCTCTTGACAGCATATAATTTCTTAAGAATGTATGTATATATTAAAAAATTATAATATTTATAATTAAATACATCCATAAATAATTTATTTGCATTAATAATTACAGATATTGTGGAATGTGTCAAATTACTTGTGTAAGTGTAAGATTATGTGTTGTAGCAGATACAGTAAAAAAATGATTAATTATTTTCATTTTTGATTAATTTAAAATTAAATTTTAAGTTATTTTAAACTTTATCATATTCTGGAGATGTTCACTAAAAATAATAATTCATATTCTGGTCAAACATTTAATTTTATTGGGAATAAATATATATGGGGGCTGTTCAAGGTTGTATTACAGTTAATGGCAAGAAAACACATTATATGCAATTTCAAACAAAAGTGTGATACCAATATTTGTAGCATTGGGGTTCATAAAGCAGAAAGTTCACAATTCTTAAGGTTATGGGGATTATTAACAAACAAATTAGACTTAGCAACATGTTCGGTTATAATAATGTGAACATCAGAATGTTAGTAAGCCTTATATACATACATTCACTCCAAATTGACAGATTTTATAAATTTGTTATATGTGTGAAGTTTCTCCAATAACATCTTACAAATGGCTTTAGAAAATAGTTTGCATTTTTGCTCTTAAATATCAATAATATTTTTATCAATAATAAAAAAAATTATCAATAATAAAAACTAGTTTTTAATAAAGCAGCCACAGTTTAGAGAAAAAAAACCGTCATGGAGCCTTGCCCCTCCACGGGTTTCTCTAAAAATTTATTCTGGTAATGCAATGAGAATAAATAATTATAATTCATAAGAAACCATTCCTTATTCTTTTATATTCATGACTGTTTATCATGGAGAATATTATGCAATGCTTGCCTCAGTGTAAAGCCTGTTTTCAGGGATCTTATTATGGTCAAAACCCTGACCAAAACTGACAGAATAAAATCTGCTAGAATCGTAACTACCATTACTTTTGGTTTATTATTTGCCGTTCATATAATTGTTGTTCGGTATATAATTTAGATTTTAAGGCTTAAAATATATTTTTCATCGGTGTTCCATGTCGACACAATTATAATTCAGCACTCCATTCCTTCTCTCAAACATAAAACTCACAGCTTCAATTATCTTAACCACAGCTTCCCAAACTTAAAGACCTATCTCGGTCGTTTCGTGTTTATTTTATGTAACGCCCCTCCATCGCCTCCCTTATTGGTGCTTTAAGGGGGTTGAAATTATACACTGAAAACGGAAATAAAACAAAACTCCTTAAGGTGAACATGGAAATTTATAATTTGCATCTAGTTAATGATGTGGAAAAATTATTGGAACCTTAAAATTACTTATTAAAATAAACATAATTTGTAAATTTGAGCAGACCCGAAAACGGCATCATCTAACTTTAATTACACGATTTATTTTCTGCTCTATAATTGGAAGCAGCGCTCTTTAGACACCACGGTGACATATTTCGAGACAATGTCTTTCGTTTTGGCACTAGAATTTTAACTTTATTAAATGTACTGAGTAAGTAGAAACAAAATTTTAATAACTAAAAATTCTAGAATGACACTATCAAATTAAGCAACCCCGGAAACATTTTATTCGACGCTAATAATGGTCGTTTAGAAATGTTTTTAAATTCCACCCTCACCCGTAGAGGCGGTAGGCGTATCTTAACCCCTGAGTGTTTTTTCTCGTTCGTAAGTAACATGTGTATAAAGTGTGATAGAAATTGGTTTACGAATTTAAGATTGTAAACGGAAATTTGTTCTCCCCCTTACACCCCCCAAATTTAGGGGCTGATCTACAACTTAACTGACGTAGTTAATGTCAGAATTAAACTCATTGACATTTATAACCGTGGATTTGACACCTATCTCGGTCGTTTCGTGTTTATTTTATGTAACGCCCCTCCATCGCCTCCCTTATTGGTGCTTTAAGGGGTTGAAATTATACACTGAAAACATCTGGATAGAAAGTATTGAAAATATACCCCGAAACGTAATTAATCGACGCTAATATCGGCCGTTTTAGCACGTTTTTAAATTTCACCCCTTTGGGAGTTTCCTAACGCTTCGAAAGGCTGACAGAAACCTTCGGGAGGGAGGGGGGTGGGGGGTGCGTACAACTCACCAAAGATTCATCGGGTGAATAGTTCAGAAGCTAACAGGAGACACACAGACAGATTTTAATTTTTATATATAGAGAGATAATAAAATGTTCTCCGAATATGACACATAGTTAACGTGTTTTACTCTCAGTATTACAGTTTTGTCCTAATTCAACCCAGAAACGATATCCTTTCCATTACCAAATTCATTCAATTTAAGACGTAGGGATATAATAATTATTCTCCATATTCTGTTGCGGGCGGACCAACTCACAAACATTTACGCAGTTATAATGATAAGAACATAGTTCATGAGCTGAACGGTCTGTCTGGCCTTCGTTTATATTACCTAATCGCCTCACTGATTGGCCTACATAACTCTTATGAATGGAGAAACACAGCTGCTACATGGGTCGCAAGGTGGACGATGTCACGAAACTTAGTTCTTGTCTTAGTGATTTTATTAAGGTGTGCCTGTGCGAACTTCTTTCAAACATGCTCTCATCTCAGGTAACATAAAAACGCATTTCACTCTCAGGCTGAATCGCAGTGATTTTTACATGACTTAAAATGATCAATTTTCTTGTATGATGCAGTTATCACACACAATCGATAAGAAATTGGTTTTTCCTCTCGAAATGTAGCCTATTAGATGATATACAATAACAGGAACTTCGATATAGCATATACGTTCACTCTATACACAAAATAAATCAACGAATTATAAAGACAAAAGCATTTTAGATTAGTTTGAAACATAAGTTGGCAATTACAGCGTTGAGGAAATTAATTAAAGAAAATATATAACGACTCTTCAATACTCACCAGCGGAACAGAAACCCACTACAAATAGTAGAAGAAACTGCACAGCGAACCGCATCTGCACAATAACAGGAGAATCATTAATTTACGAATCTAATTTTAAAAATTCTAATTCTTATGAAAAATAAAATGTTATCATAACAGTTTATATACATGTCTCTCTCAAAACATTTGTAAGTTTATGAAATTTAATAGGTTTTTTTCGAAATTAAAAATGAATTTCAGTCTTTCAAAACCCTGAGAAGCCTTTAACATTTTTTAAATAGTCGTTGTCTTGTTATTCAGTAATAGATAAAATAAAATAAAATTGCGTCTGATAGAAAATGATGAATAAGAAAAATAGCCATTACAGACAAAAAAATATTACCCTTTTTTTTGTCTGCATTGGCTATCTTTTTTATTCAGTAATAGAATAGTAAAATTAAAGTAGTTTAACTACTAGCTATTTCAGCTAATTATTAATAATATGGGATACTTGACCAGCATCGCGCTAAAGCAACCATAACTTGGAACCTTTTGTCATTCTAAAACTAATTAGAGCTGGAAAAATGAAGAAACGATATCATCGAACGTAATGTTATTATCCATTGAAAAGTATAAATTAACGTAATTCAGAATGGCAAATTCTAAGTTTATCCAAGTATTATAACAGTCTCATATATTTATCCTTAAAAGTCGTCATTGTCTTCTGAAAAAGGTGTAAAGATGGAAGCTCCCAGACATTCCTGTTAGCCTGGGGAAGCCGACTACAAAAGATGAACAGGCGTGTTTCTGTCTGCGACGTAAATAATTGAGATTTCTGCCGCACGGATTTGCCCTCACAAACCACCCCTTTTGTTTTTGGTTTGTGTTCAGAGTCTCATAAAATGGGTCTGAGATTTGTCCATTTAACGTAGCAGAAATTTATTTCAATATTTAATGTAGTTAAAGTAATTTATCTAAAATTTAGATTCAGGGTCCTTTTCAAATGCATTCAAATGATGAATTTGCGTAAACCCTTAATTTAATTTAATTTAATTCGAATCAAATATAATAATATTTTTATAGGAAACGTTTCCAGAGTGCGTCACGGAGATCTACTGAGGTCAAGCAACGCTCAGATCTTATTAACAGTTGATTTTATTTTTTTCCTTTGTGTCAAATCCTTGTGAAGCATTTACGCTTTTCTTTCCGTGACCTTGACATGAGTGTTGTGGTTGAAGTGGGTGCGTACAGCAAGTTGGAACGTAGTCTTGGATTCTGAGGACGAAATTTCTCTTAGAAAACGTCGTAAGTTTGTAGTAAACAGCTGGGCTGACCTCGACGAGACCGCTGAAGCTGCAATGAAGCGAACATTTTTCGAAAGTGGCCTTTAACACCGTTGAGAAATGTTCTGCTGTTCACGGATAATCGTGATCCCTCCAAGGGTAGACACTGCGGCCACTACAACCAGCCATTTACCGTCGGATATATGACGGGCGATCGATCACATAAAACAACGTAAGCGCCATCATTTGGAGTTTAATAAGCGTGTGTCTGTACGAGATTCACGAAAGCGGTAACGCAGGTCATATTTACGTCTGCCACTTGTAAAAATTTTCAGATTTAGACTTTATAATGCGTCTATGTTCAAAAATATTGAAATTAGTGCTACGTAACATTAACTTTGTAATGAGGCATACTTTGAAATGCTCGGGTTTCTGTATAATGGCGTTGTTGGAATTAGATGAAGGTAAGAACAGAGCCGTTCCCATCCAGCGTTGATATTTATTGTTCTTAGAAACAGGGCTTTGGAGCAGGAGCATGGATATTTAAGTCGGATAAATACTTTCAGAGGTGAAATAGATTGATAGTATTTCTACCGATGTTATTTGTGTATAATTTCAACCCCTTTCGGCTTTGGAGGGGAGCACGCTTAGAGGTGGGCGTGGAAGGGAGCTACAAGAAAATAACGGGAAAACAACCACGATTCGAGTCAAATCTCGATGTCGCTCAGTTTAATTATGACATTCAACTTTCTATTTAATCCTCACGGTCGGGGGTGGACGGGGATGGAAATTTTCAAACGTATTAAAATGGTCGATAAATTCGTCGAAAGAAACTTTTACTGGTCAACGAGTAGAACCGCTTTCGGCATGGGAGGTGAGAACATTTACATAAAAATAACGCAAAAGCAACCGAGATTAGAGTTAAATCGGTGGTTAAGGATATAATACAACCCGTGAAACTCCGGGTACCCAGCTAGTAAATAATAAATGCGATAACGTAGTAAACAAACATATTGAGGATGACTGCAATGCGTTTAAAGGTAATGTATTCGAAGCCATTGATCATTATCCGGAAAAGTATTGTGTTCCTTTAAGTGTACAAACTTCTCAAGCAAGTGTTGAGCGTCTATTTTCCGGATTAAGATTAATTTTAAGTGATAATACGCAGGCAATGAAGGACGATTTACTTTCTCCCATTTTATTTATTTATATCAACGAAAAATGTACTTAAAATTATTTTAAATTTAAATTGTATTGCATTTTTAAATTATTTAATTGTAAAATTTTACGTTTTATGTAATAATAAATAAAGTATTAGTAAATAAGCATGTTTTTAAGCGTCCTTATATATGAAAGAAAAAATTAATGTAATTCCTATAAGCATGGAGCGGAACGAGTCAAAAACTGGCCGCTCCAAAGAGTAGGGAGTGATAATTGTCGGGTGTCTTGCACGCAAAATGTTGTCTGTGGGCTACGGGCTCAATTGTTATACTGAGCATATTTACTGCTTTAATATATTCGGTCGGCGCCAGGAGGGACTTCGCAGAAGATATAGTGAGGAGCTTACCCGGGTATTTATTTATATTAGCCCGGAAATGGAATTAATTTTACAGTAATCGTCTGGTCATTTCCGAATATTTTACAATTGATCTCATTCATCCCGCCGCCTCCAGACTGGGACTGAACACGTAAACAATAAAAACAGAAGCGTGGTGCCTCAAGTGTGTCTACAATAAACTTGGTACTTGGAAAGAAAAAAAATCCCTGTACTGTTTGAAGAAAACTCCCGGTATTCCTCCATCTTTCTAGAAGATCACTCGGTCATTTCAGTTATTAGAAAGACCAAGTTTTAATCGACGTTATAAGAGTAATAAAATAAATATAAAGCATTCAGATTTCTAGTATTTCATTCCTTCCTTTCCTTACATTTATTATGACGGAATAATTGACAAGCTCGTGCATCCGTGACCTGTTGCACTGGTCTGGGTCATTAGCTCGGCTAAGCAGGGAATTGTTGCAGTTGTGCAAGAGAGAGGTAGTTGAGGTACTTGCAGTGGCTTTCGCTTTGCTGTATCTGAGCCGTTCACTACATTGCCGGGGTACTATAGTCCTCACGTGCCCACGTTATTATTAATAATGGAAAACCTCAATACAACGTTACCCAGGCAATCCCCTTCATTCCTCATTAATGGAAAGAAATCCTCGGATTGTTGTACATCATAGATTATAATTTCGTTAAAAAAAATACAGGGAATTCGGTCAGGTAGTTCATAGTCCCAATATAACGGTTAACGTAAAAATCATGTTGACACAAAGTCCTATCCGACGGACGACTAGATGTCAACAAGAACACTCGCTGCGTGTCTCGGACTTTGCTGTCACGAGGATGCTGTGACAATTTTTGTGACCTTAATTAGACGAAGTGCGTGAGAACGGTGAAACTGTGCGAAATTTGATCCCGAAATTCGATTTAGTGAGCGCTTTTACTTGCGAGGCGCTGCACAGCTGCGAGTAACCTTCACGCTTTCTTCATTCTCGTGTTTTGTTCCAACTGTGGCGTGGGAAGGGCATTAAAATATTGTCTTTACGTTTCACGTTGCACGCATGCATTTGAAAACTTGCTTTCAACTCGGTCATGGTTACACTTAACTAAATCGACGACGAAGACAACGATTTTCGTGTACGCCTGCAAGCTTTCTACAGCACGTTTTAGTTTCGAACAACCTCTAAGACGAACGCCTTACTGTCCGTTATATTCCAACAATTGTTGGGGCTCTTGGCCAAAGATGTCCTTACTTTCATTCAGGTTAGAAGCGTGCAACTTAGTGCCTTAAACTATGCAACCAGCGAGTTACATTATGAAAAAGGCCATTTACACTGTAAACTGCGATATTAACCATATTGACATAATCTAATAAATAAAACAGTGTGTTTGTATGTATTTATTTATGTATATATGTTTGTTCCTCAAACAAATATACACCCGAGGAGCAAATTACACCCAAATTTGCGTCGGATAAATTAATCGTTCTTCAAACGATTTTTTCTGTGTTTAATTTCAACCCCTTTCGTCTTGGGAGGGGAGCACCCTTAAAAATAACGCAAAAACAAGCGATATTGGAGTCGGATCCGGGGTTATGAATGTCACTGTGTTCTAATAATTGGACTCGGATCCGGGGTTATGAAGGTCACTGTGTTCTAATATGACATTCAATTTTCCGTTTAATCCCCATGGGCAGGGGTGGAAATTTTAAAAACGTTTAACGGGAAATATTTGCGTAGATTAAATATTTATCGCGCTCAATGGGATAGACAGCGTTTTTCATTATATTCTTGTGTATAATATCAACCAATTTCGGTAAGGGAGGTGAACACTTTTAGGGTATGCAGTGGAGGAGCTTTACTTAAAAATAACGCAAAACAACTGAGATTTTGGTCAAATCGGGGGTTATGGACATATGACAACCCGGGCAACGCCATGCACCTAGCTAGTATATATTATATATAATGAATATTTAAAAAAGCGAATAATTAAATTTTATATTATCAATAGCTACATCAATAATCAATACGAGTACTTTTAAGGAATAAATCTATGTGAGACTGAAATTTGGTTGTTGTTTAAATATTATTTTATTTTTTAGGTTTAGTCGTGATAAAAGGCCATGTGTGGAAAATATACAAATTTTAATGGCAAAAATAGGACAATATTATTATTATTTGTTGGTTCGCCTCTTTGTCTGTTTGTCCAAGTCGACAGTGATAATTGAACTGAATAAAAGGCATTTCAGTGGAGATTGACGCAGGATAGCGTATCTTCCCCTTGTTAGGATCGTTACTTTGAGTGACTTGGCAGAGTGAGAAGTGTGGGTGTGGAGTTGTATAGGGCGAAGATATTCCATAAAGTCACTTCATAATTACGAAGGGTTATTCTGCCCATTTTTTCACACCAACTGTAGAAACTAAATGCATATAAATAATAAATAGGGTGCACTTAATAGATCAAAACCAGGCTGAGCTGTTTTTCTACTAATATTATTTTCCAGGCAACGGTCCGTAAATTCGAAAAATATCGGTTCAATTTTTCCTTAAAATTGTGTGTATCTGTAGTAACTCGTCCAACGAGTATTTCGTTCCGATTCATTCTTATTTACGGGAATAATTACAAGCACGCTATATATATATATATATATATATATATATATATATAAATGATTAAGATTTTAATAGAAATAATCTACTGAAACAATTGATGACGTTATACAGACAATTTTTTATATATATTGTAACGAGGTTTTGATACCTTTTTGTACCTTCTTCAGGTATTTTCCAAATTAATATAATAAACTAGCGCAACAAAACAAATTCACACAGTTTTGAAAGAGGCCCTTAACGCTATCAAGTTTGTAGCAAGACTATGCTAGTTTATTATATTAATTTGGAAAATATCTGAAGAAGATACAAAACAGTATCGAAACTTCGTTACAATATAAATAGGAAGTGTCTGTATAACGTCATCAATTGTTTTATTAATTCAAAAAGAGACGTTTCATTAGTAATGATGTACTTAACACATGTACTAATGTAAGCAAACATCAGCACCCATCATCTATTTAATGTGTAGGTGGGAGGCAATTATGCACTTCCGATCCTATTTATTGAATAAATGCTACTCTGCCGAACGGCCCTCAAATATCGTGTTTTTTTTAGTCTTATGCTGGGTTAAAGAAATATTCTTCAATTTTATAAATTAAGTACCATTGAAATAAATAATTTTGTTGAATTATTGTGACTGCATTCTGTTGGTAAGACACGGGAGTTTCACCCGAGGCACTGGGAACACAGGAAATACGTAAATTCGTTGAAGGTAAAACAAGTCTCTGGCGACCCTGTCACACGTTGTTATCCCGAAAAACTGGCAAGGTTTCGCAAGAATCCGCTGGCACGGTTCTCAGCATTGTTAAAGAAATTGCCGCTTAGCGGACGCATTCGCAGTGAAAGCACTTTGTATACAAACGCTTTCCAAGTTCAACACAGTACCAGGTTTTCACTTGGCGTCCGCGCGTCTGCTCTTGGAAAAATATATCCAAGTTCATAACTGTCTTCATCGATTAAACAGCAAGATCGAAAAAATTAAAATTACACTCGAATCGCGAATGGTCGGCGATACGTTTGCACTACGGCAGGGGTACAATATATTATTTTTATGACGTGTAGTTGTTCAAACAGAACTATGCGGGTTTTTTAATAATTTTATTTAGTTAAATTCTGGCATATTTATCGTGTTTTCCTTTCAGATGCACATTTTTTTAAGGAAAAAGTTTAGTGGAATTATTTCATTAGTATTGATTTTGTTTACTTGGTCTTTTCTTTTATCCTTTCCTTCCATTTACCCTTTTTTTATAAATATATATGTATATATATATATATATATATATATATATTTATTATTAGGTGGTGTACTACGCTCCATACATTACGGAATAGACTTTCATCTAATTTATATTATTCATGAGTCTTATGCAGATCGCAAGTGTCTGTAGAGGAGTTACGGAATCTCTGGCACTTTCCCTTCAAACAAGCCCATTAGTTTCCTCTTGAACTGAGTCACGTCACCGGAATGACTAGTCATGGGATTTTCAAGAATTTCGTTTTGTGGTGCTGCTTCTCTAAGGGTGAAAAATATTGATGCAAGTGATAGCGAAATTAAATTACAGTCATTAACTCCTTGAAATATTTCGTTGATGAAAGCTACTCATTAAACGTGAAGATGTTAAAGACTTTCAACTTCGCCATTTACAATTTATTGGTTGTAATCTCTATATACATAATGAATGTCTGTCTGTGTATCGCATGACTGCTAAACCATTCATCCGATTGCGATGAAACTGTGGTGAGTTGTTGTGCGCACTCCCGCGGAAGTTTCTGTCTGGTTTTCGAAGCGTTAAGAATTTCCCAAGGGGAGAACGGGGGTGAAATTTAAAATCATGCTAAAACGGCCGATATTAGCGTCGATTAATTATTTTTCGGAGCCTATGTGGTTAATAGTTTATATACAGATGTATTAAGTATAAAATTTCAAACCCTTAATGCATCAATATGGGACGGAGTTACATAAAAATAATGCGAAACAACCGAGTTAGATGTCAAACCCAGGGTTATAGAAGTAAAAGACTTTAATACTGACATTCACTATGTCAGTTACGTTCAGCCCTCTACGTGTGGGGGTGGGGGAGGTTGTGGGGGAATGGTCGTTCCATAAAGTAATGAGTAAACAAAGGAGAATAGGGGTTTAATTCTGACATTTACCATACTAGTTAAGATGTAGTTCATGTTTAAGGTACCGGGAGTAGTTTTAGACTTTATGAAGTTAGCGAGTATTTTTTACTATTTTAATTCGTCGTGAATTTTTAGACACTTTTATTATATGTAGTAGGAAGATTCCCGAATATTGTCATTCATTGTCGTGGTTTATTTAAAGTTAGATGCCGAGGGGTTAGGTCGGGCAGGAGGCCGTAAATGGGTAAATTTTATAATACTGGCGCTATTGGTGCTGTTTAAACGAAATGTTTACCAAGAGGATAGTTTCGAATAAATTCCTATTCCGGGTTAACTTAAATAAATACCCGGGCAACGCTAGTTTCAAAATAAATATTATTTCATTTAATTTATTATAATATTTTCAAAGAAAAAATATTAACCCCGGCCTGAGGCTATATAAAAATATAAGGATATTTATTTAATTTTAATAAGCCTAAAAAATTAGAGTATTTGTGTGTTGTGCAGCAGTGTACTGTTAGTAAAATAATTGAAATTTTCTTATGGATTTCGCTCTCGTAACAGGAAGGAACGGCCGTGGTAGTTCATCGTAATTCAGGTCTGGATAAGGCGCATCTGCTGATTGGGTCAGCGTCAGAATAGTCACAAAAACTTTCCCCACAAAATTATTTCAAGAGGAATTTCTATCTAGAATAAACTGTCTAAAATAAGTCCATCACTGTATCTTCACGAAAACTTCTACAGAACTCCTCCTCTGATTCTCTGTTTTTAAAAACTTTGTCTTGTTTCGCAACACGCTACTTATTTACCCTTCTCCATATTTCTCTTCCATTGTAAAATTTTTAACCCTTCTTAAATTTGCCGTTCTCCCAACACGTCCGATCCATCTTCCGGCTCGGTGTCCTTTGTGCGAGGTCGGTCACCTAGTTTTCTTTCATGGTGACTGCCAGGCTGGAGAATAACGCCTTGTCACTCCAGCGATCACGAAAATGCACCTGGTTCGACGGGACGGTGCCAATTCACAACCTGCGATTCGCCGTCCCTCATAAATTAAAATTAAATTTTATCCAAAGTAACAGTTTGTAATATTTGAGATAAAGTATATCAACTGATATCAATTATGTAACTTAAAATAAAATACAAAATTCCTGCTCAATTATAGTTCATTTTGACGTGTTAGACTTCTAATTAGGCATTGTTATTATAAATACATTGAGCCTATCAATATAGTTAATACTTTGGCTTCTTCAATTATTCGTTGTAAATATAAATAACTTTTTAAAATTTTAAATGTGTAGTAGAAGGATCTATTTAAGTTTTCAAAAATTAAAAATGAGAGTCCTAAATAAAGAGAAACATAATCTTGTTACCACACAAAGCAATATCGTGTCGGAGAAAGTATGCTTAAATCAAAAGCTTGTACGACCTACTAAGTTTCACTCAAAGTCATTTATTATGTAACGTCGCTATTGTCAGTGAAAGCTATGAATATAAACGTATCGATCTAGGAATTAATTAACTGAGATAACATAATAACCGTATCTTTATCCTTTATACATAATATTATATTACTGACCGTTAAATTTGACCTAACTGTTAATATTTCATATTCAAGAATCAAATTTGGTATTTGGAGCACGATTTCATTTTTTGTGATTATATAAGACGGTGTTTAACTTCAAGCTCACCCAGAAGATATTCGATAGTAATTGTAAATATAATACAATCATCCTCAGTTATGTTTCCAGTTTAATTCGTCTTTCTCATACAAGTATTAAAATATTTTATACTAATGTCTCGTTTCCAATTTCGTTATCGTTTTCTTCTCATTTTACTTCTTTCGATTCGCTTTTTACAATCTTCCCCTGGCGTATTTATTGTTATTTTCTGGTTCTGGAAGTTGAATTGGAATATATATGACTGTTTATGACCCGTTTTGTTTCAGTAAGCGAGTCAGCAGGTACGTAAAATTTCGTGACGGGAAGAAAAATTTCCTTCCGCGAGATTGTATTCAACTGCCGCACTTTTTCCGGACACGGTAAATTGCAGGTATTTATCCTCCATTCCCTGAAAAATTTCACCAAGAAACCACAGAAGTACTATCAGTTTACAATGGAGTCAGTAAATAATTTACCAAGCAGTGCTTCACAATCCATTGTACGTTTCCCTCATTGCTGAGTTGCATAATTTAGAGGCTAACGATCGCCTATCATGATCCAGTGGTCGAATTCGAAAATTCGGAACGTCAGCAATATTCATACATCCCAAAGTAAAGCATTACGTTTTGTATTGTAAGCAAGTACTTACGACCTCGAAGACCCATAATCAGACCAACTAGCAGTGCTACAGCACATAAATTAATTTAGGGCTTAATTTTTCTTAATTTTGAGAACCTTCATAATTCTTCTACGATATCGAATACCTTAAACTCCCCGCTTTGTGGCGTATTCGTTCCCGCTAATGCAGCCAGCTGGCCATATGAGTGCTCTAGCGATTGTAGTTCAGATTCCTGTCCGGAATGACAAATGCGCATGCGCAGGATTACAGGGACGCAACGATATATAAATAAATTCGAACCATTCAGTAATTAAAAATCTTAGTTAAAATAGTTTATATTTTCAAAACTAAAATAGTATTTGAACATTTTGGTATTTAAAAAAATCACAACCGAAGGCTATTTTAAAGAAAAAAATATTTAATGGGCACCATAGCGGGAAAATATATCGCACGACACTGCATACAACAGTTCTGCCATCATGTATCGTGGCTAGTTCCATAAATTAACATTTATTATAAATATATACAAAGTAAAAATACTTTCGTGTTAGAAATGCGGGTCAATTTGGTGCTAAATCATTCCGCTTTTAATTATTAGACATTTTGAAGTTGTAGCATTATTTTACATTGTTATACTCGTAAGAAATGGTTACTTGTGTTGATGTAGCACATAACTTCAAAAACTCACGAGCAGCCACTGCTAACCAGTATTGTAACGAGAAATGGACAACATTTGATACATTTATTAATTGAAGGGCTGAGTCCTCATCGCATGTGAATTATATATTTGCTTTCTCTCCGTAGTTGTCGGAACGGATGAAGCATGCGTGCTTTAGTCTGGACGGAAGTCGGGTACGTATCGGAATGGAGGCGTAGAAAGTCTCTTGGTTGATACGAGTATTGTTACCGTGGTCGGGTCGGGTCGGGCTTGGCCTGGCCGAGCTTACGCAACATACAAGTTCGCGGTCCCGTTTCCGCCTTCCTCCTGCGACTGTAGTTTCCTACGCGACTAAGATTGTTTTGGAACGAGAAAGTCTGGCGAAGTCACATCACAAACAAAAACGAGTGTATTTAGAAGTCATTACATTTTCTGAATAGGACGTTGAAGTCGAAATCGAACTATGAAAAATCTCTCGTTGGATTGTTCATGGGGTTAGCGTGGGAAGCCTTACATATATAAGGGTTACAAACCCAGGAGGAAGTTTTGGGGTTTCTTCGTAAAGAGAACCTGTAATAATCTGGAAAACACTCGTAGAAATATATATATATAATAGCTTCAAGGAAAGCCTAAAACAACGGATAATAAATATTGTTTATTGATAAAACAATTGAACAGATACTTTTTTATTGTTTTTTATATTGTACTGACGTTTCGATACCTTTTTGTATCTTCTTCAAGTTTTTCCTAATTAATATAATACACTAGCACAACAAACCAATTGAAATGTTATTAAATTCAAACAGTTTTGAACCTAACGTCGTTCCAATATAAATAAAAAGTGTCTGTATAAGGTCATCAATTGTTTTATTAATTCAAAACCAGACGTCAAATTAAAACTTATTTTTTATTGAGTTTTTCGGCTTCAATTCAAATTAACTAGGAATGGAATACTATATCAATGATTATACTATAAGTTAAACTTCAGGAATTGTCATTACACGCGACCACATACCAACCGACACATCCATCGAGTTGATTTGATTTAGTCGATGAGGAAAAATATGCATTGGTACACAGACCAATGATCTGGTCCCAAATGTTTGAGACTTCGCCTATATTTTTAAATTTAATGACAACGGTGGATTTAATCCAGAGATAATCGGTTCAAGCGTTCGGCTGCCTCATTTGGAGAAGAACCTGGGTAACGAAGAATGCTAGAGAGAAATTAGATCGAGTGGATTGGGATAGATAAGAATGAATAATATACAATCAGAAAAATAAATTATGTGTGTGATATGGCAAATAACGGGAGTGGAAGTAGGATCGAGTCATCGTATACTGTCAACGCACGGGATCAAGGGAGATAATTTATGTAAAATATACACATTTTTATAATAAAAAAAATTGAATTACTTCCTTAAGAAACGTAATTTCAACTTGTGTATCACTGTTCTTCTATTGTAATAATTTATTTTAATCTGAGATCGCAAAACTTATCGCCCATTCCAGCTTTTGAACGAAATTAAGTTGTAATTTCATTTAACACGCAGAGTTGGCTCTAGACTACAGTAGATAACTTGACTCCTGTCATAGCGATCGTCCAACACAGTGCGTACTATTCCTTCACTATTAAACAATAGGTTATTCTCTGAGTACATCGTTGTTTATGGCTCTATGGAAACCACCAAACTTACGAAATGCTTATTTCAAATTGAGATACCAACAATTTTCCCTTTTGTATAAGTTAAATCAACGAAAGCTGTTTTTAAATCCTAGACGAGGTCATTTTCGAATTCCCCTCTGTGGATTGTGGGACCCACGTTGGGAAACACCGATCTATAGGGATCTCGTATCCGGAATATTTGAAGGTAACGCAGTGATTAGGAACACTAAAATAAGCTAGGTGGAGAAAATAAAACATTTTGTAAATTATTCATAATTTCAATAAAGTATTGTGGTAAGTTACTCGTACACCTTCAGTTGATCGATGATGAAGTTTAGTTACATCAATTAGTACTTCCTTGTGTCGATTTAATTTAAGAGGTCATGTTCAATCCCCGTATTCTGTTTTTATGTATTTCTCATTTTTATTTAATTATTTAACCTATAGCCCTAAAAGTATAAACTGTAAAAATGTTTCCTCGATAAATATTACCTTCACGAAACTAAGCTCAAATGCAGAAAAAATATTATACATAAAGAATTTGAATAAACTATGCTTAGTTTCCTCTTAGCTTTGGTCGGTTCGTTTGAAATGAGTTGGATTAATCGAAAAGGCACGTGGAGCTACATCGTCGCCATCGTGTTGCTGTGCGACGAAGAAACCGGATCTGTGATCAGCGAAAACTAGTCAGTCCCATCACGATAAGGCACACTCCCACTCCCACTCGACGCCTCGCATCTCATTCTCAAGACAGGACTTGCCAGGCTCAGATGGCTCTGTGAGTCTGATAACTTGCACGGGACCTGATCTGCATGCAAGAAAGGCGAAGGTCCTCGTGATCCCGTGGAGGCCTCTGGGAGAACATTCCAAATATAAATAATAAAAAATATACAAATAATAAATATAAATTTATCTCTCAATACATAAAAATGATTGTCTGGGTGACCACTGTCCAAACCTAAACCATTCATTCCCGTGCGATGAAACTTTGGTGAGTTGTTGTGCACAACCCCGGGTTTTCGAAGCGTTAGGAAACTCCCAATGGGTGAACGGGAATGAAATTTGAAAACATTCTAAAACGGCCGATTTTAGTGTCGATTAATTAATTTTCTGGGACTATGTGATTAATACTTTCTATCTACATGTTTTTAGTGTATAATTTCAACCCCTTAAAGGAACCAATAACGGAGGGGGTGGAGGGAGTTACATAACAGTAACGCGAAACAATCGAGATTGGTGTCAAATACAGGGTTATAGATGTCACTTAGTTTAATTCTGACATTTACCATACTGGTTAAGATGTAGTTCAGCCCCTAGGAGTGGGGGTGGAGGGAGGTGAAACAAATTTCCCTTTACAATCTTAAATTCGTAAACCAATTTCTACCAATCTTTGTACACATGTTAATTACAATCCAGGAACAAACAGCGATGGGTTAAGACACACATACCGCGTTTAGGGGTAGGGGTAGGATTTAAAAACATTCCTAAACGACCATTATAAGCGTCATTAAAACGTTTCTGGGGTCACTTAATTTGATAGTGTGATTCTAGGATTTTTAAGTGTCTAATTTCAACTCCAAAAGACAAGGGAGGGAAGCAGCCTACCGCACGGGTGGTGATGAAAAATAATGCATAAAAAGAACGTTATTAGTGTCGGTTCCGGGGATATACGTAGGTGTCACTGAGTTTAAGTCTTGCATTAATCATGGTGGATGATGAAATTTTATGTTCCCCTTGGTGGAGGTGAACGCAGTTGACAAAAGGTTACCCGGCTAAATTTTTGTTTTTCTTAGGGTACCAGCTATATTTTGTTCTTTATTTAATTAACTGTTGTATTTCTTTACTTGTTTAAGGTATCTGGAATAGTTTTAGACTTTATTAAGTTATGGAATATTTTTTACTACTTCAATTCGTCGTGATTTTTAAGACACTTTTATATTATGTAGTAGGAGATTTTACGAATAACGTCAGTCATCGTCGTAGTTTATTTAAAGTTAGATGCCGATGGGTTAGGGCGGGGAGGGGAATGTAAATGGGTGAATTTCAGAACACTGGCGCTATTTATCCTGGTTAAATGAAATGTTTACCAAGAGGTTAGTGTCGAATTATTTCCTATTCCTGGTTAATTTAAATGAATACTCGGGCAACGCCGGGCACTCAGCTAATTACGAATAAAAATTTGAACAAGTCTACCTGCATAAGCTAATCTGACGAATAATTCAAGTGAGTATAACATATCGTAACTGTATATAACGTTGCTATTGCAGCATTACCATTCAACCCCTTCATATAAATTGCTCGGCTGTGAAACATGTGGGATTTTCTACGTGAGACAGATTTGTATCGTGTACGATTATTCACCGACTGCAGACTGAGACTCGCACTGATTTAATCAAAACGTAATGAAGATGAGCACTTGAGAATCTTCATCGTTCTGTTTTACCATTGTTGGCAAGGAAGTGAAAAGGCGCCATTGTCAGAGGTTACCGTTCCATTGTCCAGGGTTTAGCCGCGCTTTCTCCGGACTCCAGCTTTGGCTGCTAATGTGACACTTGTGTCACGCGCCAGGCCTTTTAACTGTCTTTTAATTATCACGTCAAAACATTCACCTCATGCCATCTGTTGCGTAAGCGTTTTCTCTGCCTACAGCATCTCACACTCATTCATTCCTCTAGGGTTTGTGTTACTGCAATCAGCTTCACTCTTCATGGGCTATCATCTTCATTGGATTCGCGAAAATAGACAATTACGCCGAGCGTAACTATTAATGAAATATTCTTATAGATACGTAAATTAATCAAACTTCAAGTCGGATTGTTGCTGAAGATGAGGAGGCCGACGTCCTCATTGCAGGCTCCAACGATACGTTGGTCATGATCGTGATTCTCTTTTATTGCATATCAAACGATCAAAATTGTACACCCGTTTTATTTAGTATGGAATGCTACATAAGCAACTAAATTGTTTAAATTACTTTTGCGAATCTTATCAATTTACTCAAGAAGCTATAATTTTTTTAATGCAATGCGTTAAGTCTTTTCCAATGAGGTGGCGCTCACTCAAACCACGTAAAGGTGAAGAATTCACATACTGTACTGTTATCGTTCAGCAAAAGCTGGAATAACTAAAACATTTTGGCCAGTCCCATTACAAATCTCCCAAAACCGACCAGGAATTCCGATGAATCGGCTATGATCACGTGCTTTTCCAAATCCACGTAAGGCGACTCGGTCGTTGAAGGTCCACCATCACCGACTGTTGAATAGGCTACATTAGGCCGACTCATTCAACTCTCATAAATGTATAACAATCGTAACGGAAGAGCTAGCAGCCTCGTTAGATTTTTCATTTTATTATTTGGAGGTACTACTGAGGTTTTTCGTAGATGGCCGGATCCTCCAATCGTAGACCGCGGAAATCCTGAACTTATAGCAAATCTCTTTAATAGGAAAAATAACGAACTGAAAGACAGATCTTGTAGGGTCATGAAACCTGACTACTTCCTGGACAAACATCGGGATTTAGAACAAATACAACAAACAAATTCCTCCAAGTCTGGGTGAAAGTTCCTTACCGACAGTTGGGCAAAATATTTGGTAAACAAAGGCGGGAAAACGTTCCGGAAACGAAATAAGAGCGAAGCTAAAGATAGGCAAATGAGCAAGAAAGCTTCCTGCGGTAGTGTTAAGGGCAGGGCAGTTACGTTAACTCGTGGCGTCACACCAAGCGAGTGAAAGGTCGCAAGTATGTGGGGCAGCAGATCCTGTCTGGAATTCCTTCACCGCTTCACTTTCCCTGCATCTTATGGGCCAAATCGGCACACTTGGGGCAGGTGCACCACCGGTCCGCACGGAAATAAAATACACTTAATTTATGTACAACTGCAATACTCTACTTGAAAATAAAATACGTTAGATTATCGTATGTTAACAGCGGAAAAAATCATATCCATGATAGACACGTTGGCCGTGTTTCGAAAATTCTACCACACTAATATTTATTTTTTACGAAAACTTCCTTCCCAGAATTTATAATTGATGTGATAATTTTTCAGCAGTCCAACTTTTGATTTTCACACGGGACATGAGCAACGGATTTTGAATTAGTCTAATTGCCTTAACATTTATATTGGAATCATTAAAGCCATTCAAAAAAATTGTTCCTACATATATAAATAATTTATCGGAGGAGAATGAACAGTTGTGTGGGACACTTCCGGAAATATCAACTTGGCTCTGAATTCCTTGGCAGTACCTCACATTCACTTTTTTAAAAATGCAAAAACGCATAATATAACAATGTTAGCGCGGATGCATTTGAAATCTACAATTTCGAATTCCGTCCGTAAAATAAGTCAAACTGTAGTTCCTGTCGGATTTTGACCTCTGGCACTTCAAGTGACTCATTACACCCTGAACTTATTTGCCCTCGCTAATTACACTTTAAAACTCTTATGATACTACGCAAAATGTTTATGTTTTCAGTGTTAGGATTCTCACGAGCATCGAGGATATGCACGGAGTTCTCATCATCACACGACAATTCTATCCAAGTAGTCCTAAGTCATGCCATGTGTTTACATCTCATTAACCAGGATTAATATCGTTGAAAGTTTTGAAAATAATTGTATTATAATAATCTGATCGTCCAATAATGGCGTTCACAACCTGTTGACGTGTCTAAACTCAACCTCAAAGTCTCAAGAGCGAGCGAAAAAAAAAAAATACTGAATATATTCAGTCTCTCTACTTTGTTTTGAAACTTACCTACCACTGTTCGATTTTGTTCCGAAGTGCCTGCAGTGGAACCGCGGAGTTCCTTGACGCTGATGATCTTACACTTCCCTCTTTTATCACTTCCCACCGTCGCTTTTTAAACAAAAAGCAGTTTCGTTACGTGCGAAAGTTTTCCAGCCGCTTCGCAACAGCCCCGCTCCATTACGACATGATGGCGATCTGCATTTCAGACAGCATCGACTTCACACTGCGGGTTTCTCTCTTCCACTCATGCTCATTAATTCTGCACATGTGTCTAAATAATTATTCGGACAATGCGCGACCAAGAACGGCAGAATAATTTATGGTTGACGAGATTTCCGTCCCTTCCGTTTTATTAACATTATTTAAAGTGTTCGGATTATGTCAAATATTCAAAATGAAAAAGGTAATTTCGCGAACAATTAAAATCAGAACGTAAGTGTCAGAATTTTTTTTTTGTTTAATAAATAAAATGCAAGACACGAATAGCAACTCCGAGGTCCCTCTCCGTGACTTCTCTGTAAATATATGTCATAAAAATTTATTTTTATTTTTATGCCCAATCGTCGAAGTAATATAATATTCGTTTTTAAAACATCACAAGAACATCGCGTTTCCAAGGAAATAGTTTACTTTATTTTCATTTGCTAATATTAATGAGAGTATCTTTCAACGAACAGACTGGGAAAAAAAATTAAATATTTATTTACAAATTTAGCACCAATTTCCTTAACAAAATATTCCTAACAATCCTCCATATGTTCTTATTTAATTTTAGATAGGGCTAGGTGAGCTCCAGTTCTTCACACGGGACTGAAAATTTTGTTTCTTAACGTTAACTTTAACTTTTGGCAAGAAAATTCTATACAATAATATTAAAACGAACTTTATAACAGACAATACTAAAAAATAAACACTTAAAATAAGTTAAATTTAAAGCTGCGGATTAGCGTCTTTTTGTAACGGCGAATAATTTAATTGAAATATTAATTAAATTATTCGCCCTTGGAAAAAGACGCTAATCCGCGACGAAACGTCCGGCAGGTTTAAATTTTAATTTTACTTAATAAAAGTCTTTCTTCCTTAATTTTGTCCGTTATAACGGTCGTTTTAATATATTATTTTCAGCAGACGTTAATTTTTGGTTTAAAATTCTATACTATTGATAGGGTGCAGTTTTGGTATCTATATTTGCTTTAACCCCTTACTTATGACTCATAGTTCCAGTATCTTTTTTTATTCAACACCTTTTGTTCCATCTTAGCTCTATTTATGAAATTATTTTTCTGATATATTTTCGCCTATCTTGAAAACTTTTTGTCTTCCTTCCAATACGTGCCCCTCAAAATAAAGAAAATTGTACAGACTGAATTTTAAGCTTAAACTAAATTCCATCGAAATATGTTCGACCGTTTTCAGGTGAAAAAAAAAAATACAAAAAATTAAGATCGCCATTTTGTCTTATGATGGCGGATGACAGCTAACAACCTTCGAACGGGTCTGTGTTCATCGAAATTATGCTAACCTATTTCTTGTGAAAAGTGAACAGAGAGACAGGAATTCAGCTGACAAACTTCGAGGTTTGTTTCTAAGCAGTATAAAGACTGTTTCATTTACATAGATATTCAGCCAATGAACAGGTTTTTAGATGTCATACAGCCACAATCAGAGAACAGTTACTACATTAGTAAGTATCAAAGGCTAGAGTATTTTCTATTTTATACAGTTATGACTTAAACTTAGAAGAATTTACTTAAAAAAATGTTAAGAAGTTAATGTTGAGAAAATGACACGTCGATTGGAACCAAAAAACGATTTCCGGCTTTGGATTAAACAAGAAATCACAGTATACAGCCAATTACAACGTTTACATCCCAAATTTGGAACAAGTAGTAAATTTTAGAAAATTATTACGCAATTTTCTGAGATATTTCTAATTTACTGGAATGAGAAAGTTTCGAAGCTGTGCACCAAACATCTTTTAACGTTTCGTTTCCCAGCTGAATCCAAGAGCTTTCGCAAGATTGGACGCCAAGGTAATTTGCAAGGCAATTATGAAAATCAAAATGGCGCATTCTCATCAGAACAAATAGCGGAAGTGAGTTAACAGTCGCAATCTTGTTTACAGTTCCTGTGGGTCAGAAGCAGTGAGGTAACTTCGCAACGAATAATTCTCTTCCACAAAGAAGATGGAAAAAGTCAAAGACCAAAACTGAACAGCAACAAATGAACTATCAAGGATCTAGGCGCACTTAAGTTAGACGCAAGAGATATTTTATTGTTTATTTCGAACAATTTTACTTGTGCAAATTCACAACTAATCGCAGATTCAATAAAAATGAACTTTAGATCCAATGAATTTCTACTCATTAGTGTTTCAGGAAAAATATAATTGCAGTATAGAAACTTGTTACACAGTTTCTAATTGCTTTGCAGTTTCTGTGATTTCATTGTTCACTTTACTCGTTAATATTAAATAATGTTTATAAATGATGATAATTTTGTCATTTCATAGACGTGGTTTTTGTTCGATTTAAGTTGCAATTTTAAAATTTCTGTTTCAATTAATTAGAAAAATTATACGAATTGATGTGAGTTATCATCAGGCAATCTCTTTTGTCTGCGATAACGTCAGTATCATGGATTAAATATTAAAAATAGCAGTTTATTAGTCAGGAAAACAATTAATTACACAAATTTAAACAATAAATAACTAAGACGTCGTTGGAACACAACATGTGAAATTTTGTCCACTTAAATTTTCTTATAATAAATTGAAAACAACACTATAAATTTGTTTCTCAATTTGTTTGTTTAGATAATTGTATGTAACCTGAAGAGGTGCCCATCAGGGGGAAACGTCGTGTTTGATATTTATTGTTTTACATTGAATAATTTTTATGACTGGCTGCGATTTTTATTATTTAATTTAAATATCATGGGTTGTTATATTTTGATTTATATGGCTAATTGAAAAAATATTCATTTAAATGCACTTTAATTCAGAAAAAAAAAATTATTCGCCATTCCATTGTCTATTTGGGACAAGAAAAAGTTGATTTCAGAGGTGTTAGAAATTACGAGTATAGATGATAAAGAATATAATTCTCTACGCTTTCAAGAATCAAATAATGGATCGCCGAACAAAAATATTAAATTCCAATCTGAATAAAATCTCAGTGTCCATTTTAAGTTGCAACTTGCAACTTGCAGCTTGCAACTTAGCACTTCGGGGCGATTGCCTGTAAGATTTTTCCCCGTTTACCATATGTCGCCAGGTGGAATACTTGAACTTTATCCAAGGACTAATGATCTATATGGTAAATTTTGTAAATAACTGCCACTGCGAGAGCTAGTAGGAGAGATTATTAAAATTTTTAACTGTTAACAATATATTAAATAAAAATCCGTTTGTCTTTAAAAAAGGATTTTCTACTGTAGGTGCAGTTACTGAATTTGTACATGCATTGCTATCCAAATTAGATAATAAACTGCAGAGAATTGGAACTTATCTAAAGCCTTTTATTTAGTTGATCTTTCTATATTGTGCAAACACCTTGAAGGATATGATGTGTGTGGCACTGCTCTACATTTATTCACCTCATACTCAGAAGGCAGGCACCAATATACAGAAGTCCCATTTCAAGTTAATAATATAATAAAATCAATGCCAGGATTAATCTCAAAGGTGTTCCACAAGGTTCACTTTTGGGGCCTTTATACATATACATAAATGATATGCCAAATTATGACTACAATTTTTGAATTGGCTTAATGATATGCAAATCCTAGTAAACAAAACTCAATATAATATAAATATCATGACTCATTACCTCAATCTAAATAACCTACAAGTCAATGCAGATAAGATTCTTCAGTAATAAAAAAACATAGTACAGACCATGAAAATAAATTAACTTGTGATGGTAAAGTGATAAATATTGTCAAGTACAAAAAGTTAGTAGGTATTAATGTTGACTGTAAAGTAAACGGGGAGAACACATTTATCAACTATGATACATAATAAACAGAAATGCATATGCCACCTGTTCTCCCAATAGGATACTTAATGAATATAAATGGCACTGTCTACTGCCATGTTAGTAATGGAATAGAAATTTGGGGGACAAGTGTTTAATCTCTCAAAAGAAAGTTATTACACTTATATTTGGTATAAAAAAACAGATTTATGTAAACCAATATTTAAGAAGAATAAAATACTGTCTATTCTCTCTATTTTTTAGAATATTATGATGGTAAAGAAGACAAAAAAAACCGTCCCAGGTCAAAACACAGTTAACCCTTATAATACTAGGACAATTGCGGACTATTTTAGAGTGCGGAATAATACAAAAAATCTGAGCATAAATGAAAGGAATTATATTTTATAATAAATTGCCACAGTACATAAAAATATTTCAAGGCAAGCACTTTGAAAGTGTATTCAGTGAATAAGGTAATATTTAAGATACACGAGTTGTGATAATACGACTGTAAAACTTCATACTGATGATTTAACTGTTTCTTTTTTCTTTTGCATTTTTATATTAACCTGACGTTTTCCCGTATTGTATGTATTCAATTATATGCAAATAAAGTTTATATATTATTTTATTATTGTCTCGTCATTGTAAGCGTCCAAACACAGAGCGGACAAAATCGTAGCTTCACGAGTGAACCAGGGGCTGATTCCTCGTTAAGCTGTGAGCGAAGAAAGTTGAATACATGAAATCGTAATTTGTTTGAGTTGACGATCGCGACGCGTGTAGGGGAAAACGCCTACAGGTACAACGCGTTTCCGCCTTTTCTCTTGCGTAATTGTTCTCAAGCAGAAAGTCACGCAAACATCTCCAACTCACGGAGCTCCTGGACCGAAGAATATGACAAGGTCACAGCTGGGTCCTACTTCGCATATCCCAACACCCCGTGGAATGTCCAACATCCAAGACGATAACAGTTACTTGCGGCTTAATATACTCGCAGACATACTTTCTCTGAGATTTCTATCCCATAAGTACCGTTCACGCGGATTTAACTGGTGTCAAAATATCAGCTAAATAGAATTCTATTTCTTTATAATCAGTATCGTCACATACTAGACGTCGTCAATTGCCGAAATGGATATTATTCACTTATTTTCTTCTGGAGGAAATCAGATTCATATTGTAGCATGTAAGAACAGCCACTAAAGGTCTGCCTATATAACGCACAAGTATTATTCTACATCAAATGTATCTCAGAAATAAATTCGAACTATTGAAATCAAATAAAAATTTCACACGACAGCAGTGCAGAAGTTTGTTAGATGATTATGATCGAGATAAAAACTTCCAAGGAAAATAAATAAAATATCGATTTGAACGTAATTCGTCTGTTATATTAATGTCAATTATTGATGATTAAAAAGCCAATTAGTTTGATTTATTTTAATGATAAGTTTAAACAATTGTGAGTATTCATCTAAAAAATACAATTACAGTATTTTTCTATAAGCGAACTACACATTAATTTGTACAGTTGCAAGCGGTTTTGCTCTGAATAAATTTAACATGTTTCCAAAGTTAATATCAAATTATATTCATTAATTGTTGAAGAACTGAATTATGAATTTTAATAGATTCAATTACTACATAGAGATGAATTTCAAACTAAATTTAGATTCGCCAAAGCAATTTATATATATTTGAATATAAGTACTTTAGTTAACTGTAAATTAGAAGGGGTTAAATATATTATGGATTCATAATAAATAACGTATTAAAACCAAAATACACGCCATTTTAATATTAATATGAAATTGTTCGCCATTATTAATGAAGAAAGTTGAGGGTTATAATCGAGAAACAAAATGTAATTTATATATACCGACGTTTAAATATATTTAAATAAGTTACGTGACGATCATCTAGTAGCAGGTGAAAACAGAAAACTTTCTTACTTCCAATTACATTTTTATAATTTTGTAAACTCCGGTCTTATGAAACTACAGGTAAAAAAGATGATGTTAGTAACTTATAAATCACTTAGATGATAAGTTTTATATATTCGAAACCAACATACTGCAATAAACTATAACATAATATTATTTATATGTAATAATCATTATATAAATTTATATTATAATTTGATCTCAAGTTTGGAATCATGTTAAATTTATTCAGAACAAAACCGCTTGCAACTTTGTACAAATTAATGTGCAGTCCACTTGTAGAAAAAATGCTGTAATTTTAGCAGATTCATAATAAAAATTTCTGGAAGCAATCATTAAAATCAATTAAAGTGTTTGGAGGCTGTTTAACGGCTTTTAATTATCAATAAAATATTGAGACAAAAAATTGGGTTATTTATTAATTATAAGAATTGAAATAATGTTAAATATCAGTTTCGTTACAAACTAAATAAATTATTTACTAAGTTTTTATTTATTGTAACACAAACTTATTTATAGAGTTATATAAAATTTAGAACAAATGTATATATTTATAATTATTAGAAATTTTCACAGTGAGTTTGCCTATTTCTAAACTGTAGTATCCAATCGCGAAGTAGAAAGACGATTCCTTCGTAAGAGAGAGAGTTTACGGAAATATCGTCAACCTGGTTAACAGAACAGAGAAATCTTTCGTATACAACAGTGTTGAAAGCGTCGCCGAGTCTGACAGGCTCCAGATAAGAAAATTTTGCCAATACAAGTAAAGGAATATCGTTTTAATTTTAAATGAAAGCACAGCAACTATCCCGATGGTCGTCCAACTACGTTTAATCTATTCCAGGCATGAAACATGAATTGGATTTAGGAAATTGGTCCGTTAGCCGCCTTCAACAACGACAATTTGTTGAGAAATAAACATTTCAAATCAGTTCGAGTATAAAAAAATTGAAAATAGAAACAATTAAATTTTAATGATTCCAACACCTGAAATGGAAAACGTTTTCTTTGCTCTGCATTAGAGTTCGTTTGAATATTGTGTTCATTAAGGGAAAAGGTAAGGAAACCCCATTTTCTATTTTGGCGCGTCAAGATTTCCATCAATATTTTACGTTAAGAAATTATGCCACATACCAGTAACGACCTCAGTAGTTTCTCAAACACGAATCGATTATTTGAAGGGAGTTTTCTGTTCCACGGCGTAATTTTAAAGCAATCCTGCATGGTCATAATATTTTCCAACAGTCTCGAATCTTTGTTACGAGTGAACCAGATCGGCGCACAAAGATAGGATCGTGTAGTTATGTTTTGAAGGGTCTCGGCCTCCGCCTCAGATCTCCATTTTTTTTGTTTTCCCTTTCCCAACGAGCTCCGGATCGACTATCACTTCACCCTTCCATCTCCTACCGTCCTGTGTCACAGACCTCTACATAATTATTTGCAATACACAAATGCCTTGTTGTACTTATCACCCAGACCAGTTTCTTGAATGAGTATTTTCGTTAGGAAGAATTCTCTGACATTGATCAGAAACAGCATCGCAAACAACGTTACGTCTGCTGATTACTTTTTCGTGGATGAAATCTACCAGATTTTGGAGAATAGCTCATATATATGTTCAAAAATGTGTTCATGTTTTCGATTGAGGAAAATTTTTAAATGTATGTTGCCTCCGGAATAATTGAATAAGTGGATATTGGGTGCACGTTAAAAAATAACGATGAAATTGTGCAGGATGCGCCACTAATGTTTACTTCTCTATTTCGAGTGCAATTGAATCCCTTAGGCCAACCTGTGACGTCCTTGGGGAGAAACTGGTTGCTCAGCCTTGAACGTACATTTGGCACACGGCGAAAATCTCGGCGCAACGGTATCAAGGGAAATACAAATTTTTAATCTTAACTAACCTTTCAGGTTGAATCCGGGCCGTTATTCCTGAAGCTAAATTCATCCCGAAATTATTAAACTTTCTGAATCTCTTTTTCTTGTGAGCAATCCCAATTTAAAAGTGCCACTTATGGACCAACGGATATGTTCCACAAATGATAACGACTGTGCGTGCATCTGTAGGCCAAGTACTCGTACATTTCCACAGATTGCTTGTAAAATTTCGTTCGTCCGATGGTTCATTGTTCGTGACAAATTCATTTGCGGGTTCTAAAACAATGTGTTTGTGGGTGCGAGACTACCATTAAAATTAAGTACTAAAGTAATTTCAAGAACCTATTCGATTACGAGGACTACTGAGTACACATTAATAAATCCTAAGCATAAATGAATGTTTTCCTACCTCTTGATACGATAATAATAATAACAGATATTGCAGTTTTCTGACCAATTACAGACAATATTTATGTGTTGAACTAAAACAACGTTTCGGTATTTGTTTCTACCTTCATCAGGTCTTTCCTAAATATACTAAACGTCATATTACATAGGCTATGACCGCACTGCCTCGGAAGAACTTCTAAATTATGCTTTTTTTTTAATATGACGTGAAAATAGTTTTTAAACATTTACTTTATTTAGGATAAGACCTGATTTAGGTACTAACACGTACCGAAACGTTGTTTTGGTTCAATAAAAAATATTGTCTGTAATTGGTCTGAAAACTACATTATTTATTTAATATAAACAGACGTAAAATTACAATCTCTAATAATAATTATACATTTCTGAACATTGAATATTTTCGCACAGTAAAGCAATTTCCTGAACGCTTGAATCCCTTTCTTATTTTATTCTTTAAATATATATTTGTTGGTGATTATAAGAATTCGAAGGTTAGCGACCTGCCTGGGCCTGAACGCGACGACCCACACCCAGATATTGTGACTCACTCGCATTACGTGGATCCGTAAATAACCAGCTTCTCTTAAACTACATTCGGAATTAGTTTCAAATGACAAATTTCGGTTCCGATTATTCATAATGAAGCTTTAATTTGAAACGTGGTTCTTTCCGCAATCATTTCATTTGCGTTTAAGTACAACCAATCCCGAAAAGCCGAGGATACGATCGTACTTTCATATAGATTTACGACAAAAAATTGCGAAAATGTAATAATTATATGGAATTCCAATTTCATCAACCAACTTAGCAAATTTTGAGATTATTTTACGAATTTTGAAAATTTAGTTCAATTAATCCTTCCAAACCTTCTTTAATATTATTTTTTTACTAATAATCGGATGTTGCAAATTTTAATTTGCGAAAGCGTGGTGCAGCGAATGCATTCCATCAATAATCGGCGTTATCTGCCTATCAGAAAATGCTTACGTAAGTGGATTTATTCATGCCAGACGAACACTGACAGTGCTTTGAAAATTCTTTGAACGTCACCTTCATAGTGCTTTAAAATGTCTACGAGTTTCTTGTCCGACAGAAACGGGCACTATTTGTCTCCGAAATCGGAACATAAATTAGTTGCCTAGTATATCCGATGCTGTAATTGATTTTATTCACAGCGTGAGGTTACCTGTTGCATCGATATACATCTCGTGCAGTCAATTTCGGGGTCCTAAAACATTTATATACAAACACCAAACACAAATGACTGAAAAATCAGTTATTATTTTTGTAATTAAAAAAAATCAAGTGGTATTTTAATGCACAAGCTCAGAATTTACAGAGCGAGATTTCGTTCACGTGACAAAAGTTCAAGGCTTAAGATATCGTTTCCGTCAAATCAATCAGTTCTTTTACGGTAATAGATTTATTCCGGTACATTTAAAAAGTACCAATTATTGTCGCGATGTAGGTATATATTTATAATTTTCCCAACCTCCTTCATATAACACAAAAAATAATGAATTGAAACGTTGCGTTAAAAAGGAACCATTCGCAAAGTACAAAATTTTAATTTAAGAACTCCGTGCGTATTCTGATGTCTAATGTATATTTATGGAGTATTTTTTACATATTTTAACATTACCAAAAGAGTTATTCCTCGGCAAATACGAATTTATCTATATAATACCTCACGTTCATTTTCTCAGACAGACAAACGCATATAATAATTGTGTACCAATAAAATTGACGTCGTTTTGGATTCGATCCTAGTCTATCAGAGAACGACTGATCTGGTCAGTAAAATATATTACATATGTGTATGTACTGACAATACGTTGGGTAGTTCCATAATCAAACATGTTGTTCCGCCTCCTTCAAATACCTTATAATATATTTTACACATACGTGTCTACACGTGTTTACTATTCCCCCGACTATCATTCTAAAAAGATGTTTCCTTATTGTAGCATTAGCGGACGTTAACGCAGACATATATGAAAGACGAAATAATTTAGGAGGCATCCGTGCTGTCTCATCATTCCCGGTAAATGAATGTCCTGCTCCGCCCCTCCCCTTACTGGAAACGATATTTACAATGATTTACGACGATGCCCACGCGTTCGTTTCGCAGAAACAATTTCTCCAACCTAATGCGGTGGTCCACAAGTTTTCAAAAACAGTTCAATCAAATTCTGACAACTGCATCAACGAAACACACAGGAAATACCCATCTATAACTCTGTGATTCGTCATTTGCTTTAGAAAAAAAAATATAAACATTGACAAGAAGTTAATTCCCTGAATTAAAAAACATTATTAAATATAATTAGGGCCTCTAAATTTACACGAAGATGCAAACAGTCTCGTCTTCTCAAAGATTGAAGTCTTTCCCGGTGAAGTTGTTCAATAAATAGTTCTCGGAATTCACACGGGTTTTGCATATTAATATTTAGACGCAACGTTTCGACGACTGAAAGCCTAGAAGATGACGACAGAGCTTTCAGTCGTCGAAACGTTGCGTATAAATATTAATTTGCAAAACCCGTGTGAATTCCGAGAACTATTTATTGAGTCTCGTCTTCTGTTCAGAATATTCCAAGGATTATTTTCCTAGTTAATCTAGTCTATTAACCTCTCAAGCCTTGTGCATTGAATTTTGAACATTACCTTCGATTATCCCCCCCCCCCTCCTTCGTCAGAAAAAATATGCGTTTACTGCGAAACTACAAACTTTAAGAGTAAGAGTTTTGTCAATATTTAGTTACCCTTAAGATAACATATAGACACTTTATAATTGGCGGCACAATGTGCTTAAATACATTTCAAATACAGGATTGTATAGTAGATGTATTTTAGGAGAAATTTAATTGTTTTGTATTTCATTTATAATATTTTCATAATGTGTGAATATTTGTACCTTAATATTTTTCAGCTTTTAACTGCGCGTCATCTTAAATTGGAAATACAATATTGTCCTGTGGATGGATAATGTACGCATTGTGCTTTACTTTCTTTTATTTTTTGAGAGAGTAAACATTAGTCATTAAGGGAGAAGAGGGGGGAGGGCGGAGAGAGAATTTCGAAGCAGGATTTTGTCCAAAGTTCGGAAAACAAAAATATTTTTCGGCTATCAGGAGTTACGACTTCTATATCGAATGGCGTCATTAACCTGTTTTTCAAATTCCTGATCTAAAAAGAACCAGTTGGGTGTTTCTTGCAATCGGTTGCTAGCCGTAATCAGTGCATTCAATATCAACAGATTTGCTACATATTTCGTTAAATTATAAGTTACCCCAGGCTAAATTTACAAATAAATTAATATGTATGCACAATTATTCTGACATGTGGTCTAATTGCGATTTACCTAGTTACTATAATAAATTTGATCGTGTAAGCGAAAGTGTAAATATGTAAATATTAATATTGGGGCTCATATTTTTGTAAATAAACACGCATGTTTGATGTAATATTTTATAAATGGGGTGTTCGTTTACTGTGAGCAGAATGTTACATATATCCTTGTCAAAGCTAATTTTCCGACATGAAAATTAAAGTTTCGGTAACATGTGAAAGTACGTTATTTGTGAATATTTCCGCGCACGTAATTAATGGATCAATGTATAAATATACACTCTTTCCGATGCGAAAATTTTAACTGGCGGGCTATTTTTCTTCTTTGTCGAACCATTTTGTATCCACAAATAAATAAATACACCTAAATTTTAATTTCAGATATCTAATTTATTTGGATAAATTAAAATCACAGATTAAAATAATTCGCAAATTGTTACACTGTAATTTTAACACTTATTTTTGCCGATAAAATATCCACTATACGAGGATTCCTTAAGTTTTACAATAAACTTGCTGGGATAGTTGGCACATTTTTCCAAAATTTTAATTCTAAAGAATGAACTTAACGTAAAGATGACACATTTTCGAGGAGCACTTGTATCGACGACATAGCTGAACCAAGTCACTGCAAGGTTTACCTGTGTGGCAACATTTAGGCAATGCTGCGTTCGCATGTCGAGCGAGGTTCGCTGAACATGTGAACGAGAAGCCGATGCGTTCTTGTAGACGCCAACTGCACCACTGCCAGTGCCACTGCCGCTAGAGAGAAAGTTCCCGAGGACGCTTTCTTCAGAGTGCCGAGGTAGCGCTTTTCTAGGGCAAACGGCACACTACCAAAATACCTACTAGCGACAAATTTTATTGCCCTTCCACGTTTCCCAATGTTATGTGGCGTCAAATTTCTGCGGCGACATCAGCTCATTCCCAAACCTTCCGACTTCTCGACAACCTCAATCCGATTACATAGTCCTATTTTGGAACTACACGGAATTTAAAAAATTAAATTTACAGTGGACGCGGCTGACTTGTGTGGTGAATTATATATAACACACTACAAAACAAATTTTCTTATATTAGAAAAAATATTCGACAGGACGTGTACTTCAACAGCATGATACTTCAACTTCCAAATCGACGGTGATACAATGTGCTGTAACATTACTTCTGTGTCGTTATATTTTTACGTCTCTTTATATTAAATATATAATGCAGCTTATGACCACTTTCAGACAATTTATTTATTAAATTAAAAAACAACGTTTCGGTACGTGTTTGAACCTTCTTCACAATACCCTGAACAGCTGCCTACTAGTGATGGGCATAATCAAATGAATTGAATAATCTAATAATCAGCTGATTCTAATAATCGAATGATGGCTAATTTATGCACGTACCCTCGATGAATCATGACAATAAAATAGAGTTTGAGCGTGAGCAGCTTCACAACAAGTGTTTACTTTTTTAGACGTCTGTCTTTAATTTCGATTCCGGGCGCTGATGAAGGGTCGAAAGGTCACTTGTAGTGTGAACCGTAAACGACTGTCATTTTCACTCCGAGAGTGGCAAATTGAGCGATGAATGCCACATTTCCTCAGAAAGTTGCTTAAGTGCCTCGATACCGAACTTGATTGATTGCTCGGAGTGCTCGGTCCAGCTCTCATTCTCATTCCCATTCTCCCCCGGGAGAAACACAATCACAAAACGGTTCGTTTCATGATACTTGTTATCTGGGTGTGGAGGTAGACAATATTCTATGTATTGTTATCTACAGTAAAACATTAGAAACAATGTTGGGGAAATTTTATTTGAAACACAGAAATGTACCGAAGAAAACATGTCCACATGAGATGAACTTTGTAAGTCGACATAATATGAATGTTAAAGAACACTCTTTCAACCTTTTCTTCCAAACGTAAATAGATTCTACTACGATAATTTTAAGTACGTCAATCATCTGAATGTAGTATAACTATGAAGCTCGTAGTTTCGTATAATTTTTATTAGTTTACGGTTGATTCTTATATATTTTGGGTAATGGACCTCATTAACGGGGACACCTGTAATTAAACGCTTTTACAAGTCCTTTAAAAAAATTATTCGGCAATATTCACACCTCCAAGAAAAATTAATCGCTGTTGATACGACGTAAAAATCATTAAAATGTTTGCTGATGAACAGGTTAACTAAATTGAAACATATTGGTAAATAATTATTAAGTTTGTCTGTGATTGAGTCTGCAATAATGGAATATAACATAAGTCTTTTTAATCGTCTAAATAATCAGGTCAAGTATCAAATTTAAGTGTAATTCTAAGTTATTCTTTACAATATTTTGTTTTACTCCCAGACATGGAAGATTTTCACTTCTGTCTGGTTTCCGACTCACAGAGCAAAGTCTTTGTCAGTTTTAATTTGTATTATTTCCATAAGAGGAATTTTATAGAGAAATATTTTAAGACATAAAATACACTTCTTCACGAATCTCTTGAAATTTCAATATTAATTTAAAATGAGTTATTCCAAGTTATGTCCCAGCGACTAGGTGTCAGATTTTCCTCACAATTTATGTGACCCAGTACCGAGGTATGAAAATAAATTTCTCTGATTTGTAGATCGTAATTTGCCATAGTCATGGACATAGATTTTATCTATATTAATGAAAATACAAAAATCTTTCGGTAAAATTTGAAGTGAATGATTTTAACTTGATTGTAGAAAGAAATTTATTAAGTAATTCGTCGATTTCTACAACATTCCCTGCAGCCCCCCCCCCCCCCCCGGGGTTCCAGTCAGTTTGTCCATGAATGCATAGAGGTGTACCTCCGCACTAAACTTTTTTAAATTATAAAAGTTTTCAACTAAGCCCAGTACCGTTGATTTCAAACATCCAATAGGTTTCTCTATCTAATTCAGTGCCAAAGTGATGGGACAGCTGAAACCTAAGCTACGTTACTGGTCTAATTCCATGGGATTTATTCCTTAAAGTAAACACGAATCTTCACCCAGAAGGGAAGGATTATTATTGCTAGTCATTGAGGAAATGTGTGAATGTGATATCTAATAAATCACATTTTATTTTCAAAATTTTCTTTAAGGAAAATACAGTCAGTAAGATCAATCTTTATCCCCCACGTTGTCCATATCTCGAAGTAGGGGCTTGTAGAGGTTCTCGGCGATTATAAAGAATGAGTGGCTATACTGTATTGCAGTAGAGGAAAATTATTCCGGAAGATGGCACTTACCGGTGTCCTTATTGTGTGGGGGTTCAAGAAGATCGCCAAAAACCAGCGTTTTGACGATGGAGTCGCGAGATTTCCGCGAATACGGTCTCTTTTTCGCCCCGGTTCCTTTGAACATATTTGGCTGCTCTTTTATCAATTTCTGTGTGCCATTTTCATTAAGAGTGTGATTGTCCAGCCGAAAAAGTTCTGAAATGCTCTGACTAGTAGAGTCGTATGTCTTCCAACAGTGAGATGTAATTGTCGTACCAGGAAAATCCCACTTATTTATTATTGTGTGTAATGTCTCCGCCGAATGATCTATAGTCTTCAGGAAAACACGACCAGTACCTCAAAATTACCATTGATACTCAAAAATGATACCATTATAATGTATCAAATTTGGTTTAATTGATTTCTACAACCTTCCCTGTTCCTTCCACCAGTTCACGTTTGTCCATAAATACAAAACGACAACCAGTTGGCAGTCGTGTGGCTACTAATCTGCACCTGTGTTGTTATAAAATACATAGAACAGTTCCATACCCACAGTAGGCTACTTTTAATATGGCAATCTCAAAATGATGAAAACTTAAATGGCAGGAAGCGTACAGAGAAGCCACCGAAAAGTGACACATATTTCACACTGAACAAAAGTTAGGATAATTTTCCAATTATATTGAGCAGCGATTATAATTTAACTGTCCCTAACCCAGAAACACCTTTTTTCTACTATTGCAGAAAGAATGAAAAAAACTTCTACCAAATAATTCCAAACACTTCAAAACTATAATATGATAACATGTTGAACTATTACTAATAAGAATTTCAAGTCTTGTGTTGCTACAGTTCATGCAACTTCCAGTCATCATAGTGACATTTGGTAGGTAGGCAGAGATGCAGTAAAAGTGAGAACTGAAAGAATCAAACGGAAGAAAGACGAGGTAAAAGAAAGTGTAGAGAGGAGCATAACTTGAAAGGTGAAGAAAAGTATACTGTTCTGAACGATAAGAAAACAGGGAAAGTCAGATCTAGAGCATGGCAGACTAAACTCTCATGTGGACACAGGCTTACTTTTGAGCATATAGGTCTTCCTGGTTAATTTTTAAATAAAGGTTACCACCTGAGCAGTAGTTGGTTTAATGCAAAACTCGGCCATCACAGACCTGGAAAGGACAACAGAACTAGTTGTGTGTTGAACTAACTGCTACCCAGGTTGTAGCCCGAGAACTGTTAGTTTAGTGGACTCGTGATTCAAGCTAGCCAAAGAGACAGCCGGCTTTTTGTTTATGAATTATATAAATGGAGGCAATCAATATGTAAATTTATGACTGGCACTTTGTAAGCATTTTCTTTCATTTTGGTTTCTTAACCCAGTTTGTCATTCCAATGGTTATTTTTCTGTTCTAATTGTGCTTACTAAAGGAACAATCAGTGTCCTCTTTCTATGTAATCTGGTACCAGCTTACACCCCAGGGCATCTAGTGGATTTGTCATCAAGTTCCACTATGTTAGAATAAACCTTGTGTCCCGCAGATACATACTTCATGGTTATAACTGCCCCAAAAAAGTTTGCCTAATGTTTACAATAGAGCATAAAAAAAAGTAAAGTCAACTGAGAGATATCAAAATTGTTTTACATTTGAAAGCATTTGAATATAATATATTTTTAAAATTATATTAACCTGTTCAAAAAATAGGGAACCTTTTGTAGACAAAAACACATTTTTTCTAACACTTGCTCAAATTGGCTCCTTAGCAATATATACACTAGGTGTACACACTTCTAGAAAAAAATCAAACTGATGAATAGCCATATTTTATATAGAGTCCTCTCAGGGGAGTAAACAGCATGATAACCGAGGGAATACTGTGTCTGGTGAAAGAAGTTTGCACCACAATGTATGCTATTGGCATTGTACCTGAAAGCATGTTTCATACAATATCACCAATTATGGTTTTTATATATATTTTTGCAACAACTGACTCCATGCAACCCTTCTTCATTCATGGGCTGACTGCTGTAGAAAAAACACTTTCTGTGGAAGAAGCAAATTTCAAACAGGAATGATCATCGCCTAGACATTAACTGAAGGACTTCTACCACACTTCATTTAATTGTATTGAAAATTTAAGGTTTGATATATGATATATAAATTATTTTTATAATTAGTATATTTTCTATTGTTATTTAATACACATATATGTATTGGAATTCCACCAATTAAATTTATGTTCAAGTATTCAAGGCAGACACAATTTTCAAATCCAAATAAGACTATGAAATAACAATTATTTTACAAAATATTTATATTTATAATGCAACTCAAAACTAAGCACATATTTCATTCATCCTTAATCTTTTCACCCTTTGCACTAAGCATGAGATAATACAGCTGCATAAGCTGGTCATCTCTCATGTTGTTCCAGTAGCTTTCATCCAAGGAAAAGCCAAGTTCTTTTTCACCATTGTTGGCCGGTTTTCGTAGTTGTTGCGACATATTCACTGCATACTTCTGAAACGTAGGAATAATCAATACTTAAACAGCTACAAACACATTTAAATTGTTTATAATTTGTGTGTGTAATGAATTGTAAGGATAACACACCCAAGTATCAGCCATAGGTAGATACACAATGTCGATTATGAAACTACTGAATGTTATATAAAATAAAATGTAATTACACATTTAACAATTATCTTCACAATTCACTTTTACTATTGTCTAATGAGGAAATGCCAAGTCTTATTGAAGGACTCGTATAAAACTATTTTCCCTAAGTAATACTTACTTATAGAGCAATTTTGTTAACTTTTGTTGGATTTTCTGTGATATTTTGTAGCCTAAAGCTTATTTACAATTTACAATATGTTTATACACATATTTCGGGTGTTGTAATTAGAAAAGTTAAAATGTAATTAATAATTTGTTTTCCTCTTGTACAAAATTTTCAAAAATGTGTATTTCATTAACCAATAAATATTTTACTTAACACAATGAAAATTACGCAAGCTACCAGTAATTCCAACACATGAATAATATCTAAAATGCTTCATATCCAACTTTGTTTCTATTACAATAACTGATTCTACACTTCTGAAAAGCCATTAAAATAATACATTACAACTTTTAATTCTAGATGAGTTGTGAATTTTTGGTTCTAAAAACAGTAAAAGGAATTAGATAGTCTAATGTTACACAACAATGTAAGTTAATTACACAATACTGCTCAGCTTGGGATGGTATAACTTTGAGAAAATACAGAATTTATACACCAATGACAAATATATTGATGACAAATGAATCCATTTCTATCTGATACAATTTTATTGCAACAGAATTAATATTAAAAAAAATTCACTCACTATTACTGTGTAAGTTTATAATAATAAAAAATTTGCAAGAATAGAAACAATTAATATTATAATCTAGCAATATATCGATATCAAAAATACAAGTGGCAAAAAAATAGTTCTTGGAATTAAACCATTTTATTAAAAATAATATATTCTTTGAACTTACAGTCCACTCCATGACAAACTGTTGAGATTCTATTTCATTGCAGGTTTTGTGTTTTTTAAATTCTTCTTTCAGGTAACTAGTGCCTAACTCTTGCAAGTCTTTGGGTAAACCTCTCTGTAACTTTAAAAGAGTTTTGTATAAAACTCTCACTTTCTGCAAGTGTGTTACCATTTCGTCGTTTTACGGGAACCAAGGTAAGAAATATAATATGGTACATCTACTCTCGTTATTTCTTAGTACTTTAATTATTTATGTAAGTTATATTTCAAAGACACAAAATAGGGTTAACTAAAGCAATTTTGTTCAGTATTATTTTGAGTAAAATCAACACCTTTCGGCAGCTTCAGTATAATATTTGATATTGAACGAAACAGCAGTGATCAATAAGAACTATATTGGTGTGCAATGTTCTAAATCAGACAGTTTTTTAGTAATTTTGGTTTACAGAATCAGAATTGCGTTAATAAGTTCCCATAACGTATCAATCGAATTCGTGCCAAGTACCAGAATCTCAATTGTTTTTCAAGGATAGGAGAGAAAAGAGCTATCAACTACAATGATGTCTCAAAAAAAATTATTGTAAATTTCTTGTGGGAAAATAATAGAGCGACCGAAATTAGAACTTTTTAAAATTTTAATTACAATTTTTATTCATAAAGCTTGAAAAGGTTACGCCTTTTATTGAAAAAGAAGTTAATATCGTTTTATGTGTAACCTGATATTAAGATGATGACCTATGATCATGAAATAAGTCCATTACAATTTCCAATTAATTTTAAATGCTCTTGTTGAATCAAATAGCAATCAATAGTTACGTTCCTGTATCACTGGGCTAAGATTTACTTAACGGAACTACTTCGAAAAAAATTTTTCGCGTGCTTTCTAGTTAATATACGAAATTATAAGACACATTTTGAAAGAATTTACTGACCTTTCTTAATTTAGGAAATATTAACATTTAAACTTTCAGCATGAATCACGTCCCCACTATCAATGATGTAGGCAGAGCAGCGCCATCTACCAGTACCTCAGAGAGATACCAGCCACAGAGCTGTACCGAAGCAAAAAGGAAGTTCTTCACTAATATCTTTGCAGTGCTGTAGTCAGCTTCTGCACATAAATAATTACACATGATTTGTGGCGCTCTGGGTGGCAGCAACAAACAACACTGACCGCCATTTTTTAGTCGGTCCACTTCACCTAAAACCCGATTTGTTTTTTGCTACTGATGGTAAAAGTTTTGAAGTTTTTGTGTTAAAATAAATTGTTTGTTAATATTAATCAAGCCAAGCGACCGTTCAGCCTACAATTGTAATAACCGTAGTTCGAAAACACATCAAGTATCGTATTTTAAGTAATAGAAAGATCTGTACAGTATTTTATGAATTTCAAGCTGTACGATGGGAGTTTAGTCAGGGAGGAAGATGGGATTGTTTTAGATCTTCTCAATTTGAGGCAACTGGCAGAGAAGTAAGTGTGGAACGATTCTCCAGTTCTCAAATTTATATTAAGTAGGAGAATGAGCCAGGACCATTTAGAACTCTTATTTTCTTGCATACGAAGATGTGGGGGAAATACAGTTCAGAGCAGCATATAGGAAATCTTTTGTTATGCAGATAGAACCATCCAAAAGTGCCAATAGTACCGGAGGAATTTTGGAGACACTGGTTGTACCAAATGAAAAAATACTTATAAATCTTGTACAGATCACAATTTTGATCATGATTACATCCCTGAATATGAGAGATTAACATTATATTCAGAAAAAGTGGTAGAATATATTTCATGGAAGTGTTGTACGGATGGTGGTAAAAAAACTAAAGTGTTTAGGTTGTTTAGAGGTTCTCCTTGCTCCTCGCTCTCAAAGAAAAACGGGATTGATTAAAATAAAGGACTTTAAAGACAAGTTAATCAACCCGTCTAAAGACGTTGTGAAATTATTTACACTTGCTGAAAAAGTATTGAGGAATAATGAAACATACATAGGAAAGAAGAATTTACTATTAAAATTGTGTGCGGAGGTATTCCGGATGTTGGGACATAAACAAATTTTATTTTGTGAATTCGACCATTTAATAGATTCGGCCGAATTTGGTGAGGAAACTCACTACTTAATTTTAATAAATGTTTTATTAAACATTACTTCAATTGCAGAATTCGTTACGTGTGTAAAGAAAAAGCAATGGATGAATGAGGACGCAACATAATGCAATTGTATACAAAACTGATATTATTTAAGGCCAATAAATTTTTCTATGCCCTAAATGTGTTATATTTAATTAAACCTTAAAATATATTGTCCGTAGAGATTTAGTTTTAGGTCATTTCAAAGCTAGCAGACGATGGGGAACGCCCACCAGACAGTATAAAACATGGCGGTAGAGTTTTCATTTTGCTTCAAATATGACGGCGACTTGTCCAGTCTATGTTGTTTATATATGTCTTTGGGCATAACTTATGATTTGCTTAGGTAAGTGTTAATTATTTGCCCATTTAGTCCGAGGTATTGTTTTCGCATTGATTCTTTATAGTATTTGTTGCTCATTATCGTAGGTTTTCCAATAAACCTCTGTATCACGAGACTTCATAATCGTGGTTTACAATAAAGGATGTATAGCTCAGAAAAAGAAACATTATTAAACAGCTTAATTTGCACGTGAAAATTTAATAAAAATTCAAACTTTCGGTATTTTTAATTCGGTTATTTATTTACTTATGTTTTCTAAAATATAAGTGATTCACACTTTTAAATGTGTTTATTCTGGAATATTTTTCCTATGTATAAATGACTAATTTTACATATTATTATCAGGCTTATCCACCATGCCATACAAATGTTCTGTACCTAATTGTCACGGAGACTGTGATGCTGATAAAAAATTGCATATTCCTTTTCCTTCTGATCCTGAGAAAAAGTCAGCTTGGTTAAAAGTAATTCCCCAAAAGGATTTTAAGGATTGGCTGAAGGACGCCGATTTTAATTTGACAATTAATGTAAGAGAAAGTTTAAAAATATTTTTAAAGTTCCTAGTTGAAGTAATTCTTGGGAGTCTCACAATTGTACCTTTAATTATTTTTGTTTTCTTAAAAAAAATTACTTAACATTCTAATTTCAATTAATTAATTGATTTATTTAATATTTTTTTAATTTCTTTGAAAGCAGATCTTTCTTATTCAGGTATGTTAAAAGTTCATTAATGTAACACGATTTGATATTTCTTGTGCACGTCTTTTATTACTGCCAAACTTTTCAAGCTACCTCTTTATAATTAACTGCAATATATCATCATTAATGTTAATTTATAATACAATCCTAACGATTTGTTTATTATCAGATTATGAAATCTTATTTTGCATGTGATAATGTAGGCTTTTTTCTGTGTTAAATTTTTACATAAAATTTGTGAATATTTTATGTGATGGTTACAACTTCCTTCACGGTTGTAATGGAAAGGCAGATTCCAATTGAGAATAGCGTTAGTATTTTCGTCAAAAGAATTAGTTTATTTCTGGTCGTAATGAGGATTTAACCAGAAAAAAATATTAAGATCCATCCCTTCATTTTGTCCGAAATCTCTGCTTGTTTTAACAGAAAAAGTAATAAATAATTGTAATGGACAAATTTATTCCAATATTTATTTGTATATGCCTATGATATTCCTTTTAAATAAAACTTAAAGTAAGCACAAATTCAGAATTAATGGATTAAGCTAGAAAAATATTCTGCACCCGGAATAGTTCCCAGGTCCTTTGCTAATTAAGTTTCTGGACTCTGAGTCTAGAGAGGATGTTTGGAGGAGTATGGAAAGGCATCTGCAAAAAAGTACTGTTTTAGTAGATTGGTTTTGAGGTATGTTGTGAAAATAGAGGTTGAAGAGGAAAGGGTCTAGGATGCTGCCTTGAGGGACGCCAGAGGAAGTAGGGAAAGAGTTTGGCAGAGAAGGAGTGATTAGTAAGTTAGTTGGTAAGGATTCTGAAGAGGGAATCATTAAGTGGGTCTTTGATTTTGGTGGTGTACTTTATCAAAAGCTTTTTCTGCTTTTAGGAAGGCAGCAATGCAGGAGTCGTTGGTGTCGAAGGAATTGTTGATATACGATGTCACCGAGTAGAGTTGTTGGGTGCAAAAGTATTTGGGTCTAAAGTTTAATGAGCAGGAGGAATGAGGTGGGTTAATTCTTTTCCAAGGAGGCGAGGGAGCTTTTCGAACAATTTGGATAAAGAGGGGAGGAGACTGATGGGTCTATAACTATTTGAATAGGATATGGGTTTGTTTGGCTTTGGGATCATTATTATATGGACTCGCGCAGGTAGTCAACGTTGACACAATAACGATCTTATTTTCCGCGTTGATTTTCCTTAATACACGGTCTAGAAGCGAAATAAAACTCGCCCAATCGCTACCCAGTTGGCGATAAATTGATAAAAATATGACATTTGTACAATTATTAACGGTAAAACTGCACTGCACTCGAAAACGCATTCACGACTGAGGTTACGAAACGAGACAGAAAAAATTCTACATCAAGTTTTTTATTTATTAGATTTTGAATATTTTGATTAAAGGTAGATAATTTAGTAGCATTTAACTCAATACTGTCGTAATCATTTGTGAGTTGGGGAACGTTTAGCTGAATTACTGTCTGGTTAATCTGACGAGAAATATTCTTTACTAATTGTCGTTTAACCGTATATTGATATGCGTGGTATAACCAGAACGGGGTAGGTTATTAAAGAGATCACCAATACCCACATAGCCAGTAGTATTCGTGTTTCACTGGGATGGGGCTCGCATCTTCTGGAGTTCAGTCCAGTCCACGTCACTTTTTGACTAATGTCGTTTGTACCACGGCGTCAGCGACATTAGTCAAGGCTGGCGGGGCTCCGGGCTTCATAATACCACAAACTACGACGTCTTTGCCCAGTTCTTCTTTCAATAGCTCACTACACACACGCCCGTGAGATCACATTAAAACAGCTATTTTCTGCTTTTTCTTCGTATCTGGCAAAGTTTGTGACTTATCTTGTGTATTGTGGACCAAGTTGTTGGGATAACTTCCAGGTCCGCCCGAGCTTCCGTTCGACGCAGAGCCTTAATCAGTCGAATTTTTCTCAGATCCAGGCTATGATTGTTTTCCCCTGAATCCTAAATTCTTATATTTTATGCAAATGTTGAACAACTACTCTTAATTTTATTAAGAATACTAGGATGCCTGATTTCTTCGTACTGTCTTATTTCCGTACTCGTATTTAATTTTGTGTAGTTTAGTGGTCCGACAGTATTATGAATTGTAATTACTTATGGAAATCTTTTAGGCTAGAAAAATTTATATAACTTTAGACTGTTGTGCAATGTTAATATTTCCTTTTTCTTTCTTTCTACAGGCTGATTTTTTCACGGCGTAGAGGAGATCGAGTAGCGGCATGTACTGGATGAGAATTTCTCAAGTCAATTGGGGGAATATACTAGAGAAATTTTACATGTTTAATTGTATTATTTCTGCTTCTAAATTATTGTGTTTGTTACAATTCTCAATCGTTCAGTTAGTATTTTCAAAACTAACACTTTGTTCTGAACCATAAATTTCGTAAGGATTGACTCTAGGTTTAATTATTTCTTAATATATAACCAAGCTGTGACCTTATTGTATTTCAAATTAAATATAATTTATAAGGCATTTTACTTACATCAGTATTTGTACTTGTGGATTTAAATTGTGCCAAATGAAATAAGTTCCACATTTACATTTACAAATAAATTTATGTTCACTTACCAGCAAATAAAGATAATTATCTCCCATATGAAAACACTTTAACATTAAAAAAATTAGTTATTGCCCATATCAAAATACTTTCACACTAAAAAAAATTAATTCGTGTTTTACATCACTAATAAATTCCAATTGAAGCTCTTCTTTCAAATCTCGGTACACAGTTACTACCGTTGTGGAAACAATGTAGTGTGAGTGCTTATACTTAAAAGATCTGCCTTATTTAGTTTGAAATGTTTATTTTATTGCTTTATCATTAAATGCATGAGGAACCCTTATTTAAAGACGTGTAAAATCAAATAAATGAGACTTTTGTACATTTTTACAAAATTATACCTTAGACTGTATCAAAACCTCTTCCATATTATCATAAATATTAATAACATGTAAATTGTGCAGTATTACTAAAGACTACTGTCAATAATTTTTTTGCGTAAAATCTTGCTAGACAATTAACATTTCAACAGTTACGATGAGTTTAGAACGTAAAATCGTATATCATATAAAAATTTAGGTGACATTCTGGACATGACAATGTGCCACAGCTTGGAAATTTATATTTAGACCATGTAGCAAAGTGAAGAATATTTATATAAAAAAAGTCATAGTACTGGACTAGAAAGACGGTGATTTTAGTTGAAAATTGTGTGAATTTTTTGTGTGTGTTTGTAATTTTCTTTCAGCTGTGATTAACTTGCTGCATAGTTTCAGAATAAATAAAAACATTTAATATAATTGGCATTTATTTTTGTAAAACCCAGTGACGAAGAGTAGTGTGTAATGAATGCAAATTTTTGCGCCGCACCTTTGGCGAGTGACGTTGAGTTCAAGGTCACTCGATATGTTGAGCCATCTTTCGAATGACCATCATATAAGCTTTAATTTGATAATTACATTCATCTATACCTTATTTCATATGTCTTCTAGGCGCTACATAATAATTTAAAGCAATTGGTTTACAAACTTTTCATTTATTAAAACTTAGTGGGAAGCTCCACTTATCAGGGACAATATTACACTGATATATCTATACAGAACCAAAAATGCCGATGGTACCGTTTATATTATAAAAAATACCTACAACCAGTATTGGGCATTTGCTTTTATCCCACCAAATAAAATTACTTAATTGTTTTTATTTGCCATCCTTGACGTTATTTGAGTTACTTGGGCACTTGATAAGAGGCTGGTATATCAAACAAAAAGGTGTAATTCGTTTAAAGTGTTTAATATTAATACCACACAGTCTACTCTGGCTGCCAGTGGCCAACGAGAGCACCTCAGTGACGTCGCTGGCTCTTTCGTGATAAAACTCTGTCTGTATGCAGAATTGGGACAGACTGAGAATGTATTTAATGTTACCGCAATTTACCTACAAACAACCGAAAGGTTTGTTTTTCATTAATAATTGTTTATTATTCTCATTGTAGTTGAAATAAATCTCCTTAATTATATCGCGTTCATGGAAAATGGCGACTAACTACATTGATTTTCGATCCATTTTAAATTTAACAAATTACTTCTGAATTTTAATTTTATTAAATATGATTTGTTTAATTAATTGTTACAGAACATGTAAAATGTAATAAAGTCTGGGGTTACAAAACGCTTGAAGTTTATAATTTGAACGGAAGATAACTATCCCCAGGGCTTAGAGGCCGGAAATGTTATACAATAATACATCTTCTATCTTCGATTACAAACTGCCTAAATTGTTACAATATGACTCCAGAATTGAGATTCGATTTTTTTAAGTCAGTCTGGATATAGAAAAATGATTTTTTATATAGTTTGTTTTCTTTCTTACTAGCACGTACGAGTCAGTGTTGCTGGGACCACGGCAGAGCGAGTGAGAATGGTGTAGTTCGAAATTGTATTCCAGTAATTAGCCAAATGTTTAGAGAACAGAGAGCGATCTATCGACAGTGATTCATCATTATCAGAAACAGTGTTTAGTGTTTACAAACGAAAATAGCATAAGTTCAGTGCAAAATAGCTTGTAAGTGATGTGTTAAAAATCAAGTTAAGTGAATTGAGCCCCGGTAATGGTGAAGTAACTAAAAACACTTTTCTCAACTGTAAACTTTTTTTTTTGTAAATATCATTATCGTCATATTTCCGATTTCGATCATTTCAATTAAAATAATAATAATTTATATATTATTTATATATAGGCGGGTCTGAATATTGAGGTTCTTACCAAAGCCGTGGCACAACAATATTAATAATTTGTAAAAGTCCCTCAAAGTTAACATTTACTTTGTATTATTTTGAAAATTTTTAATTTCAATTTCCTTTCATTATTGTAGATTACATTTTCATGCGTAACATGGTGGTTAATTGTAAGTTCATTTCATTTAGTTTAAACTAAATTTAAATATTTCCTATCAACTGCTCTGTTACAACTTTTTCTGATGACTTATTGTTTGAAAATTGATCCGACACGTAAACAAAATATGAATTAAATATACCCGCAGCGTCTTTGTTGGTGAAAGATTTACCGTCGTCGACAAGCTTTACATCTGTCACGTTATAATTGAATTTACTTGAGATATTTTTAATCACCTCCCAAGTTGCTTTTATTTTGTTATTTGAGTTTGCTGTGTACTCCGATGTATGTAACTTTTTTAGCAGCTACAAGAACTTTCCAGTAAATACGTCTATAAGATCGTATTATGGCGATGAATTAATCTTTTTCAATTTATTCATTTGGCAGGGCCTTTCTCGAGCAACTACGATGCCTTCAGTAATCCAATTTTTTTACTTTGGCATTTGGTCTATTCTTTAATTTAAGTGGAGCTGTCTCGTTGATTACGGATAAGAAATATTTTTAGGAAATTTGTCGAACGTTCCATCGGCATTCTTAGTTTTGTTAACATCTAGAATAAAATCCCATTGTACGGTCTGCAGTATACTTGCGATACTTTTTCCTGATAATTTATAATAAAAACTAATATTTTGAAGTATAAATTAGAAACTTTCATAATTTTTTAAGGAAACAAAAATAATTAAAGGTACAATTGTGAGACTCCCAAAAATTACTTCAAATAGGAACTTTTAAAACATTTTTAAACTTACTATTGCATTATTTGTAAAATTAAAATCCTTTCGGGGAATTGCTTTTAACCAAGCTGACTTTTCTCAGGATCAGAAGGAAAAGCAAATATAAGTACTTTAATATCATCATCATAGTTTCCACGACAATAACGTACAGAACATTTGTATGTCATGGTGGATAAGCCTGAAAATAATATGTAAAATCAGTCATTTATACATAAGAAAAATATTCCACAATAAACACATTTAAAAGTGTGAATCACTTATATTTTAGAAAACATAAGTAAATAAATAACCGAATTAAAAATACCGAAAGTGTGAATTTTTATTAAATTTTCACGTGCAAATTAAGCTCGTTTAATAATGTTTCTTTTTCTGAGCTATACATCCTTTATTGTAAACCATGGTTATGAAGCCTCGTGATACAAAGGTTTATTGGAAAACCTACGATAATGAGCAATAAATACTATAAGGAATCAATGCGAAAACAATACTTCGGACTAAATGGTCAAATAATTAACACTCACCTAAACAAATCATTAACTACAACACTGTAAAGATATTAGTGATGATGATCAATCTGCGCGGCTCTGCCTACGTCATTGATAGTGGTGACGTCATACATGCTGAAAGTTTAATTGTTAATATTTCCTAAATTAATAAAGGTCAGTCAAAAATTCTTTCAAATGGGGTCTTAGAATTTTGTATGTTATCCTGAAAACACGCGAAAAAATTTTTTTCGAAGAAGTTCCGTTAAGTAAATTTTAGCCGATGAAATTTCATGCCCACTGCTTCCTCCACACTTAGCTATCATTCTCTAAATAAATCTGACATGTCTAGTGTTACATATTGTGTAACCTATGTGAGTATGCAGTTTCATTTTTAATTTACAGATACCAACAATATAGCTCAGTAAGTGGGTGATTCTTTGCATTATTTATCAGTACACTTAATTCTACTAATCAACTTGAAGAAATGTGGTCTCGAAGCATGTGTCATTTATAATCCTATATTTTCTATACCCGAGAACACTTCCTCTTGCATAAAAAAATTAGGCACACCAACAACTATCCACATTTACCACTACCTACTTACTCTGTCCACATATAACAGATGAAGTGAATAATCCACCCACTCTTGTAGTTTCCATATTTCAACATTTTGTTGCTGTAACTTAATTCCACTCTGCATAATTTATTGCTATACTCCGACAATTTAATATCCTAATTCGACTTCACAGACATGGAAAACTAAGTAGTGTAGAACTAAATGTAAATGCAAAAATGTTATTATAATTGTGATTAAGTTATTTATTTAGTGTTTTTTTATGAAAATACAAACTATTTTATTTAGTTATCAGAAAAAAATTGTAATGGCCACACAGAGAATTCAGAGTTTTTGTTGCCTGGAAGATATAAAAGGCAGGTAACTGGCAATAACATGCAGGAATAAAAATTTTAGGAAGTGAAAAATATAAGTTATAAGATGACAGTAAAATACCTAGAAGAAAAGAAATTTCAAAATTTTAACACTAAACCCCAGTCCTCAAGCAGGTAGGTCCCCCAGACTTTCAAAACCCACAGGAAATATGATTCTGCAATTTATCACTTGTTAGAAATTTTACATACAAGCATTAAATACATTATGTACTGTCAACTGAATGAAGGAGACCAAACAACAAAAAAGGTAATTTTTTTCCTGGGCACCCTGATGTTTGTTAGGGTTTCCTCGAGACCTAGTTTGCAACTGAATTACAGTAGGAACAAAAATAAGCAATATTTAATGTTACAGTACAAGTGATTTCTCCTCTTACATTCAAGTTCGTGTAAACAAAATGGGTCTCAAACAGGATGTTGTAAATTGTTACATATATTAGTAATTAATTTCATTTTACTTTATTTAAATAATTAGTATATTATTTTAGTTACTTTTTGATCACATAGACCTGTGCAGTTTATTTATAGGAATTTGCACATCAACATGTATACACTTGGTTTCAAGATCATTTGCTAATACAATTATGGGAACCAAGGAGAACTCAAACCAGTATGTTAAAACAGACACACAGCCACTATCATCCTCACACAAGCCTGACAGCCAACAATGACTGCCTCATTGGTTTCTCTTTTAGGATTTTCACCAAAGACAATTCTCAGCAATCAGATATGTATAAGGTACTAAGTGAAATAACATTATACAATTACAAATACAATTTATTCTGTATTTTTCAAAAATACATATGCTTTAACAGCATGCACAACAGTTTAACTTAACTACAATTTTCTCAATAAAAACTTCAGACTCCTCTTTTTGTAACTTAAGGCAGAACTGTGATACGCAGAAGCAGCACATCACACCTCATCACCATAACAGAAATATAATACAAATATGCACCTATATTCTGTGACCTTAGGTAAACATATTTACAATTTGAGAGATTCATTGATATTAGTAACTGTGGCTAACTGGAATAAATGACCAGTCTTTCTATAAATGAAGTCAAGAAATTTATAAAACAGAAAAGCCACAAGTTTATTATAAAATAATGGATAGTTAATTTAGTTATACTACCCTCATTATTTACATTTTGAAATAAAAAGTCAGATTTATGTGTGTACACAAAATTGTTGTATATTACTTTATTCAGAAAAACCAATTTTGATTAAATTAATCAATATTTTTCAATTTTAGATTATTATGAAATTCAATCAAATTATTTTGGACAAATTTGTCATCAATATATTACAATACATAATTTTTTTATCTTGTACCATTTTGTCATGAATATATTACAAGTTATGAATATATATAATCTCCCGCCCATCAGTGAAATTCGTACAAGTAATTTCTTCTTTGTGTAGTTATGCAGCTAAAAGAGTAATATACATACATGTAAGAAGGTAAATAAATAAAACAGTGAAATGTTTTCAGTAAATATTTTTTGGCCCACCATTGAAATTATTGAGGAAGGCAGAAAACTTGAACACAACTAAGCAGGAGGTGGAGTTGATAATCTATTTCAACTGATCTTTGTTATAGATAACTATCTAATACGTGGAAATGTATATTTCACGACTTTTAAACTGAAGTATTATAAATTGTTATCTAATTAAGAAAGGTTGGGATTATACATTTGTTTTGACACTGCTGAATACTTAAGGTGAAAAATGATTTACAAAAAAATGTTGAGCAGCATTTAAAAAAAAGTCAGTCCATAATATGTCATTAATTCTTATCATGAATATGGGAATCTTCATGTCATGGTGTTGTTAAAGCTAGATTCAGTTGATTTTAACTTCTCAGTCAAATGCAAAATATAATATTATCACTTCAACAGTTAATTATAACACATTTGAGATGTATATAAACTCTTGAATTTATTAATTTAAAGATACTTATCAAATAAAAAATATATATTACTTGTAGTAGAGAAAATAAAATCATATTTTGTTAAGAGGGAAACTATTTCAGTATGGGACACAGTTTACACATTCAGGATGGAAAGTTTGCTCAACTATAAGAAATGTTGCACTATATTAAAATGTTTAAATCGTAAAAGATCACTGCTTGGAAGGAATGTTCAAGTAATATCAGTTTTAAAGCTAAAATTTTCATCGTTAAAGCTAACAAGGGCTGAAGTAGGAAAAATTGCCCTTGTTTATGTACATGTTATACTGTGAACTTAAGAATATTCCTATCATAATTCTCAAACTTCCAACAAAAATAAATAATAAATAACACAAAAACAACATTCTGAAGTAGATTGATGCAAATGGAATGATGATAATTCACTTTTATTTTCACAGGAAATAGAGAAAGTAGTAAAAATTTTACATTTCTGTAAGGTGCCACACACAATCACAGGGGAAAAAAGAATGAATATAATTACTTACGAAGACAATGCATAAAAGTTTCCCAGCTACATAAAGCAATTGAATAAGGAGCTTAATGTATGAAATCATTTAAAATAAATTGTTGATATACTGGGGATTCTAAACAACCTTCATTCAACACTTTAAAATTATGCCCAAAATGAGACATGTAAAAAACTTTCAGAAATTCTCTTAAAATTATTTTATATTTGTAGAACAATAACACAATTATGATTCAATATCCCTCTCCATTTTGGATAAAATGACACACTTAAAATACATCAGCCCTTCATACAGTAAGTACAAGGCTTTCACTACTAATTGTTTCACCTGCATGAATTTTGTTCATAAATGAATGAGGATATTTACGTCACCAATAGTTTGTTTCTGTAATAAAATGTTATCTAGAATAGGCAGTTTACAAAATATAAGGTTACAATACATCTTTCCCAAATATATTTCCAGAAAGACAAATATTTACCCATAAAAGCATACAAAATATAGCAACTATGAAATACATTTGTACAAAAATGTGTTAAAATTTCTACAAATTTATAATCCTGATAGAACATAGGAATGAAAGACATTTACTTCGTCCATGTCTTGTGGCAAGGAATAAGGCACACTTTTAAAAATGAGCAAAGGCACTGTCTTATGGGCAAGTCACTTAACCAGAATTATCTCACTTAAATTTTTGCACAAAATTGTGCATTTATGTACACAGAATGATTTTTTATATTGTTCACTCTTTGACACTCACTAATTATCATGTTGCATTAACAAGTTTTTTGTACACAATACACAGCAACATTTGTTTATTTTATATATTGTACACATACTAATCATCCAAGACTATATTACAAAGTACTTTCTCCTGTACACACACTTGTACACAGATTCACTTACTAAATATAAATGGCTTCTGCCTGCTTTTGATGCTGGTTGTTGGTTGTATAAGCAGGACTATGAATTCCTTCTGACCAGTCTGATGTTGAATGTGGAGACGAAGAGGACCAGTGGCCAGGGGATTCGGGAGATGGGGTGGGGAAGTTGTCAGGTGCCTGTAGATAATGTTGGGGTGTAGCTTCAGGGTTATGTGAATGTTGAGATGGAGGTGTGAGGTAGTGGTAGTACTGTTGCTGTTGTTGCTGCTGCAAATTATACCCAGACAGTGGTAGGTCTGGAAATTCAAAGCCAACTCCTTGAGGCAGCCCATGCTTTTGATGTGTCGCAGCTCGAAGTGCAGCCATATGTGTGGGAGATGTTGGCAATGATGGCCGTGACTTGACAGGTGATGGGGAACCCATGTAACTGTTGGGAGGAGAACTGACACTGTGTGGTGGGGATTGTTGATTGCTGTATGGAGGTGTCAACTGTTGTGGCTGTAAAGATAATCCTTGACCAAGTTGAATCTGAGGGCTTTGGTCATGGAATAGTGCACTGTAGTTTCCATTGCCACCATAGGATTCCAAAGTTAATGGATGCACATTCTGAAGTGTTGAGCCACCTTTTATGCAGTCTTCATATGATGGTGGTTGTTTACCACTCAGAAGGTTGAGACTCAAGCCTCCATTACTGTAAAGAGAGCTGTCATATGGACTCGGAGTTCCTCCATCTGTTGTGGTACCAATGCTACCAACAGTGTGAGGTGATTCTAAGGACGTAATTGGTGATAAGCTTGAGGCAACACTTTCCACACTCTGTGGTTGAATTGGTTTCTTGTTCCCATTCTTCTTAATGCTTGGTTTCCTCCTTATGCCACCAGCACCTTCCATTTCAGGACTTGTTGGAGAGTTGCCTCCATTAGCAATTGGACCATTGTTATTGTTGTTGCAATTTGCTCCTGCTTTAGGACGCTTCTTTGACTTAGATGGTTTAGCACCAGCACCAATCACTGTTGGGTGAGTTATCAAATGATGATGATGATTTGGAGATCCTGAAATACAAAATTTTATAAGTATTTTCCAATAAATAAAAATTAGTTTCATAAGTGTTAATTTATTGGTTTAATGTATTTTAAGAATTATTTATATTGAACACATACATTCTGTAGTAAAATATCATACCTATTATGGGTCCGCTCGGAATAACAGAAACCATCTGTGGACTCCGAGGTACATGCTCGTCAAGTAACCTCACAATATCATGGTGAAGCCTCTCTCCAGCAACATCTCGAGGCAGTCTGTCCATGTGATCAGTTATTTCTCTGTTAGCAAAGTTGTCAAGTAAAGCTTTACATGCCTCGTAACTTCCTTCTCGGGCAGCCAAAAATAGGGGTGTTTCATCCTACAAAAATTCAATAAACCCATTAGTTTATTAATACAAAATAAATTCTTAAGACAGTATTTCTAAGTTTATGTATGATTGATTTATATTACTATTAATACTTTAGTTCAAATAGTCAAGAATTAAAAACAATAGCCTTTGGGTTCACAATTTGAATCATTAGAAAGTATAAAATATTATTAATGACATGGAAAAATTTTAGTTGCTATTAAATGAATGTTGGCCACTTATATTTTTTCTGTCAGTTTTATTAACAGAAATAATTGAACAGTAACTGCTCAAAATTCAAGAAATAGTTTATTGGATCGATTCTAATATATGATACACAGGTCAAATTATGAAATAAACTATGGATATGCATGATTAACAGTGCTACTCCATGCTATATTGTGGATTTGCTGTACTATTAAATTTCGGTATTTTTGATACAACAAATGTTGATAAAAATCTCAATATAAATACATTGATGTAATTGTAATTAAATTTTATCATGAATGTTTTAAAAACAATTTATAATTTAAATATATTTATGACCAAATAATATCATTAATAAAAATTAAACCTTGTCATCTTGTGCATCTCGATTTGCTCCATGTGCTAACAGGATATTGACTGCTTCAGTGTTATTAACAGCAGCAGCCCAATGCAATGCTGTTTTCCCAGAATTGTCTGCTGCATTAATATCTGCATCAGCATTTATTAAATCTTCAACCATTCCTTCAATCGCTAACCGAGCAGCCAGAATAAGTGGAGTTGTTCCATCATGCATGCGAGCATTTAGGTTGGTTGCTCTATTCCTCAACAAAATCTAAAAGCAGAAGTAGAAAATTATTTATTACAGTTGCCTCTATACTCAGAAGTATATATACCACTTAAACATCTGTGGTAAAAATGTAATAATACCTATAGTAAAACATCTATTGCATTGACAAGCACATTTTTAGATATCTACCTGAAATACCCCCATCGCATCTGCCGCTACTGCAGCATGGAGTGGAGTACGCCCAGTGTTGTCCTGCAAGTTTGCGTCAGCACCAGCATCAAGTAAACGTTTTGCTGCATCAGCACGTGCATAGCGTGCTGCTAAATGTAAGGATGTTTCTCCAGTCTTATCCATAGTTGCATTTAGCTCTGCTCCCTGTGCAACTAAGTCTGTGATTACAGCAGCAGCACCATCCTCCTCTTCATCTTCTCCAGTATCTATGCCCCCTCCACGAACTGCTGCTACCATAAGTGGAGTCATTCCACAAGGTCCTCTAACATCTACATCCTGACCACCATCCTGTTAATGCAGAATTTTGAAATATATACTACATTTGTCACAATATATAATATGACAGATTAAATAATTAACACAGAAAAGTACTGACGTTAGATCTAAATCCTCTATTCATCTCTCTGAAGTCAATTTGGGAGGTTATTTAGTCTCAATACATGCTAACATAAGTTCTACTATTAACATAGCAACTTCTCACCAGACTTGGAGGTGTAAGTATTCCAGGGTCAGGTCGTTGCCGAATATCTGCAACTTCCAAGTGTTGCTGTGTCCAGGTTCGCGGCTCTCCTTCTTCATACTCTGTTACAACAGTGTGATCAGAAGCATAACCTGCTTCACAAGCACGCAAGCGTTTAGGTGGAGGAAGGTCAGCTTCATCATCTGACCATTGTGGCCCCACTCCTTGTCCAGCTGTTGACATGTCTACGTCAACACAGCCAACCGAAGGCTGTTTGTGCAAATTACGCATCTCCTGACCATCTGGCCCTCTTCTTCTGGACCGGCGACGTTGTCCACTTAAAAGTAAAATGTAAAATTTTATAATTAATATCATGGTACAAGATGATAAATCATTTACAATATGTAATAAAAATGAGTGAAATACCTGTTACTACGCAGAAAACCTTCTGGGAACCATGTAATTCCCTGAGCACGTTTCCGTTGAGCATTTACGAGAACCCCTATGAGTAAGCCTGCAAGCAACACTATGACTACACCTATAAACACATATTTCACATTTGTACTGTGAGGTTTATCTATAACACCTGGACCAACAACACCTCGAACTTGGTATATGGGAAAGGTTGTTGACAAAGTGTGCTTAGCTGCTGTAGCTGCTAAGAAATCTGCAGCCTTCAAAAGAGAAAGAAAAATTGTAAAGATAAACAAGAATTTAGCATCAAACATTTATTAAAAAAATAAATGCATTTCCCTACCTCATTAGCAGAAGAAAAGCATTCCGATATTTCTGTACATTTTCGATTGTCAATCTCCAGGTAGGCAATTACACCACTTGATCCATAAGGTGTAATTGGACCACGTCCACCAAATACAATGGAACCAGAATCTCCTCCCATTTTCCATGGATATATCATATCATTCCCTACTTCATCTTTCTTAACTCTCAGAGTAGTTCGAAGATGGTGACCAACCTTTATGAATTAAAAATGTAAACAAACTTTTGAGAATCATGAGCACCATACAATTAAATTTCTTATAAGAAATAATAAGTTTCTCACCAACAGAAACCTTGAAGTATTAAAGCACATGAGACTTACCTCTCTGAGAAAAGGAACAAGATTTGAACGGAACATTTGCATATCCAAAAGAACTACAATAGATATAAGCCCTTCAGCAAGTATAGGCTGCTCTCTTTCACAATCCAGGCCATCCCAATTACATTCCTCATTGTTGCAGCCTGAATCACACTGACCATTGGCATAATGCTTTTGACAATAAGCATCATAAATAGGGCTGTTTGAAAGTGGAAAAAAACATTTAATTTTAAAATAAAGATTGATTTATAATAGCACACTAAAATTGTAGCTATAGAAAAATTTAACTTACTTGCATGGCTTTAAACTTTTGTCACAGTCTCTGCCATCAAACAAACATTCAGGTTTGTTACAACTTTCATCACAGATACCATTCATAAAAACTTGCCAGCAACCATCTGTTGTACAATTCCTCCATGGGTTAATACCCAATGAACAATCATTACCATCATAATTGCAGGCAAGAGTATTACAGTCCTCATCACAGCGATGGTCTCCAGCCTTCTCTGGGCACCGATTCTCTAAACACTTCTGTCTCTGATGTTCCAAATCATCTCCTATTGAAATGGATGTGGTCCCTCTTCCTAGTCCAGGTTTTATGTGTTTACCTACACCACCTGTGAAGGTGTGGTCATATGTATCACAGTTTTTTCCTGTCCAAGAACGAGGACAAATGCAGATGTAGTCACCAATTCGATTTTCACACACACCGTCATGTTGGCAAGGACTGCCAAGACATTCATCCCTTGCATCAAGTTCACAATGAGTGCCTGTGGTACCTGGAGGACAGTCACAATGGTATCCGCGACCTTCAACTAATCGGCAGGCCCCTCCATTTTGACATGGATCAGAGTCACAGTCAAACCCTGTGAACTGACAGTTTGGACCATAATATCCAGGTTGGCAAACACAAGTATGGCGTTCATCCAAGGCTTCACAAATGCCACCATTCAGACAAGGATCTGTGGCACAAAAATCTACCCGGTTTTCACAATGCCGACCCATATAGCCTAATTTACAATTGCAGTGGTAATTATTTATAAGCTGCACACAATCCAAAGTTCCTGGGGCAGAACAAGGATTTGACAGACATTCATTGATGTCACCTTCACAACGTGGGCCTACAAAGCCAGCAGGGCAAAGACATTCAAATCCACCTACACGATCTACACATGTTCCATTATTGTGACAAGCACCAGGAACACAGTCTTCTACATTAATCTCACAGATAATGCCCAAAGTTCCAGGTGGACAGGAGCAACTAAACCCATTTATTAAATCATGACAGGTTCCTCCATTTTGGCAAGGGTTACGTCTACAATCATCCACATTAAGTTCACAATTTAGGCCTTGAAATCCGCTTACACAAACACAATCATAAGAGCCAACCAAATTTTTACATGTAGCGCCATTCTGACAAGGAGCAGATTCACATTCATCAATTTCTTGTTGACAGTAACTGCCACTGTAGCCCTCAAAACAATGACAACGGTGAATGTTTCCTATGTCTTCACATGTGCCATTATTGCACAAGTCTTCTTTGTTGACACCTGTGAAAATATTTCAATTATTACTTTGTTGTTAGTTCTCCGTAATCTACTTAAGCAAATATAGATTACAAATTTGAGAATCTAGCTACTGAACTGAATTACATTATGTAAAGCAGAACATGTACAATATGAATGAAAATTTCTTTGGTTTCTTCCCAGGCAATACTTTGTAACAATGACATTTCCACAATGCATAGACTGTCTCACTTCAACAGTGAAATTAATCAAAATGTTGAAGTTACATATTACATGGACAAAAACCTGAGAAATTTATTAATTCTCAACACTGCCAAAACTTTTGATCATTTTAACAATATACTCAAATTTTTTAAAGTACTGTCAGAATATTTGTGATTAGACAAACATTCTAAAGAAATGGCCTCTTAACATGTAAATAAATGAAAATACTAAAAATACCCACCCCTATAGATATTAGTATTCTACAATGTGCATATGGCATACAAACCTTTACGTAGAGCTGCATCACTGCATGAAACCATTTCAACATCACACACTTTCCCAGTCCAGCCAGGTGCACAGATACACTGATAAACATTTTCTGTCTGACGACAAGTTGCCTGGTTCATACACGGTTCTGTACTGCACCAATCAACATAATTCTCACAAGACTTTCCTGTATAGCCATATGGACAGTGACAGGTGTAGTAATGCTTATGATTTTGGCAGGTGCCCCCATTTTGGCAAGGGTGGCTGTCACATTCATTTATGCCATATTGACAGTTGGAGCCAGTAAAACTGAAAGAAATTTCATAAGATGTTTAGAATAATAATACCAGTCATAAATGTTTCTTATTTGACATTTAATATATATTTCATCACAAGACCTAATTTAATATTCACAACTTACCCAGGCATACAAATGCAGGTATAATTATTAATTCCGTCAACACATGTTCCTCCATTCATGCAACTGCTATCTGTGCAGTCCTTGTCATTAGTCTGGCAATTGATTCCTGAGAAACCCAATGGACAGGTACAAGTGTAAGAATTCACATACTGATTACAAGTTGCACCATTATGGCAGGGATTTGATTCACACTCATCAATGTCCACCTCACAGTGTTTACCACCAAAACCATCAACACAAAGACAGGTGTAGTCTCCAATATCATCCAGACATGTGCCACCGTTCTGACAGGGGACTGAAAATAAATTATTTATCTCAATATATATTTAAATGGTAAAAGTTGTTTATTTATAATTAAAATAAGAGATACTTCAGTACTGTCAGACATATCTAGATCAAAAGAATTCTAAGAAATAAATTTAAAAATAAACACTTATCAGATGTTAATGCTAGCTTTCAGTTTTTGCTTTAATCATAATTATTGAGCAAATCTTCCAAATTACTGTATGTTTAAATTAACTCAGTATTTGAGCTGAGTGATTTTGTTTTGAGAGAACTAAAGCTTACATTTAGTATGTTAAAATATTTATCAGGCTTTTTAATAAGCACTTACAAGATGCACAGTCATCAGTATTAGTAACACAGTCCCTCCCTTCATATCCTTTGGCACAAATGCAATGATAGGAACCATCTGTGTTGCGACAAGTAGCACCATTCCTACAAGGAGAAGATACTGTGCACTCATCTACATCTTCATCACAAAGATGACCACTGTAACCAGCACTACAGGTGCAAGCAAAATCCATGAAGTTGCTAGATGGAGAGCAACGTGCTCCATGATGACATCTACAAATCAAGGATTATAAAACATCAGATTATTAATATTAAAAATGTGATATTACAAATATAGAGAAAGATACATAAGTCATATACAAACCTATTGGGTGTACACGGATCCAGTTTATCTTGACAGTCACGGCCTGTATGGGGCAATTCACATACACAGTTGTAATCATTCACACGGTCAATGCAAGAACCACCATTCTTGCATGGGTTACCAGCACAATCATCAATGTTTGTTTCACAGTTGACTCCAGCATATCCTGGTACACATTTGCAAGAGTATGCATTCAGTCTGTCGGTGCATGTACCACCATGTTGACACGGGTTTGAAGCACATTCGTCAATATCCATCTCACATCGTTTGCCTACAGTAAAGCAACACATACATGTAATGCATATCATACTATGATTTCTATCATACAAATATTCAAATCTATAATTAATATGTCAGTGTAAAACAGACCGCATAATAGTCCAAAGACCAAAATATTTCTTCCAAGAATAAATACCAATTAAAAATTACAGATCATAAGTTTTTCTATAACTAAATGCCTGGAAATGAGAAATAAATTATCACCTCCATATCCTGGCACACAGTGGCAAATAAATTGGTTGACTCCATCCTCACATGTTCCACCATTCATGCACGGGTTGCTGGCACATTCATCTACATCACTGAGACACCGTGCATCATAATAACCTCGTGGACATTCACAACGAAAACCGTTGACCAAGTCAATGCAGATCCCATCATTTGCACACGGATTGCTATCACATTCATTGATGTTCGTTTCACAGTGCTGCCCTGCATATCCCGGTAAACAATCACAAGTATACCTGGAAAAGTGATGAAAAAATATTGTAAAAGCATTCCAAATTCAAGATACTGTCAAAGCATAAGATAAATGTTGCACAGTTACATACTTGCTTATCCCATCGATGCAGTTTGCATTGTTGCGGCAAGGGTTACTGAAGCATTCATTTACATTGATCTGGCAGTTCTGACCCAGGGTACCCGTGAGACACCGACATTGGTATCCATCAATGAGATCTTCACAATGACCACCAAATTGACAAGGATTGCTCTCACATTCATTTATTTGGTTCTGACATAAGAATCCTGTATACCCAGGGAAACAATTGCATGTGAAAGAGTTCTCTCCGTCTATGCACTCGCCTCTGTGACAGGGTGAACTCTGACAATCATTGATATTGGTTTCACAATTGGTACCCGTGAATCCTGGGGGGCAGTCACAGGTGTAACCAGCTATGGAGTCGTGACATACTCCACCATTCCGACAAGGGTTGCTGATGCAATCGTCTATGTTAACCTGACATCTGTTACCGGAGAAGCCGATAGCACAAGCACAATTGAATGTGTTTATGAGATCATTACAAATTCCACCATTAAGGCAAGGATTTGATTGACATTCATCAATATCTGTTTCACACTGTGTTCCAGTGAAACCTGGAAAATGATTAAAGGATTATTAGTACTACGTTGATAACTAAACTATATGAAGAAAGTAAAATTGTTAAAAAATTAAACTTCCTATTTAAAAAGTAGTTACATACTTATTGGTTGATATAATATAAATCTCTCTATCAAATATTTCTGTCACTGTTTACTTTCTCTTAAATGATACATTTCAAATCCATTTCACTTACAATGTAAAATTGTTTTTATAAATCTAATTTATTATGACTCAACTTATCAGACACTTTTCATGTGATCACATCTTAAGATCATGTTTACATGTCATCCTCATTATCAGCCATCAATGTTTATTTCAATGTATCCTCATTAGTCACTTAGCAACTGTCTTTTTAGTTGAGAGATTCACAGATCAGATGGAAGCATACATACCTGGCATGCAGACGCAGCGGAAAGTCCCCGGGTCGTCGAGACAGGAGCCGTCGTTTTTGCAGGGATGTGACTCGCACTCGTTGACGTTGGTCTCACAGCGTGGCCCAGTGAAGCCCTGAGTGCAGTTGCACGCGAAGGAGCCGGGGGTGTTGACACACAGACCATCATGCTCGCATGGAGAGCCCTGCTCACACTCATCTATGTCCTCGCTGCAGTCCATACCCTTGTAGCCACTGGCGCACGAGCAAGTATAGGAGCCGTTGATGGGACTCGTGTCGCAGATAGCGTCCGCGTGGCATGGGTTCGACGTGCAAGCGTCGTCCAGGTGGCATAACAAACCTACCGAATTCGTAGGGATTATTGTAGCGGTCGTTCGTGATTAGAGGGTCGAACGCGTAGATCGCAAGCGTACCTGTTTTCCCTGGCGTGCATTGACAGTAGAAACTGCCGACGCGGTCGATGCAGGTTGCCCCGTTGAAGCAGGCGGCGCCGGCACAGTCGTCGATGTTGAGGGAACAATCGGGCCCGGTCCAGCCGTTGACGCAAATGCAAGAGAAGCCGCCTACGGAGTTGGTGCACGTGGCACCGTTGTGGCACACAGACGGCCGCAATGAGCACTCGTCCACGTCGCTCTGACAGAACTGCCCCGTGTAGCTGGCGGGACATTGGCACGTGTACCCGTTGACGCCGTCCACGCACGTCGCTCCGTTCAGGCAGCGGTTGCCCGGGCAGTCGTCGATGTTCTCTTCGCAGTTCCGTCCACGGTAACCTAAGCACACAAGACGTATTCAAGTTGCACTTCGAAACGGCTACAGATTACATATTATGATAAAAGAGGCATCCTATTAAAGGAAAATAACTAAAACTTAATTTTCGAAGAAATACATGTGTTGCGAATAAGTGTAAAATAAATAAAACCCATAGTTAAATTAGTCCTCAGAATTATAGACACCAAATTAACAATTATTGGCCATAAAGAAGGAAGAAATAGCCACACTTTTTTTTTTTGACTGTCAATCTACGTCGACTCTTAAAACAGGTGACACCATATTTGCAGTTGGATTTTGAAGCACTGTGTTGTCTGGGCTAAGTAATTGTAACTGAAACAATTAGACCATCTCTCTGGTGTTCAGCACAAAAAAAATTGTGGGACATAACAGCAGCTGTATTTTTATTCTCCAGTATGAAATCCACTTAAATTGTAGTATAGTTCAGATTTGTGACTATTTCAAATGTATCTGCCATAATTGCAACTGAATCTAACTTCTTAGTGGGAATGTAGACATAAATTTTATTTATACTAAGCTGAATATACAAGAATATATTATTTGCAAATGATTACACACTATTCTACAGAATCATCTTTGCCTGACATGTCCTTAATTGTAACTTCTTCATAGTAAAATTGGTCAATTATAGTATGAATCTATGAAAATATTAGATGCCATTCACAACAGGCATCCAAATTAAGCTTTTGGCAGAAATGATATTCTCATAAGCAAAGCAAAGAACTAAGTTAGAAAAGGCCATTTCACACAGACTGAATCTTCATTTTGATAAGAAGTGAATAAAATGTTGTATATATGCTTGTTTAATAGACTCAGTCATTAGTTAACCTATATGTAAAATATTTTAATTTATGTTTACCATTAACATTTTAAGAGAAACCTTTCTCATACAATAGTCCTACAGATGAAGCATCAATATAATATCAGATTGAGGAAAGCCTTGTCACCCAATATTACTTTCAATAACACTACTTTTACTTAGAAAGTAATATTTTAGACTTCGGTTGGCACAGACTCGTACTTTTCTGCGATACGCCAACCTCACACGGTGGCCCACAGACCGAAACTCTCGATAAACTTGGGAAAATAGGGATCGGATAAATATAAGGTCCTGACCTGATCAGGATCGTGTGCTCAGAGAGAGACATAATTTCACATTAAACTTTAAACTACTTTAATTCTTTTATATTGGTGAAAAAGCTGACCTCACAAATAATATTTTGTGTTCCACTTTATGTTTGGTAGAAATTCACTAACCTTTGGGACAGTCACATTCATACTTCAGAGCATCAACTTCTCTGCAAGATCCACCATTTTGACAGGGTGACGGGTCACAAGGGATGTACTTGTTTTCACAATTCTTCCCCGTGTAACCAGAGTCGCAGATGCACCTGTACGACAGAAAGCAAAGCCAATCGTTATGGGTTTAGTTTTGTTTTCATATTTGTCTGAGAAATTAAAATGAGGTAAGGATGTTATCCAATATTCCATTGTACTGTAATGGAAGAAATTAACAAAGGAAGAAGAAAAACAGAAAGTCACAAACGGTAACAAAATTCAGCTCATCTTAATAGAAAATAAAGGCTTAAAATTAGAAAACAAGTGAACACTAGTAAAGAAATAAATTAACTAAATTTTCTCTATTCCAGAGTGAGTTAAAGAGCTGTCACGCCCGACGGTCATAGTTTTATTCCTCTTTCCACTCTTCATTAACTCAAACTTTTCAACGCCATCGTCAACATAGTTTCGAATCGATTAAATATACTTCACTTCCTTTTATTGAAATTTAAGTGTCGAGATAATAGAATGTGGTCTGTAAGACCCGGTACTCTACGCCGGTCCGAAATTTAAATATAGTCAACGTCACAATCTGTCCGTAGCATACAAAGACTCGCTACCGTTAAAATCTGACAAATACACAGACGTGGCGGTTCTCTGGCGTCTTTGCAACACCCTTAAATCGCGTACTGCAACCTCAGAGGGGCTAAAAGAATGCTAATGGACTCATTATATCAATTTCACGGTTTTTCTAGAATTTGTCTTTTTTTTGCGTTAATTCACTTTTGTATATTTTCTTTAGATACTGGGTCAAGGTAATTAGCATAACTGAAATTTTCTTTTTCGTAAAGAGCGAATGCCTTAGGGACTCACGTGTAGGAGCCGTGGGTGTTGACGCAGCTGCCGTGCACGCAAGGGGCGTCCAGACACTCCTCGACGTCCTCGCTGCAGGAAAGTCCCACGAAGCCGGGGGCGCACTTGCACACGTACTTGTCTCCCAGTGACGTGCACTCGGCGCCGTTGCGGCACGGCTTCGACGCACAGTGGTCCTGCAGCTCGCAGTGCAGACCTGAAACATCAACAGAATGTCAACAGTCGCCTAATGACCCGTGCAAATTCAACACTTGCCCACTCCTATTTCGAATAGTGGAATCGAAATCGCGTTTGTCTTCCTTAAGACAGCACATGGCTTCATAAAGAGAAATTATCAGACGAGTATCAAATCCATATTAACACGTCAAAACGCATAATTGCAAGATTCTGAGTAACCATTCATGTAGTCCTCACTCTTTACTCAAATCTCGTAAACGTACTAGTTTTAATCCTTACAATATCAAAGAAAAACGAGATAGCTTGACAGGTTTCCTAAATTTAAAATTTTATTTGTAATTAGATGACACATGCAACGTTTTTCAACTTAACAGTTTTGAAAAATGTAATCTTTACTGTTTATCACAATTTTTATGTAGAATGAAACTTGCAGACCAATAGTTAAGCATTCTGAAGGTATAAATATATCTACAGTTGGAGGGTCTGAGTGACGCGTCGAGCAAAACAGAGTCAACAAGTGGCTTCAACAACACAATCCGTTTACGAAACAAGACAGTAGCATCATATCTGTGACAGTATCGCAGCAATTCACAAAAAGACTGTCGAGTTTCAGGTGCTCAAGCAACCAGAAAAAAAGGAGGTAATAGTTCGTCCAAAGCTTTTAAACAAGATTTTATACATTTTCGGGAATCCGACGCATCTAAACGATCTCGAGTCTAGGCCATGTCAGGTCCGTAAAGGAATATAATCTGCAATGTTAGTTTAATTCAGACTCCTTACTACTGAGTAATCATCTCTTTGCGATACTCACGACACAAAGTCTCCGAGCTTGTTTGATATTCTCGTCCTCTTCGAGCATCCACGTCCAACTTTCTCTCCCGCACTAGAAGACACCGAGCTGTATGTTCTGCTTTTACTATTTGGCTTTCTAATCGGGGAATACGTCCACCTGGTTAATACAAGGTCTTTCATACATAATGCAATTGGACGCGCTTGCAGTGTCCAGGAAGACTACAGGTCAGTAGACTGTGACAAGATAATCGTATCAAACAAAACTGGTTGAAGCCTGTCAAGACGTATAAGCCTCGAAATACCCGGGAAGAATCCCCTGTCTTTGTCCAATTTGGTAGTGTTTATTCTCCGAAACTTACAAATCATCAGATTCGGTTAGTAATAGGTCATTTATTAAAATTTCGTCTCTCCTTTACATTCACGTGCGTTTCTTTCCGTCCTTCGCCTCCGTTCTACCCTGTGTCATCCAACCGGATTATGGCGTGTCTTCGCTACTCGACGAAAACTACTGCCACGTTGATCGTCGCTTGCTCAGTTGTGCATGGTGATGGTCAGCCCAAACGATAATCCACAAATTCACGACCAAATTTTAAACACTCAACCACTGAAACGTTCTCCGTTTCCGGAGCAGTTTTGGCGAGCAGAGTTGCCGTGCAGTGTATACTCACCGGTGTATCCGGGGGCACAAGCGCAGGAGTAGGACTCGAGGCTGCGGAGGCTGCAGGTGCCGCCGTTGAGACAAGGGTCGGAGTCGCAGGAGTTGGGCACGACGATCTCGCAGAGCGACGCCGTGAAGCCCATGGGACACGTGCACGTGAAGGTGGGCGACGCTCCGGGCGCCGTACGCACGTGGCAGGAGCCTCCGTTCTGGCAGCGTGGGCCCGTGTGGCACGGGTTCGCATACTGGCAGTATTCACCCACGTACATCGACGTGCAGCTGCAACAACAAAATTATCTCTCAATTACACTCATTCTAAGGATCTGGTGATACTGATTGAAACCGCAACAAACGAGGTCGATCATAAAAAACCCTACTGGTTGAAAACGTTCTTTTCCTTGGGTAGTAAGTTGACTGTAGGGTACAAGATATCAAACTGCGATGTTCGGCATGGAGAGAGATATATTCACTACTTTGGTGCGTAACGAAGGAAACAAAGTATGGAAAGTGGCAGAGAGGAAGTTTTGGTTTTAAACTTAAACAGATAGCTATTTCTGTGGACACGTCCAATACAGTAGCCCGAACTTCGATTTAACTGAACAGTTATCAACTTCAAATGGAAACGGAGAAAATTTCCGTGCAGAAATGCCAACAAAATTCTCATAAAATATCGTAGGGAATAATAATAATACACGTCAACAATAAATAATGTGAAACTTGAATTTACTGTAGGAAACATATTCTAAATCATAAAGAAAATTTTAATCACTTAATTCATCAGTACCTCATTTCCTATCTGTCTCCAAGGTCTCGAGTACTTCTGGGCCTTGAAGGCTTTCTCAGTTACTCTCTTTCCGTATTTAAACCACTCCTCAATCTCAACTTCCATCAAATGGCTTGAACGACCGACAACTTGCCGTAAAACATTACATTTGCATTGTCCTTTTTTAATTGCACGGACGTAGTTATATTTAGTCAGACCTACAGATTATATTTATTTGAATTTTCCATTGTCTGAGTGGTTTCTATGTTCCTACATGATTTTCAAATGTTTTGAAAACAAGGATACATTCATTAACCGTTTTGCATAAGTTATAAAGTAAACGACGAATGAAGGGGACTTTTTTGGAAATAATTAAGTGTCAAAAAGGGAGAAAGTTTTGGAGCTGTAAAATTAAAGTTTGTCTTCAGTGATGGAGAAAATAATCACAAATGTGACACGACTGATATCAGTTTTATATATCCTGATGGATTTAGTTTAGTAGGCTCACTTGTTGCTTTGGGAATGTTGTATTTTGAATGAGTTGCCAGCGTTCGGGAGAGAATGGACTTGTGTGCTGGTGACTATCCGAGACGAACTGAAAGGTCCACGATGGAATTCAAGAACAAAAAGTATACATACAGGAAAGGAAACGCGGACAATCTGAATCGACGGCTGAATGTGACTCTGGAAACGAAGTTAGTTCGGAGCCGGACCGCGCTTAATTGAGCTGATTAGTGAGTGAGCCAGCGGGAACGCGTGCGCCATGATCTCACCGAGCCAAATATTTTGTGCGTGAGTGCCGACAGGAAACGGCGTGTCTTTGTGGACGGAAGAGTTGTGGCAACAAGTGCATACCTGTGTGGCAACAGCGCGGTGTGACGTCAGACAGGGCCCGACCTTCGCTGACGGCCATCACACTCGCATCTGCGCCGCCATCTTGCCCACGCCACGCGCTCGCCCCAAAAACCATTCCGCCATTAGATACTTGACCGGGCGAGCACGGCCGCTGCTTTGCGTCGGCATGTCAGTTCAACTTAGGAGCTAATTTGTAGAGGGAGGAATGCTGCATGCTGTAAACGGGCACATCCTGTCGCTGGCACAGCCATCCATCACACAATCACTATAAGTGGCTTTATCACTGTGCCATCCTCCTTACAACGGGTCCGTGTGCCGACACAGGTGAAAACTTTTAAGGAAACTAACGACACCAAGCAAACCAAATTCACGTGCACTTAATATGTTCTTTCGCAATTTCTATTCGATTCCAACGAAAAAAACCGTTTATTTTGTTCTGTTTCGCCCTTCACAATCGTATCAGCTGAATCAGTCAATAGCTACTTACGGATTTTCCTACCAATTTAACTCTTCGCTTCAGAATTCATCATAAACAATTACACGAGACGCTATCAAGCTTTAAAAAAATCTCAGCGGTTTCTGGACTTCATTAGAATGGTAAAGAAATTATTCACTAGACCTACATCAATACGTTTGCTTCAGAGGAAGACGAAACTGTAGACCACTACAGAATGAACGTACGCAACAGAAAATAAAAGGTACGCACGTTTCCATCGTCTTGACGGATATTCATAACGCCGAGAGAGCCCGACTCTTCAAAGAAAACTAGCTCATATATTTCAAATTATATATAAGCAGAAATCCCAAATAATAAAATGACTACACTTAAAATACTTGGTGTACTTAGTGATAAAGTAATACTGACATAGATCCTCAACTCACCACGAGCAAATCCGATATTCTCAATTCTTATTTGACCTTCCGTCTTCCCTGTTCCTTGAACGAGGGTGGTTCCTTTCTACCCCTTATTCAAATTATGCTGGTCCCAAATATAAATACTAAAATGATACGATTTAAAATAACCTTATATTATACAAATTTTTCTGTAGTATCAAATTCCCAATCGCGGCCTTTAATTTCACAATCATTCAATTCATAAATGAGATTATATATCATACAAGATCACGAGGTTAACAGTTTTGGGATTATTTACTAATTAATAGAAAATAATAAGAGAAAGCGTGAAAGGTGATGAGGAAAATTTAAAATACGTTAAAAAGATATTTCTAACGGCGAGAAGGCAAAATAATTTTTACTTCATTTATTAAAATAATTCATTAAATATGTTTCCTTTACCAGGGCATTAATAAATTAGGTAATATATATTTTATGGTTTCCCCGAGAATTGTTATTTAAAGTTGAAAAGTTGTGCAAAGTGTCGAATACACTTCCATCTTTCCACTATCCATACTAAAACACACATAAGGCGCAATTTGTTACACAGTTATTGTATTTGGTAAAACAACCAGTGTGACAAAAAAGACTGCAATAGACATGAAACCTTTTATTTGAACGAGGAATGTCACAAGACATTGGATCAACATCACCAAACTATACAAATAATAAAGTACGTGGTAGTCATAATAATCATAAAACAAGACGGAATCATATTTGCTAATAACATTTCGTGGTTTAGACAAAGCAGGCTGGTTATACCTGAGAAATACAAACAGATGTGCCTCAGCACGTGTCCACGTGGAACTTGTTCCTGGCCAACAAATCTGCTCCGGTCGTCAAGGCCAAATCAAGAAATTTCCCATGCAATGCCCGTGAACCCAACTTAACAGAAACACGCATTTCGACAAACCAGTTTTACCAAAATTGGTTGAACACCTAAAAACCTGACAAAAAATTTTTTTGGGAAAGGTCCTTGAGAAAGTTGAAGATCCGCATCATTCAGGAGAATTTGTCGATGGTGGGGGGCATTAGTTTTCTAGAACGTACTCAAAGGTCTTATGGAATTAATCGTGGTTGTGGGAGGGGAAGGGGGCTTCTGTGTATGCGAGAATCAGATTAACGGAACAGTTCGTCCGTTTCCCGTTTACCTTATAGACAATGAAATGTGTTACATATTATAACATCATTCCGAAATTCCGAACGCTGAAATAAATTTTATTTTTCCGTATGACACACTACCGTAAATCCTGTCACCTCCTCCTTCATTCATTAATAAATTCTCAATGTCTTCAAGAAACGCCAGCAAGTTGATTTATAACACATTAAGTCGTCCTTCCGGAAGTGTACCGATATATATATATATATATATATATATATATATACATATATATATACATATATATATATACATACATATATATACATACAGTTGGTTCTAGAGTTTTAGAAAAACAGTCTTTTTGTTTCACCATTAACGCCTTAATTTAGACTTCTCATCTGTCTCTGTAGTTTAGAAGCGGAGTTAGTGTACAAGGATTGGGTGAACCACTAGTCTTTGTTCGAAACAGTCTTCCCAGAGAAATATCAATGTCATCAGTTGTAAAGTGATTACCCTTCCCTTCGTTTCCACTCTGGAAAGTTAATAACGGAATCGCTAAAATGTAAAACGCAGTCCTTCTGAGGAGCACGTCGAGTTTCTGAGATGGGGACGCTTCCTCGTCTAGCAATGGAGTAGTTTGGTAACAGAAATGATACGGAGGGAGACTAATCCGAGCCTTTGTTGTGCCAATTGAGTAGTCCCAGTCCCCGTCCCCTCTGGAACACCTGGCACCTGGAGGGAGGTTCAACGGCTGGCTGGTTCGCATGTAGGGACCACTACGACAATGCTTGAATACATTCAACAAGCAGTGGAAAAAATACATTTCACAAGCTGTTCAAAATAATGATACAAGTTATCAATAAAAAAAATCAGATGTGTAATATTTTGTAAAATATATGTTTATTAAAACGGGATGATTCCTATGTAGTAATAATTGTTATAAATTTTCTTCAGAGTCGATAGCTATTCACAACTCTGTGAATCATTGTAGAATTTAGATATCTGATAAAATGAAATTGAGTGCTACTTTTTTGCTCCACAAGATAACGTGAATTACGAAATTTCTGTTACGTATTTAGCGAACTTGTTGAACCTCAACTCTGCTTCTAAAAGTTAATACCTACAATTGTATAGAGTCAAAAAACATTTCTACGGCACATTTATATAAAATGCCCAAATTCATATGAATAGCCAATTTTAAGAATAATAAATTACATCGTGGTAATAAAGAGCACAATTGTGATGAATAAACCCGCCATAATTGCCCCTAAGCTACTGTAGGCATTACCTGGTGAATATTTCTTCGACCCTGGCAACCTTTCAACAAGCAAAAGCTACAGACTTTTGTTTAAATAAATTCCGCGATGGTCACGCCGCAGATTGGAAGATTGCAGAAAGCTTCTCGTCACGCCTCAAAATTGAAATCGGTGAAGTCGGTGGCCCGTGAACCCAGTACTCTTGCTATTGTCACGTTATACTGTTCAATTCGAAAAACCAAAATAAATAAAATTAGCGCCAGGCAATGGGAGGAAAACATTAAAAATCGATTAAGTTTTAAATAGCTGAAAACCTGTCAATACCCACCAAGCCCGTGTCAAGATCATTACGACAGTGTGGAAGAAGTTTACTTCATTGCAGAGTGAAGAGAAACGTACCCCTTTCCAGAATTTGTACGTTTAATGTATAAACATTGTAAGTAAATGGATACGAAGACTGATTTAAAGCGAGAAAAGTTGGATATTTTGAAATTCTGGTGAAAAGAAAATGGAAAGACGAAAGAAGCTTCGGAGGATCCTGAAAAGAAAACCAGATAACTTATTGGGCATATACTTGGATGGGGAAGAGAGATAAATCAGACGTAGAATTTGTGATTACGTTTCCGAGACTTGCCCTTCATTAGTACAATTTTTGCGATAAAAAGTCCTGAGAGAAATTCATACCCAAAGGCAGCTTCCGCTGTTTCGAATCAGTTTAACGGCCATTGTTTGTGATGATCCAATTTCGACGATAATATAAAATAGTAATGGTATCGTAAAAGAGAAGGACCACGATCGGACTAGTATCAGTTGTATTCTACTACTCTACGTCGAGATACCGGTTTTTGCCTTAGTAGGAAAATCCGCATAAAATAATATTAAAACTTTAATTACCTATTGTCTAAGAAAGTGTATTCTTCTTTCGTACAATAATTTCTAATTGATAACGCTTTAAAATTAATCCTTTTAAGAATGTATAAGTGGTTATTCGGAGGTGAGGTTTGCATAAAAATGACTTTTAACTGCAGATACAACATTATAAGGGGCATTTGCCGATTCAAGTGTTGGTTGTTTAAGGACGCATCACAGGACCGTACCAGATATTATGATGTCATCCGTCCCATAGATAACACCTTATTTGCTATAAGCAAATAATATTACTCATCAATACCACGAGACTCTGCCGGAACTTTGATCTGATGTCGGTGAAGTCGTACCCGAATTTTTCTCAGGCTTTCTTGCTTTGCTTTATTGGGTTCTGTTTTTATTACACGCCGCGAGCAAGTCGGTAATGAACTTTCCATTATGCAGTTGCCTGACAGCCTCAATCGAAGGTTTTTGTGAAATAATTTTGTGTAAGTTCCGATGAAGGGACGAGCGTGGTGTAAAATATGCCATTTTCCTCTGGACGGCCTACATGACACGGTTTGTCGACTATTAATAATGTTCAGTTGTGAGCAATTATCTGACAGATCAGTTATTGCGAAATCGCAGGTGTTGCAGATAAGAATTTACTGCGAGTCTACTGGTAGCCTTGTACAGTTCACTCCGGTTGGTCGTGAAATTTGACGTAATGTTGGATGAGGAGCGAGTGTCCTTTGTCTGGAGCGCAGCTTCCTGGAGAACTGGAGAAGGCAGCCACCTGAAGGGCTGAGCACCGCCCGCGACGTTGCCAATTCGTGCAGCTCTGCCAGGAACCTGGATCCCAAGCACGTTGTAACGGTGCCGCTCATTCAATCTCACTGCACAACTTACGCTAGTCAACGATGATCAAAAATTTACCGCCAAATTATACATACACTGCGACTGAAATTTGACAATCAGCAGACCTTTGACTCCGCATGCAGTTACTACTTTTCTTCTGTGACAGCGTAGAACGTTGCAATCAAGATTCTATTTATCATATTAACAAAAACAGTGGCAAACGATGCTTCTTTCATATTGTCACACTTCTTTTAATATGTTTAAATCAATCATTTTTTTCTTAATGTAACCTGGACTGTAAATTTTAAATCAAAAGACGAACGGCTCCTTAGGCAAAAACGTGACGATATCTACGTTCTTCACCGATTTAGAAAGCTTTCCGTGGGCTAAGGCCTTCTAAGTGAACCGGGATATTCTGGTTTCAAAGTCTTGACATTGGTGTGGTGCGCAATAATACAGATTTTAAGGGCTGTTGAAATATAAAGAAGTGCTCAAAGTCCAGTGACATTCTCGAGGGTATTTTATTGTCTGTGACTGAATAAAGGGAAGGAGAAAAATCGAATATAGCGGAGGCAATTGAATTGTCTGCGAGGGCTATTCTCTCGCAGGCAGAACCTTGTAGGGCAAACGGAAGGGGCTACCTTTGGGGATGCCTTTTCCTCTCTCCGTTTTTGAACTATGGTTCCCACAAGCCGAGGCACATCGGCCTGTTTTGAGAGGTGTATGTTCCGGGGTCATACAGTAAGAGTTGTTCGCTGTCACCATTGGAACAGTCGACCAGCTGCCTCCTAAACTGGTCGAGGCACGGAGAAGGGAATGCTGCGTCCCCACAGCAAACTCCTCTCCCGCTATCGGTAGGGCGTGGGACAAGTACCCAATGCCCGACCTACCTGATGCAGGTTTTCTAGGGTATCTCCTGTATTACTTTTGGGCGAATGCCGGGTAGGATCCTTTAACTATACCCTTCCGCATCCCCCCTTTCAAATCGCTTCCTATGCTATAAGAGGGGAGTTGCCACCATGTGGATTACCCTCATGTAGTCTGTTACCCTAAAAAAAAAATATCGAATATAGCGTTCGAAACGTAATGCATTCTGTTGGTCTTCAAGGGATAAAGTTGGAAACATGGCGTCCAGGACAATTTCTCCAGTTGCACCTAGTAAAGTTGAACTATATAAGCGAGTCGGCTGTCTCAGTTTTCGCGCTAATCTTATTTTCATGTCTGATGATTCCTTCTTTCACGTTCATTGAAATTCAAACTAAAATTCCTACTAACAGAACTGAGATAGCTAACCAAAATTTGCTATTAAACGTTCCGCGGGAGGAAACCAGAATCTTTCGAAGTAAACATACGGGACATGAAAAACTACTGTAAAATTTTTATTAGCAATTATTTCCATAGATTTGGTTTTACATAGACCCTGAAACTGTTCCGTGGATACGTGTGTTCTAAGAGAGAAACTGCTTCACTGAATGCATTTTGCATAAACACAAGTACACATGTTTCGTGTGAAGAGAAAAATGACGTCTTTTATATAGACTCACATATTTATCCTACGTAATGCATTTTTTTCTGGTCTTGAACAGGTTCGACACAGAAAATGGCTCCATCTTGAAGTCTCCAACCCCAATGTCTTCATATCACAGTATTTACAAACATCAAACATGCTTAAATACCCGATTTCGTGCCGTCTCGGTGCATCAGTATATTCCCCAAAATAACTTTAGAAAAAAAACCTCATTCTTTATAATGTCTGTCCACATATTCTCTGTACTACCGTTTTAAAAAACCTTCCCAAAACCTAATTCGGTATTCAGAATGGTTTGTCTCGGTAATCTCATTTTCACTGCACATGAATTGGGTGAACGAGAAGACGCCAAGTGATACGTATACAGACAACTATCATTACAATTCCCCCGTCACGAATTTATTGCCTCCTAAGCACGTCGGGACTTTCTCTTCGAAACGCCAGACACGTGAATTGTGGACAAGAAATGCAGCAGTTCTCTTCACAGGTGACCTCTTACGAGTTGCATAAGTAAATCGGGCAATGTACGGTTGTTGGAAAGTGGCCGAGGAGACGACACACGTGATCAATATTCACATCTCATCGCAGTGTCTGGAGATGTCGCTCTGTGATGCACAACAGCATCTACGCCACTGTGACGCCTCCATTTCATTGCTCTTCATTCACCGCGAATCCTTACCTCAGATTACAGTCGCCCCATCTCAAAACAACTTGAACATGTCTCCCATCTTCAGAAGAACGGTCACAGGTGGGAAATTCTTCATATTGCATTAACATTTCCCTTATTCTAAATTTACATTAAGTCTGGAATACTAACGAACTGTATGAAGCAAAGCGGAGATCGACGAGGAAATCGAACCTGGATCTGAATGAGTTTCATAATTAATTCGAAAGATCTAAAAGCGATAGGAAAATTTCCCGAAAGGTGTAGCGGCCTATCTTGAGTTGACACAACAACACAAATTCAGCTCTTCCAAGTTCCTTTCGAAGATGTAGATCTGGAGAATGCCCATTACAGAGATGATGAAACTAATTTTTCATTCTTCGAAAAAGAGAACATGTTTGACTTGGAAAATAACTTAACTCGCTTAATTTTTATACATATTTACTTAGTTTGGCTTATTAAAATTAGAATTTCTAAGACAGTCACTCAAATTAATTAGCATAAACGCATTTGTGACGAATATTGTTTTGGGGTAAGTTTTTAATACTAATCAAAACAACTGTTTTCCAATTGGCTGACAAAGACCTATCGGTATATTAACATAAGTATTGTAGATTTAAATCAAAGCATTTAAATAACAATTTTATTAATTTCAGATTTGAAATTTAATGACAGTGGAGCCGAAGTCGCAGCGAGAATATCCTTGGTTAATAAGAAGCGGCAAAAGAATAAGCTAAGAAACGCAGAAATGGGAAGATTTGGGAGCATATGAAATAAGTTCAAAAGAGACGACAAATATTTTTACGGGAAACTCGAAGAGCCAAGGGATTGTGGGAAGGAAAATGAATCTGCAACCTTTTTTCTCTCAAGCAAGCAAAGAATAGAACCCTATTTTTTGCTAAGATATCAATATACATTGTCAGTTTCGTTAAGTTGGCACTGATTTTAATTTTTTTTTCTCAGTTTGTCCTGTTTTGGTAATTGAGAGGTAATGTAGTATTCTACAGCGCCTCCTCGAGGTGAAACAACGACGTCTACAGCTAAAAATCTTTTTGTGAATAGTTGAAAATTAGCCAAAATTCACTTGCCAATGTAACGAGATTTAAACTACTAGGAATCGATTTTATTGCAGTACTATTATCAAAACATTATATTACAAATCAAACAGTACAGAATAACGAGAATATGTCGACTTAAATAAATAAATATATAACTTTGCCACTTTCGTCTCATCTTTACCCTGCCGATGTTATTAACCCCCAGGGATGGGCCATTCCAATTAATGATTTTTCCTTAGGAAAGTAAGTATTAAAAGTAAATCTGTCTACATTTTAGGAAACGATGACTAAAACGTCTGTTCCGCTACCGGATCCTGGCTCCATCTTTTTTTTATAAGTATTTTGCTTGTTTAGGAGGCTTGAGACTGTTTTTCTGCTTTCCCACATGTTGCTATAATTTCAAACATCTGCAGCGTTTGGTGACAGAAGGAGAAAAAAAACCGTGAAGGATCGGGAATGATCTCAACATCGCTGGCGTAAGCAGCCATTTTTTGTACACGGACGCAATTTGTGATAACTCGGAGCCGATGTTAACGACATCCTGATTCCCTGTCTGAGATAGCCTGAGGGATCGCGTAATTAGCCTGTGAAGTGGAGCTCAGTGCTCTTCCTAGTAGCGATTCCCAGACTAAGTGGAGCATGTGTTGCAAAACCTCTGCCACCTGCGAACTCCATTCTCTCTCTTCTCAACGTCCTCTAACGTTCTTCATGTTTCTGCCACGAAATTTGGTCTACCGTCTATAGGAATATCGTATTCTACATTACAACTCCAATTTGTTTCAAAGTGAAATTGCTTCAATGGGATGTGGAGCACTTCTATGTGAGTTATCCGAGAATTGAAATTTGATGAATAAAAAAGCATAAGGACGCGACAGATGGCTTCCGATGTCGAACAGGTACATATGCATACATAACAGCGAAGCTGTTAAAAATTAGTTCCTTATAAATGCCAAATTGATTTCAGATATAAAATTACATAACCATTCTCGTTAATGTTACTAAACAGGTTTTCTTCCCATGTTACCTTTAGTGAGAACGACCACAACTTTTTATATAAAAAGAATCTGGCAGAACTGAATACGAGCCGTAATTTATGATGTTGCTCGAGAATAATCACAGTTAACATTTGGCCGATTCGCAGTTGCACTGACTCGTTGTACGATTATCGATTACAAGCAGTTTGTCAATTTCTTTTCACGCGGTTTCCAGTTTTAATTTTTTTTTGATAGTACGTTAGTAATTATCATTACGAGAACGTCATTCGGTACATGACCATGTAGATGTAGAATTTAGATATCTGAT